>JAYKKM010000506.1:2160000-2290682 GCA_035772405.1 Chrysogorgia sp. JL179-B06 | reverse complement strand
GACAAGTTAAAAATGGTCGAAAATCGTCAAAAAGTTAAGTTTAACCCCTTTACTTTTTGCCCAAATTTGACCATTTTTCCCAATTTTTGGATGTCCAAAAATGACTAAATTTACGCTAGTTTCTGCTCATATTAACAACCTAAGGCATTATTTAGGCTATATTTTCATATTTTTAAGCTTATTTTGACAAGTTAAAAATGGTCGAAAGTCGTCAAAAAGTTAAGGTTAACCCCTTTACTTTTTGCCCAAATTTGGCCATTTTTGCCAAATTTTTGGATGTCCAAAAATGGACTAAATTTACGCTAGTTTCTGCTCATATTAACACCTAAGGCATTATTTAGGCTATATTTTCATATTTTAAGCTTATTTTGACAAGTTAAAAATGGTCGAAAATCGTCAAAAAGTTAAGGTTAACCCCTTTACTTTTTGCCCAAATTTGGCCATTTTTGCCAAATTTTTGGATGTCAAAAAATGACTAAATTTACGCTAGTTTCTGCTCATATTAACACCTAAGGCATTATTTAGGCTATATTTTCATATTTTAAGCTTATTTTGACAAGTTAAAAATGGTCGAAAATCGTCAAAAAGTTAAGGTTAACCCCTTTACTTTTTGCCCAAATTTGGCCATTTTTGCCAAATTTTTGGATGTCCAAAAATGACTAAATTTACGCTAGTTTCTGCTCATATTAGCACCTAAGGCATTATTTAGGCTATATTTTCATATTTTAAGCGTATTTTGACAAGTTAAAAATGGTCGAAGATCGTCAAAAAGTTAAGGTTAACCTCTTTACTTTTTGCCCAAATTTGGCCATTTTTGCCAAATTTTTGGATTGTCCAAAAATGACTAAATTTACGCTAGTTTTCTGCTCATATTAACACCTAAGGCATTATTTAGGCTATATTTTCATATTTTAAGCTTATTTTGACAAGTTAAAAAATGGTCGAAAATCGTCAAAAAGTTAAGGTTAACCCCTTTACTTTTTGCCCAAATTTGGCCATTTTTGCCAAATTTTTGGATGTCCAAAAATGACTAAATTTACGCTAGTTTCTGCTCATATTAACACCTAAGGCATTATTTAGGCTATATTTTCATATTTTAAGCTTATTTTGACAAGTTAAAAATGGTCGAAAATCGTCAAAAAGTTAAGGTTAAACCCCTTTACTTTTTGCCCAAATTTGGCCATTTATTGCCAAATTTTTGGATGTCCAAAAATGACTAAATTTACGCTAGTTTCTGCTCATAATAACACCTAAGGCATTATTTAGGCTATATTTTTCATATTTTAAGCTTATTTTGACAAGTTAAAATTGGTCGAAAATCGTCAAAAAGTTAAGGTTAACCCCTTTACTTTTTGCCCAAATTTGGCCATTTTTGCCAAATTTTTGATGTCCAAAATGACTAAATTTACGCTAGTTTCTGCTCATATTAACACCTAAGGCATTATTTAGGCTATATTTTCATATTTTAAGCTTATTTTGACAAGTTAAAAATGGTCGAAAATCGTCAAAAAGTTAAGGTTAACCCCTTTACTTTTTGCCCAAATTTGGCCATTTTTGCCAAATGTTTGGATGTCCAAAAACAACTACATTTACGCTAGTTTCTTCTCATATTAACAGCTAAGGCATTATTTAGGCTATATTTTCATATTTTAAGCTTATTTTGACAAGTTAAAAATGGTCGAAAATCGTCAAAAAGTTAAGGTTAACCCCTTTACTTATATCCAAATTTGGCCATTTTTGCCAAATTTTTGGATGTCAAAAATGACTAAATTTACGCTAGTTTCTGCTCATATTAACACCTAAGGCATTATTTAGGCTATATTTTCATATTTTAAGCTTATTTTGACAAGTTAAAAAATGGTCGAAAATCGTCAAAAGTTAAGGTTAACCCTTTTACTTTTTGCCCAAATTGACCATTTTTGCCAAATTTTTGGATGTCCAAAAAAACTAAATTTACGCTAGTTTCTGCTCATATTAACACTAAGGCATTATTTAGGCTATATTTTCATATTTTAAGCTTATTTTGACAAGTTAAAAATGGTCGAAAATCGTCAAAAAGTTAAGGTTAACCCCTTTACTTTTTGCCCAAATTTGGCCATTTTTGCCAAATTTTTGGATGTCCAAAAATGACTAAATTTACGCTAGTTTCTGCTCATATTAACACCTAAGGCATTATTTAGGCTATATTTTCATATTTTAAGCTTATTTTGACAAGTTAAAAATGGTCGAAAATCGTCAAAAAGTTAAGGTTAACCCCTTTACTTTTTGCCCAAATTTGGCCATTTTTGCCAAATTTTTGGAATGTCCAAAAATGACTAAATTTACGCTAGTTTCTGCTCATATTAACACCTAAGGCATTATTTAGGCTATATTTTCATATTTTAAGCTTATTTTGGACAAGTTAAAAATGGTCGAAAATCGTCAAAAAGTTAAGGTTAACCCCTTTACTTTTTGGCCAAAATTGGACCATTTTGCCAAATTTTTGGATGTCAAAAAATGACTAAATTTACGCTAGTTTCTGCTCATATTAACACCTAAGGCATTATTTAGGCTATATTTTCATATTTTAAGCTTATTTTGACAAGTTAAAAATGGTCGAAAATCGTCAAAAAGTTAAGGTTAACCCCTTTACTTTTTGCCCAAATTTGGCCATTTTTGCCAAATTTTTGGATGTCAAAAAATGACTAAATTTACGCTAGTTTCTGCTCATATTAACACCTAAGGCATTATTTAGGCTATATTTTCATATTTTCAGCTTATTTTGACAAGTTAAAAATGGTCGAAAATCGTCAAAAAGTTAAGGTTAACCCCTTTACTTTTTGCCCAAATTTGGCCATTTTTGCCAAATTTTTCGATGTCCAAAAATGACTAAATTTACGCTAGTTTCTGCTCATATTAACACCTAAGGCATTATTTAGGCTATATTTTCATATTTTAAGCTTATTTTGACAAGTTAAAAATGGTCGAAAATCGTCAAAAAGTTAAGGTTAACCCCTTTTACTTTTTGCCAAATTTGGCCATTTTTGCCAAATTTTTGGATGTCCAAAAATGACTAAATTTACGCTAGTTTTTGCTCATATTAACACCTAAGGCATTATTTAGGCTATATTTTCATATTTTAAGCTTATTTTGACAAGTTAAAAATGGTCGAAAATCGTCAAAAAGTTAAGGTTAACCCCTTTACTTTTTGCCCAAATTTGACCATTTTTCCCAAATTTTTGGATGTCCAAAAATGACTAAATTTACGCTAGTTTCTGCTCATATTAACACCTAAGGCATTATTTAGGCTATATTTTCATATTTTAAGCTTATTTTGACAAGTTAAAAATGGTCGAAAAATCGTCAAAAAGTTAAGGTTAACCCCTTTACTTTTGCCCAAATTTGACCATTTTTCCCAAATTTTTGGATGTCCAAAACTGACTACATTTACGCTAGTTTCTTCTCATATTAACAGCTAAGGCATTATTTAGGCTATATTTTCATATTTTAAGCTTATTTTGACAAGTTAAAAATGGTCGAAAGTCGTCAAAAGTTAAGGTTAACCCCTTTACTTTTTACCCAAATTTGGCCATTTTTGCCAAATTTTTGGATGTCCAAAAAATGACTAAATTTACGCTAGTTTCTGCTCATATTAACACCTAAGGCATTATTTAGGCTATATTTTCATATTTTAAGCTTATTTTGACAAGTTAAAAATGGTCGAAAATCGTCAAAAAGTTAAGGTTAACCCCTTTACTTTTTGCCCAAATTTGACCATTTTTGCCAAATTTTTGGATGTCCAAAAAATGACTACATTTACGCTAGTTTCTTCTCATATTAACAGCTAAGGCATTATTTAGGCTATATTTTCATATTTTAAGCTTATTTTGACAAGTTAAAAAATGGTCGAAAATCGTCAAAGTTAAGGTTAACCCTTTACTTTTTACCCAAATTTGGCCATTTTTGCCAAATTTTTCGATGTCAAAAATGACTAAATTTACGCTAGTTTCTGCTCATATTAACACCTAAGGCATTATTTAGGCTATATTTTCATATTTTAAGCTTATTTTGACAAGTTAAAAATGGTCGAAAATCGTCAAAAGTTAAGGTTAAACCCTTTACTTTTTGCCCAAATTTGGCCATTTTTGCCAAATTTTGGATGTCCAAAAATGACTACATTTACGCTAGTTTCTTCTCATATTAACAGCTAAGGCATTATTTAGGCTATATTTTCATATTTTAAGCTTATTTTGACAAGTTAAAAATGGTCGAAAATCGTCAAAAAGTTAAGGTTAATCCCTTTACTTTTTGCCCAAATTTGGTCATTTTTGCCAAATTTTTGGATGTCCAAAAATGACTAAATTTACGCTAGTTTCTGCTCATATTAGCACCTAAGGCATTATTTAGGCTATATTTTCATATTTTAAGCGTATTTTGACAAGTTAAAAATGGTCGAAGATCGTCAAAAAGTTAAGGTTAACCTCTTTACTTTTTGCCCAAATTTGGCCATTTTTGCCAAATTTTTGGATGTCCAAAAATGACTGAATTTACGCTAGTTTCTGCTCATATTAATACCTAAGCCATTATTTAGGCTATATTTTCATATTTTCAGCTTATTTTGACAAGTTAAAAATGGTCGAAAATCGTCAAAAAGTTAAGGTTAACCCCTTTACTTTTTGCCCAAATTTGGCCATTTTTTCCAAATGTTTGGATGTCCAAAAATGACTAAATTTACGCTAGTTTCTGCTCATATTAACACCTAAGGCATTATTTAGGCTATATTTTCATATTTTAAGCTTATTTTGAGAAGTTAAAACTGGTCGAAAATCGTCAAAAAGTTAAGGTTAACTCCTTTACTTTTTGCCCAAATTTGGCCATTTTTGCCAAATTTTTGGATGTCCAAAAATGACTAAATTTACGCTAGTTTCTGCTCATATTAACACCTAAGGCTAATTTTAGGCTATATTTTCATATTTTAAGCTTATTTTGACCCTTTACTTTTTGCCCAAATTTGACCATTTTTCCCAAATGTTTGGATGTCCAAAAACAACTACATTTACGCTAGTTTCTTCTCATATTAACAGCTAAGGCATTATTTAGGCTATATTTTCATATTTTAAGCTTATTTTGACAAGTTAAAAATGGTCGAAAATCGTCAAAAAGTTAAGGTTAACCCCTTTACTTTTTGCCCAAATTTGACCATTTTTCCCAAATGTTTGGATGTCCAAAAACAACTACATTTACGCTAGTTTCTTCTCATATTAACAGCTAAGGCATTATTTAGGCTATATTTTCATATTTTAAGCTTATTTTGACAAGTTAAAAATGGTCGAAAGTCGTCAAAGTTAAGGTTAACCCCTTTACTTTTTACCCAAATTTGGCCATTTTTGCCAAATTTTTGGATGTCCAAAAATGACTAAATTTACGCTAGTTTCTGCTCATATTAACACCTAAGGCATTATTTAGGCTATATTTTCATATTTTAAGCTTATTTTGACAAGTTAAAAATGGTCGAAAATCGTCAAAAAGTTAAGGTTAACCCCTTTACTTTTTGCCCAAATTTGACCATTTTTGCCAAATGTTTGGATGTCCAAAAACAACTACATTTACGCTAGTTTCTTCTCATATTAACAGCTAAGGCATTATTTAGGCTATATTTTCATATTTTAAGCTTATTTTGACAAGTTAAAAATGGTCGAAAATCGTCATAAAGTTAAGGTTAATCCCTTTACTTTTTGCCCAAATTTGGTCATTTTTGCCAAATTTTTGGATGTCCAAAAATGACTAAATTTACGCTAGTTTCTGCTCATATTAACACCTAAGGCATTATTTAGGCTATATTTTCATATTTTAAGCTTATTTTGACCCTTTACTTTTTGCCCAAATTTGACCATTTTCCCCAAATGTTTGGATGTCCAAAAACAACTACATTTACGCTAGTTTCTTCTCATATTAACAGCTAAGGCATTATTTAGGCTATATTTTCATATTTTAAGCTTATTTTGACAAGTTAAAAATGGTCGAAAATCGTCAAAAAGTTAAGGTTAACCCCTTTACTTTTTGGCCAAATTTGACCATTTTGCCAAATTTTTGGATGTCCAAAAATGACTAAATTTACGCTAGTTGCTGCTCATATTAACACCTAAGGCATTATTTAGGCTATGTTTTCATATTTTAAGCTTATTTTGACAAGTTAAAAATGGTCAAAAATCGTCAAAAAGTTAAGGTTAACCCCTTTACTTTTTGCCCAAATTTGACCATTTTTGCCACATTTTTGGATGTCCAAAAATGACTAAATTTACGCTAGTTTCTGCTCATATTAACACCTAAGGCATTATTTAGGCTATATTTTCATATTTTAAGCTTATTTTGACTCTTTACTTTTTGCCCAAATTTGACCATTTTTCCCAAATGTTTGGATGTCCAAAAACAACTACATTTACGCTAGTTTCTTCTCATATTAACAGCTAAGGCATTATTTAGGCTATATTTTCATATTTTAAGCTTATTTTGACAAGTTAAAAATGGTCGAAAATCGTCAAAAAGTTAAGGTTAACCCCTTTACTTTTTGCCCAAATTTGACCATTTTTCCCAAATGTTTGGATGTCCAAAAATAACTAAATTTACGCTAGTTTCTTCTCATATTAACAGCTAATGCATTATTTAGGCTATATTTTCATATTTTAAGCTTATTTTGACAAGTTAAAATGGTCGAAGATCGTCAAAAAGTTAAGGTTAACTCTTTACTTTTTGCCCAAATTTGGCCATTTTTGCCAAATTTTTGGATGTCCAAAAATGACTAAATTTACGCTAGTTTCTGCTCGTATTAATACCTAAGCCATTATTTAGGCTATATTTTCATATTTTCAGCTTATTTTGACAAGTTAAAAATGGTCGAAAATCGTCAAAAAGGTAAGGTTAACCCCTTTACTTTTTGCCCAAATTTGGCCATTTTTTCCAAATTTTTGGATGTCCAAAAATGACTAAATTTACGCTAGTTTCTGCTCATATTAACACCTAAGGCATTATTTAGGCTGTATTTTCATATTTTAAGCTTATTTTGACAAGTTAAAATTGGTCGAAGATCGTCAAAAAGTTAAGGTTAACCCCTTTACTTTTTGCCCAAATTTGGCCATTTTTGCCTAATTTTTGGATGTCCAAAAATGACTAAATTTACGCTAGTTTCTGCTCATATTAACACCTTAGGCATTATTGTCATATTTTAAGCTTATTTTGACAAGTTAAAAATGGTCGAAAATCGTCAAAAAGTTAAGGTTAACCCCTTTACTTTTTGTCCAAATTTGCCCATTTTTGCCAAATGTTTGGATGTCCAAAAATGACTAAATTTATGCTAGTTTCTGCTCATATTAATGTCCAAAATTTCCTATTACTGTTTATTAGTTAACTTAGTTATGAAATTTAGATACTATTAACGAAGAATAAATAAATATTCTGCTATTGTTTGTGTTCCCATAACCCCATCGAAAAATTGGACAATGAGGAACTCTACAAATAGTCGTGTTGTTGGAGGAATTACATTTAGAGTTACCTTGCCCGGTTGTATACTAATTTACAAATATGATTATACATGCCCTGCATATCCCTGCACTCCTTAAGTCCAGCTAAAGCTCCAACACATCTCCGACGATTCCCGACATCACCGATTACCAAAAGAACCTCTGCGGAGGAGAGAGTACATTCATTCCATTCGATGATTTTAATTTTGTACAAAAATTATTCTGAAAATTCGTATTTTGCAACTGCACATTAATATTTTTAGAGCAGCACAAATTGATTTAGAACTGCACATTTTGTGTAGAACTGGATGTTAAAAAAAAGTGCCTATAACATCAAAAATGTTATTGTTTTATTTGGAAGAACTTTTAAAAGTGCCACTACGATGAAAATTCACCCTCGTCTTTTAGATTTTCTTTAGCATAGAATAGTATTTCAGGGTCGAAAGTGATCATCGATGTAAAAAAAACTAAAAAATGGTATTTTGAAGTAAGTATTTTGAGCTCTGAAATCACTATTATTTAGGCCACCATTACTAAAAACGTGTTCCAAGTGAGCCCGCAATTTCAAAAGGTAATATTGTTTGTGACGTCAGATTCTCAATGCTGCGCCTGAATTTCGGTCGAGGTTATTTGTTTTCTTGTTTTTTTCGAGAAGTAGATGAAATGTCCAGCCTTTCAGACGAAGAATTTGAAAAAAACGACCTTGATTTACTTGAAGAATTAGCCACGTGGAGCAGTCTTCGCGTTGAGAATCTGACGTTCGTTACGCTGGTCGAGAACATGAACGATTAATGGCGGACATAACAACTCCAGATTCGGAGTAAGAAAAATAATACTTGCCATCGTCGAATCGCAAAACGATTTCGACCAAGTCATATTTAGCAGCTCTGCTTTATAAATACGTAAAAATATCGATAGGTAAAAATTTGATCGTAGAGGCACTTTAAGAGAGACTATTGTCTTTTTTCGAATATCTATAGCAACACTATTCCACACAATTATGTCCCCTATTTAATCGTTCCAGTAATCCCAAAATTCTGGACTTTCATGACCATTATCAAGATAATCATAAGGATCATAAGAATCATCATTGCATAATTCAGGTTCGTTCAGGTTGGGCCAGTCGAAACGATCATCCAAGGCATCATAAGGATCATAATGGGGAAAACCACTCAAACCACGATTTGCTCTTTTCTGCGCTGCTCTCTCATGGCGCTCTTTCGATTTCACTTCATCTTCTTCTGGTCTCTCCAGGTTTCTTTCTTGATTCGAATGAGGTCCACCCTTTCGTTCCGCCTTTGCTGCTTTACCAACTTTTCTGTCTTCAGAAACCTTTTCTACTAACGACTTCTTGCTCTCTTCATCTGGCTTCACAGATTCGCTAAATGAAGGGTGGATTACTTGTTCGGGTGTTTGGCCGCCAAGGACGGCAGTCAAGAACGATCTGTAATCGAAAGGCCCATCGGAGGACCTGCGTATCCCGTCCATTCTTCGCTTACACTCGATGAAAGTGCTTGCAATGTGGCCAAACCTCTTTAACAATTGGATCTTCAACGTGGCGTGGAGTTCGTCCAATAAATTTTTCGGCTTCGTTTCCCTGCACCAGTGGTCTTCAGGAAACACCCCTCTAAGGTTGGTTTCGTTGTTGAAGAAAAAATGTGGTAGTTCTTGCCACTTTGACAACATGTCTAACAAGTCAACGTATCTGTCCACAAGACAGTCCATCGTCCAGTCGCGTACCAAATCGGATTTAGCCAAAACATGGAAGAGTGCTGTCTTGAGAATATACGAACTTAATTTGTGACAAATCACGGACTGCTCTCGCTTCAGAATCTCCCTTGTGCAAACGATTTTCAAAATCATCAGACAGATATCTTGACAACCCTCGACGCCCCGTGCCTGCTGGACTTCTCTCACATGCTCAAGGTATCGTTTCTCCTGAAACGAATATGAGATCCTCCAGAGATACTTAAGATTCTTTCGCGCCAATCCATCTTCTCCCGGTGCAGTCGTACGTTCGTTGACCACTTTCTTGTAGAATTGTTCCTCGTTGGCGCGTTTGGCGACGGCGTATCGGCTGTCGTCGTCGCTAAGCCTCAAGGCGAGCACCAGATCAACCGAAATCTTCCTTGGTAACCTTGGCGTAAACGTGTGTGGAGTAGTGGGAGAAATCTCCAGCAGTAGAGCGGGTCCGCTTTGTCTTACCTTGAGGTCGGCCTGACGTCCTGGTAAATTCTTGTACTTATTGATGGCCAGTTCTAGCTTGCTATAAAGCCAGCCGAAAGCGAGATTCTCAGGAGCTAAGCAGTGACTAAACTCGTCGCTCTTGTGGAAGCATTGTTTCAAACCACGGCTAAACGACTTACTTCGTCGCACCTTGCAGATGGCGTACCCAGTAGGAAAGCTCTGGTCTTGAAAAAATGTGTAGCACTCCGTCGAATCTGGTAGGTCGATGTTAATCATTACATCAAACTCATCCGGTTGGATCACCTTCAACTTCTCGGAAACGCTCCCGCTTTCCACGAATTTCACGATTTTCGGGTCGTTGTGTTTTTGATCCTCTTCGATATTTCCTTTAAGGAACTTCAGTATTTCCCACACAAATGAGGTCGCTCGATTCATTTCATCTTCGGGTATATGACCGTATTGGTAATAGTACTCCAGGAGCATCCGACTAGCAGGGTTGGCACATTGTTCACATCGTCGACGTTCGACTGGAGAGATTTCACGAAACTTATCAATGGACGCCTTGTACGATGCTTTTTCTTCGCTTTCTTGTGTTATCGGCTTAACTTTTACGGCTTCACCTGGCGTTCGTGGCAATGGTGAACCTTCGAAGTTGCTGTTAATATTAAACAAGAAGTGCTCGTGGTCTTGGGAGGTGTCGTTGCATTTGGTAATTTTCTTCCACATGCAATGTTTACTCCAGGGAGTCCAGGATTTATAAGCTGATGGGAGGGTATCTTTATCGAGTAAGATGAGCACTGGAACAAGTAATTGACATCGTGAGACGCGGAAGGCAGGGCAAAACATGAACAAAAAATCGTACGAAGTCATTTCTGAACGCCGGGATCTCTTCTTCTCCACATGTAACCGCAAGAACAACGGGCCGCCATCTTTCTGCTTGATCGTCGCAATCACTTCGACATCCTTCTCCTGTTCTCGGTACTTGTTCAGAGCTTTATCTAAACGACTCCGAAGCCAATTGATGGTCATTTGGCAACTCGATACCAGAATGATGCCTGATGGTTGCTTGCATACCAACGGACTTTGAAGAAAGTTTCTCAAAGCTTTTGACGGAATATCTTTTACGGCAGTAGACGAGATTGGAAGATATTTTTGAACAGGTTTACGGACAGAGCTAGAACTTTTCTCTCGCGCGATTACCCCTCTTACATTTACCACAGCTAAATCCAATTCACTTGCTGGGATTCTATCAATAGATACAATGTTTCCTGACCATATATAATGCGAAGGAACCTCTCTCAAGGTCGACTCGTTAGGTCGACTCATAAGAAGCGGAACGATTATTTCGTCAGCACTCAGGGTATTCGCTACTGAGGCGTTTGTCCTCGCCAGCAATATCCAGAATTTCTTGCTTCTTCTTATCAACCACTTCTGAACAAAGAAATTCTCGTGGCATGTTAGGAATTGTTCCTGGTCGGTTATTGTGAATCACATCGTCCATCATTAGCTTCTGGATGTTACTAATTACGTCGGCCACGACTTGTGACAGAGGTTTCCCGTCAACATGCTTGAGTGTTGGTAGCTGTCTGGCTTCTACAGCATTTGCCATGATGATACGATAATTTAAAAATGATTACAGAAGTATCTTTACATCGTATAGTCTTCTCCAATTCAAACAAAATCTCACTCTGATAAATTACTAAGAACTCTCGAACTGTACGTCTTCTTAGAACACAGAGTTCTGGGTAACGTTAACCGGAAGCTAATGAATAAGTTTAATATTCAAAAGGTGTTGTTCTTCGTAAAGCAGTGTAGAAATACAAATCAAACACTCTAAAAGGTTGGTGTACTGCCGAAATAATGTGGAGGAGGTCTAACGTTTCGAGCGAAGGCCCTTAGCCGTTTCACTCTTCGATGGCCTTCGCTCAAAATGTTAGACCTTCTACACACTGTAGGGTATTTACATGAACGGACGGCGCTGCAAGACACCTGCTTGGAGACTCCAACGTAGCCAGCGCGCAATGTGAGGATAGGCGTAAAAAACGCTAAGGCCCCAGTTATAGAAGATTGCTTGGATATCGAATTCTAGTATCATTGAAAGAACGTGTATTGTTTTTCTTAAAACGTTATTTATTTTTTAATGCAGAGAACAAGGTAAATATAATGGCAGCATCGTAAACAGAGAAGAACTTGAACGGCAAATAATATCACCCTCCATCTCAAGTGTCCGATATTTTAGACCCAAACGAAGGAGGATGCAATTGCAAACGCAAGACGATGTGTGTTTACGTTTCATTCAATAACTTTTCAAGCGAGAGCGGTATCAAATCGTGATGTGTCAGTGGCAAGCATACCTTGTCTGACAGCAAAGTCTTGCACCCTGAGACGAAAGCTATTCGTAATGACAAATGACCGTAATAAATCTGAAATTGTCGATCGATATGAAAAATTGAAAACTTGCAAGTCAGAATTCTCTGAAAATTCGCAATTCTAGAAACTCCTTGAAATGGAGCCAACGGTGGATCAGCAGTTATTTGAGTCTTTACTGGCATTGATTCCCCTCTTTGAAATTAAAAGGCTAATAATTGGAAAGTGCAAAAAGGTGCCCCTTCACATCTCTCCACCGTAAGCCTTCCCATCGGGAAGAGATAGTAAAGGTGGCGGTTTGCAAGTTTTTGATTGCGAGTTATTGATTGCGAGTTATTGATTGCGAGTTTTTGATTTGCGAGTTTTTTATTTGAGAGTTTTTGATATTCATTTGGGGAAGGCACGGCCTTTTGGCCAACTAAACTACCTACGAGCAAAGTATTTATATACATCATATACCTACAGAATATAAATTGTGGGATTCCTGCCAATCTGCGCATGCTCAAGCTTATGCCACCATGAACTCATAAGCCGTTTTATAATGGTGAACGCTAGAAAGTAAACGTTAAAATAAAGTTTTCACGAAAAGAGAGTTAACATGCTTGAGTGTTGGTAGCTGTCTGGCATCATGATGCGATAATTAAAAAATAGGTAAGCAATGCGTACATGTGTCTGGTGCCATTTGAGTTACAGAGAAATGTGAGATAATCAGATAAGTAAGTTCATTGGCTTGTGTCCATTCTTTGTGAGTATGTCCGAGGATATAAGAACGGGTGTTGAACTAGAAGATAGTTTCGCGCTAAGTTGTCACGATATACTGAGGAATAGGGGCAAACATTTTAAACATATTTGGAAATTATAAGTTTATTCAAATCATATAGGTTGTAGGCTAGCAATGTCTGAAATCGTATTTCTTTCACTGTTTAATATATCTACGAAAGTTTAGTGAAGGTGTAGATCATGTTTGAGTTAATTGAGACAGCGACGGTAAACATTAATACCCGTAGTAGGTTCATAAGTTACGATATACAATTATTTCGGCTAAAATATTAAGCGATTTTGAAATTGCCTGGCAGTATCACTATTAAATTTAAACCACATGAGCCGACAACAGAAACACAAAATATAGCGCCTCGCCAAAAATGTCGGTCATTGCAAACACACTGCCTTCGTTCAAATTCGTATAGTATGTGAAATTTACACACAATAACCTGACCAAAATGTTGGTCAGTGTAAACACAATGGCTCAGATAAAGTAGTTCAATACCTATCGTGGACAATGGCTCAGATAAAGTAGTTCATTACAAGCGAAACAAGAAGCCTACTCGGTGAAGCAACAACCGATCTCGGCGAACTTTCGCTGTCTTCCGGAACGTGTTCGGTTGTGACGTCAGTGCAACAACCAAACAACATTTCGATAACAAAGTGTATGCTGATTCCGTCGCAGACACAAAAATGATTAAAAAAAGCCTTTAAATCGTATCGCCACTGGTGTTCTACAGTTCAATAAAACTCTTACTCAAATTACCAAGAACTCGCCGTACTATAAGAACTCAGACGTATTCTTGGAATGCAGTATTCCAAGTATTACCCATTAACCGGAAGTACATGATATTTATATCGAAGTTAATAAGGTATAGTACTTGGGCTTACTGTAAAATACATTCGTCGCAATCCCAAACGTGAAGCTTTAATAATATCCCTAATACTTTTTGGGGGATACGGTAAATACAGCAAGACGAACATTGTGCAAAAAAATCAAAGTTCACTGAGCGACTAAATGTAAAATAATATCACTCTCCATCTAAAGTGTCTGATATTTGGGACCCAAACGAAGGAGTATGCAATTGCAAACGGAGACGATGTGTGTTTACGTTTCGTTCAATAACTTTTCAAGCGAGAGCGGTATCAAACTATATGTCTGATATCGTGAGATATATGTCTGATAAAGTCGCAAGCATATTTTGTTTGGCAGCAAACTCTTGCGCACGCTAGGACGAAAGCTATTCGTAATGACAAATGACCGTATAATAAATCTGAAATTGTCGATCGATATGAAAAAAAAGGTAATGTCCCCTTCACATCTCTCCACCGTAAGCATTTCCCCCTTTGAGAAGAGATAGCGAAGGTGGCGGTTTCATTTGGGTGTTTTTTTTTATTTGATTCATTTGGGGGAAGGCATGGCCTTTTGGCCAACTAAACTACCTACCAGCAAACTATTTATATACATCATATACCTACAGAATATAAATTGTGGGATTCCTGACAATCTGCGCATGCTCAGCTTCTTATGCTTCCAAAGGTTTGTCAAGTGAACGCCACAAAATATAAAACATTAAAATTAAGTTTTCGCGAAAAGAGGGTTAACATGCTTGAGTGTTGGTAGCTGTCTGGGCAGCATGATGCGATAATTAAAAAATAGGTAAGCAAGCGTACATTTGAGTTACAGAGAAGAAATGTGAGATAAGTAAGTTCATTGGCTTGTCCCCATTCAAGTAGTACAGAACCAATATATACACTTTAGCCTTTAGGCATCTGAAAACGTCCATCGTTTTATCCTGGAACCCATGTTAAAATATCTATGAGTGCATGCAAACTGGCTTTTGCAATGAAAATTGGATAAGCTACCAAAACAAATCGGTCATATAATATTGCGTTTATCACTCCGACTTCGCCTTGAAGAGGAGGCGCGCGCCGCGTGCGTGCGTGCGTGTATCCGCCACTGCAAAATAATAACGGACTCTCAATACGGAATGAAAACATGACGACATTTTAATAAATTTATATCTTTGGCGTTCTCTCGTTGATTACATTTACATATATAAACAAATCATTTAATATCAACATTAGATTTGCGAGTCTTAAATTTGGTAGTTTTAAATTAATTTAAACTCATAAGTGCTAAAAGTTAATGATTCTACTTGTCCGATTCTTCTTGTTAAATCGAAAACGTCTAAAAATACTAAAATATAATTTCTGCCGACTAAAATATAACTTCTGCCGACTCAAACTCGAATAAAGATTTTTTTTTTTGGGGGGGGTGCATGGCCGCGAAGATACACCACGTGCTTATTCCCCTCTTTCGAACAACCCTGGATCCGCCATTGTTTTGACAAGTTTCGATCGATAGGATGTAGTCGGTACAAGCATGGATAGTAAATAAACTGGATAGGAAACTAAGATCACGTGCGACGTTTCCAGCATGCTGATTGGTTTAGACACCAGTTGATGGCGTTTGGTCGCGTGAAACCTAGTTGCAAATCGTGACGTAACAAAAACACCATAAATCGCAACGTTTAGCGATAATACAGCTAAAAATGAAAACAAACTACCAAAAAATATCACAATGCCACTTTACGATGGAATATCCGACTACCATTACTCATTTTAGGCGAAAAGATCCAACTTTAGACGGTGAAAAACGCGTCCCAAATTTCAACTAAAACAACGGTAGTTTTGCGACGCCAGTTTCTTCACCACAAAACGAAAACAGCTGAAACAAAGACGAACAACATTTACCTCGATCATTTGGTCGTGGCTTAGGCAGGTTTGTAAGACGATGAAACATTTTGGAATCTCAATATAGCTACTATGAATGCGAAAATATGGAGACGTCGAAGAGAAACTCAGTAAAATCTGTGTATTCGTGACATCTTCGTGACATCACGAATTGCAACTAGGTTTCAACGCTGACGTCAGCCAGTTTCCTATCCAGTCTATTTACTATCCATGGTACAAGCTAGTGCACTGTAAAATTTACGGCCCTGTATCCTGAACAAACGCGTCTCACAGTAAAATAAATACGATTTCAGACATTGCTAGCCTACAACCTATACGATTTGAATAACTCTTATAATTTCCAAATATGTTTAAAATATTTGCCACCATTCCGCAGTATATCGTGACAACTTAGCGGAAAACTATTTTGTATTTCAGCACCCGTTCTTTATATTGCCTCGGACATACTATCCTGCGTGATCGACTCTAAATAAATCGTAAAGTCTTACCCTAAGTGAAGAACCTTCCACCTATAAGAACCTCAGGCTGAAATTAGGGATTTTGTGCCCCTCTCAATAAGAACCTGTTTGAGCCTGATATTTGAAATAGGTTCTTATGTCACAAAATCAATTTATAATTCTACTGTAGCAAAGTCCTAAATTTTTTTAGATATCTACACTGTGGAAGTGGGAACACCAACAGCATGTCAGTCATGTAACAGTGTACTGCTATGAGCTGTAGCAGTAATAGAACTGTTCAGTGTTAAGGAAGATGTACCTTAATATTGTTATACACTAGTCTTATCATCCACAAAGAAAACTGAAAGTACTGCCTAGTTAATTTCATCCATATCGTCTCATTGACATAATTGTTTATCAGTTACTGAATTGTGGCTTTATGGTTTATTGAGTTGTCTTTCTGGTAAAATAATTACAAACTAATTTATAAGAACCTTTATAACACCCTGATTTTTTGTTAGATATCAAATATATAAGAACCTATCCCAGGCTGGTTTGGAAAAATGTAGGTTCTTCATAGTGGGTGTTTACTGTACTTCTAAAACAATATTACAATACTCAACTAATATGAAAACTAAAATTTAGAGATTAGAGTTAAAAAACGTAAAACTAAGTACAAAGAAACAAGAGAATGATGTATGAACAAATAAAATTAGTTATTACTTTTTTGTCTTAAGATTAAATGCTAGCTTCAGAGCAGACTTAAACTGTGCGTATAACGTCAAAAAATTTAAAGTTTTATTTCGAAGAACTTTTAAAATGATAAAGTAACTTTTTTGAAGATTTTTGCTTTTTCGTTTTGTTTTTGAAATATTTCAGTTTATTTGATATGCAAATGTATGGAATTTCGTCACACTTGCATAATGACTTACCGGAGAAGTTTGTGTATCACTTTCATTCTCAAACGAAATCCTTTAAATTCAAGAAGTTTGGAGTTGTAGGAGAAACACGCGCACATGTTATTCACACTTTAGTGTTTTATATATAACATTGTCTGATAAGTCATTATGCATGTGTGACGAAATTCCAGACATTTGCATATCAAACTGAAATATCTCAAAAAGAAAGCGAAGAAGCAAAAATCTTCAAAAGAAGTTACTTTATCATTTTAAAAGTTCTTCCAAACAAAACAATAAATATTTTGACGTTAAGGCACTTTAAAAGAGACTATTGTCTTTTTTCGAATATCTATAGCAACACTATTCCACACAATCATGTCCCCTATTTAATCGTTCCAGTAACCCCAACATTCTGGACTTTCATGACCATCATCGACATCATCAAGATAATCATAAGGATCATAAGAATCATCATTGCATAATTCAGGTTCGTTCAGGTTGGGCCAGTCGAAACCATCATCCAAGGCATTATAAGGATCACAATGGGGAAAACCACTCAAACCACGATTTGCTCTTTTCTGCGCTGCTCTCTCATGGCGCTCTTTCGATTTCACTTCATCTTCTTCTGGTCTCTCCAGGTTTCTTTCTTGATTCGAATGAGGTCCACCTTTTCGTTCCGCCTTTGCCGCTTTACCAACTTTTCTGTCTTCAGAAACCTTTTCTACTAACGACTTCTTGCTCTCTTCGTCTGGCTTCACAGATTCGCTAAATGGAGGGTGGATTACTTGTTCGGGTGTTTGGCCTCCAAGGACGGCAGTCAAGAACGATCTGTAATCGAAAGGCCAATCGGAGGACCTGCGTATCCCGTCCATTCTTCGCTTACACTCGATGAAAGTGCTTGCAATGTGGCCAAACCTCTTCAGTAATTGGATCTTCAACGTGGCGTGGAGTTCGTCCAGTAAATTTTTCGGCTTCGTTTCCCTGCACCAGTGGTCTTCAGGAAACACCCTTCTAAGGTTGGATTCGTTGTTGAAGAAAAAATGTGGTAGTTCTTGCCACTTTGACAACATGTCTAACAAGTCAACGTATCTGTCCGCAAGACAGTCCATCGTCCAGTCGCGTACCAAATCGGATTTAGCCAAAACATGGAAGAGTGCTGTCTTGAGAATATACGAACTTAATTTGTGGCAAATCACGGACTGCTCTCGCTTCAGAATCTCCCTTGTGCAAACGGTTTTCAAAATCATCAGACAGATATCTTGACAACCCTCGACGCCCCGTGCCTGCTGGACCTCTCTCACGTACTCAAGGTATCGTTTCTCCTGAAACGAATACGAGATCCTCCAGAGATACTTAAGATTGTTACGCGCCAATCTATCTTCTCCAGGTGCAGTCGTACGTTCGTTGACCACTTTCTTGTAGAATTGTTCCTCCTTGGCGCGTTTGGCGACGGCGTATCGGCTGTCGTCGTCGCTAAGCCTCAAGGCGAGCACCAGATCAATCGAAATCTTCCTTGGTAGCCTTGGAGTAAACTTGTGTGTAGTGGGAGAAATCTCCAGCAGTAGAGCGGGTCCGCTTTGTCTTACCTTGAGGTCGGCCTGACGTCCTGGTAAATTCTTGTACTTATTGATGGCCAGTTCTAGCTTGCTATAAAGCCAGCCGAAAGCGAGATTCTCGGGAGCTAAGCAGTGACTAAATTCGTCGCTCTTATGGAAGCAGCGTTTCAAACCACGGCTAAACGACTTACTTCGTCGCACCTTGCAGATGGCGTACCCGGTAGGAAAGCTCTGGTCTTCAAAAAATGTGTAGCACTCCGTCGAATCTGGTAGGTCGATGTTAATCATGACATCAAACTCATCCGGTTGGATCACCTTCAACTTCTCGGAAACGCTCCCGCTTTCCACGAATTTCACGATTTTCGGGTCGTTGTGTTTTTGATCCTCTTCGATACTTCGTTTAAGGAACTTCAGTATTTCCCACACAAATGATGTTGCTCGATTCATTTCGTCTTCTGGTATATGACCGTATTGGTAATAGTACTCCAGGAGCATCCGACTAGCAGGGTTGGCACATTGTTCACATCGTCGACGTTCGACTGGAGTGATTTCACGAAACTTATCAATGGACGACTTGTACGATGCTTTTTCTTCGCTTTCTCGTGTTATCGGCTTAACTTTTACGGCTTCACTTGGCGTTCGTGGCAATGGTGAACCTTCGAAGTTGCTGTTGATATTAAACACGTTGTGGTTGTGGTCTCGGGAGGTGTCGTTGCATTTGGTAATTTTCTTCCACATGCAATGTTTACTCCAGGATTTATAATCTGGTGGGAGGGTATCTTTATCGAGTAAGATGAGCACTGGAACAAGCAATTGACATCGTGAGACGCGGAAGGCAGGGCAAAACATGAACAAGAAATCGTACGAAGTCATTTCTGAACGCTGGGATCTCTTCTTCTCCACATGTAACCGCATGAACAAGTACGGGCCGCCATCTCTCTGCTTGATCGTCGCAATCACTTCGACATCCTTCTCCTGTTCTCGGTACTTGTTTAGAGCTTTATCTAAACGACTCCGAAGCCAATTGATGGTCATTTTGTAACTCGATACCAGAATGATGCCTGATGGTTGCTTGCACACCAACGGACTTTGAAGAAAGTTTCTCAAAGCTTTTGACGGAATATCTTCTACGGCAGTAGACGAGATTGGAAGATATTTTTGAACAGGTTTACGGACAGAGTTAGAACTTTTCTCTCGCGCGATTACCCCTCTTACATTTACTACAGCTAAATCCAATTCACTTGCTGGGATTTTATCGATAGATACAATGTTTCCAGACCATATAAAACTTGAAGGCATCTTTCTCAAATTCGGAGGTCGACTCATAAGAAGCGGAACGATTATTTCGTAGCACTGAGGGTATTCGCTACTGAGGCGTTTGTCCTCGCCAGCAATATCCAGAATTTCTTGCTTCTTCTTATCAACCACTTCTGAACAAAGAAATTCTCGTGGCATGTTAGGAATTGTTCCTGGTCGGTTATTGTGAATCACATCGTCCATCATTAGCTTCTGGATGTTACTAATTACGTCGGCCATAACTTGTGACAGAGGTTTCCCCTCAACATGCTTGAGTGTTGGTAGCTGTCTGGCTTCTACTGCATTTGCCATGATACGATAATTTAAAAATGATAACAGAAGTATCTTTACATCGTATCGTCTTCTCCTGGTTCAAACAAAATCTCACTCTGACAAATTACCAAGAACTCGCAGTGAGTACTAAGAACTCTCGAACTGAACTTCTTCTTGGAATACAGAGTTCTGGGTAACCTCGTTAACCGGAAGCTAATGAATAAGTTTAATATACAATACAAATACAATACAATACAATAACTTTATCAACAGGCTGATTGGGGACACTATATCCTACTAATAAATTACAGATAAGTTAATATATCCTATCTAACTACAAATAAATTACAAAAGTATATAATAAAGGCTATTGCATAATCAGATAATTTTACAATAAAAATAATATTTACAATGAACTTAAAACGATTGGTCAGACATACATGGAACATTCATGTACTGCAAAGCTCACAACAGTTACTGTTATTTTCTAAAAGGCTACTAATATCCAACTTATGAATAACATTTTTAAATACCTTAAGACTTGTAGAATTCCTAATATCACTACTTAACCTTGACCATAACACTGGTCCAAAATAACGTAATAATAATAATAATAAAGACGTATTAGGAGCATTTAATATACAATAGTATCAATGCTCTTACAACAATATATTCTTAATTTTATTTATAAAACGTATAGTGGGTATATCGAAATCAACATTTCTTAATGAATAGCTAGATTGTTTAAGGGTAAATATTTCTGATACACTGTTAGGTGCAAGTTGATTTTTTACTTTATACATGTAAATAGCAATATCCTGTAATCGTCTATTATATAATGATGGCAAACCAGCACGCTCAAGGAGTGTTTCATAAGGATCTCTCTTAGGCCTAGGTCAAACGTCGAACTTCATATGTGAAAAATTGAAAACTTACAAGTCTGAATTCTTATGAAAATTCGTAACTCTAGAAACTCCTTGAAATGGGGCAGTGGATTAGCAGTTATTTGAGTTTTTACTGGCATTCCCCTCTTTGAAATTAAAAGGCTAATAATATTAATGGGAAAGTGCAAAAAGGTAATGCCCCTTCACATCTCTCCACCGTAAGCATTTCCCCCTTTGAGAAGAGATAGCGAAGGTGGCGGTTTCATTTGGGTGTTTTTTTTATTGATTCATTTGGGGGAAAGCATGGCCTTTTGGCCAACTAAATTACCTACCAGCAAACTATTTATATACATCATATACCTACAGAATATAAATTGTGGGATTGCAGCCAATCTGCGCATGCTCAGCTTATGCTTCCAAAGGTTTGTCAAGTGAACGCCACAAAGTATAAAACATTAAAATAAAGTTTTCGCGAAAAGAGGGTTAACATGCTTGAGTGTTGGTAGCCGTCTGGCATCATGATGCGATAATTAAAAAATAGGTAAGCAAGCATACATGTGTCTGCTGCCATTTGAGTTACAGAGAAATGTGAGATAAGTAAGTTCATTGGCTTGTGTCCATTCTTTGTGAGTATGTCCGAGGATATAAGAACGGGTGCTGAAGATAGTTTCGCGCTAAGTTGTCACGATATACTGCGAAATGGGGAAAAACATTTTAAATATATTTGGAAATTATAAGTTTATTCAAATCATATAGGTTGTAGGCTAGCAATGTCTGAAATCGTATATTTCTTTCACTGTTATATCTACGAAAGTTTAATGAAGATGTAGATCATGTTTGAGTTAAGTGAGACGCGTTTGATTAGGATAATATGATAAATATGTGCGACGGTAAACATTAATACCCGCACTAGGTTCATAAGTTACGATATACAATTATTTCGGCTAAAATATTAAGCGATTTTGAAATTGCCTGGCAGTATCACTATTAAATTTAAACCACATGAGCCGACAACAGAAACACAAAATATAGCGCCTGGCCAAAAATGTCGGTAATTGCAAACGCACTGCCTTCGTTCAAATTCCTATAGTGTGTGAAATTTACACACAAGAACCTGACCAAAATGTTGGTCAGTGTAAACAAAATGGTTCAGATAAACAACAAAAGTAGTTCAATACCTATCGTGGACCAAATAAGCGAAGTAGCCTACTCGGTGAAGCAACAAACGATCTCGGCAAACTTTCGCTGTCTTCCGGAACGTGTTCGGTTGTGACGTAAAAGTGCAGACACAAAAATCATGAAAATGATTACAAAACCGCCTTTAAATCGTATCGCCACTGGTGTTCTATAGTTCAGAAACTCTTACTCAAATTACCAAGAACTCACCGTACTTGGAATACAGTATCCTTGGTAAACCCCATTAACCGGAAGTATATGAACAAATATGTACATATATTATCCACTAATATCGAAATTAAAGTAGTCTAAAACAGTAAAAGCTTTGTCTAAGCTTTGCTGTTTGGGTCTTTGGATGTTCACATAATAGTCATACTAAGGGAATAAGGTTCTATGTTTATGATGCTACGTTTCGCTGCATTTAGGTGAATAACGTTTTAAGATAAACAATACAGTCTGATGTTCCAGCGCGTTTTATAAATGCTTGATACTTTCAACGATACTAGACCATTATCCCGCTACTAAAACCTAACAGATTCGGGAAAGCGTATAAGATTTAGATTGGTCTTCTACGAAAAACTCGACGACATTTACCTATTAAAAGTAACGATTTTTCAATAATTCTTCTTGAATAGTGTTATTTCCTGTACTAATTTTGGAAATAAAAAGCGCTCCACATCTCTCAAGCATACGTCTTTCCTACTGAAGAGATAGCGAAGCTAACATGAATTTTTTGGTTGGTTACTAAAGATTTCACATTTGTGTTGTTCATATAAACTTTCATATATTTTAAAGGTGGTGGAAAGACTAACTGGTTTGCCACACAAAGCAGCCAAACCAATTTTTATAAAACGACCATTTCTTTTAAACACGTCCTGTAGACGTACTGTGTTCCATGTGGGATTCTTCATTATGTTATGCGCATGCCCAGTCCGAAGAGGGTGGCCTATTTTCAAAGTCTTACATAAACTAGAGAACAAGTTCATCCTCGAATTTGTTTCTTGCCCGATACTAGCACCAAAAACTGTCAAGATGATTTGGTCGCCATGGAGTTTTTAATAGTTAAAAGTTTTTTAACTTTTAATCCAACATCCGGTGTCGTGTGAAATCCGGTATATTACTTGGGCTTACTGTAAAATACGTTCGTCGCAGTCCCAAACGTACGTGAAGCTTTAATAATATCCCTAATGCTTTTTGGGGGATACGGTAAATACAGCAAGACGAACATTGTGCGAAAAAATTAAAGTTCAGTGAGCGACTAAAGTACTAAACGTAAAATAATATGTCTACTCTGATATCGTGAGACATATGTCTGATAAAGAGGCAAGCATATTTTGTTTGGCAGCAAACCCTTGCACGCTAGGACGAAAGCTATTCGTAATGACAAATGACCGTAATAAATCTGAAATTGTTGATCGATATGAAAAATTGAAAACTTACAAGTCAGAATTCTCTGAAAATTCGCAACTCTAGAAACAGCTCCTTGAAATGGAGCAGTGGATTAGCAGTTGTTTGAGTTTTTACTGGCATTCCCCTCTTTCAAATTAAAAGGCTAAGTAATAATAATGGGAAAGTGCAAAAAGGTTTATAAACTTACTCTTGGAATGCGTACATTTAGATATTATGGTTCGGTGCTGTTCAATATTCTTCCTGCAAACGTTAAATCTGCTACGTCTTATTAAAGCTTACTTTTTAGGTGTTTAAACATTTTGAAATGTTATTATTTTGAAATGTTATTGTAGTATATCTTAAATTTAGAATAAGTAAGACAGTGTAAATAAGATTTTCTAAACTTGTAATGTAGTTTATAATGTGCTGAATGGGCTACCATGTTGAAATAAAATGTTATCATATCATATTGGTGTAAGCCTTCCCCTTTGAGAAGAGATAGCAAAGGTGGCGGGTCCATTAATTGGAGAGTTCATTGACTTATGGGGGAAGGCCTGGCCTTTTGGCCAACAACTACCTACCAGCAAACTATTTATATTCATCGTATACCTGCAGAGTATTAATTGTGGGATTCTTGCCAATCTGCGCATGCTCAAGCTTATGCTTCCAAGGTTTGTCACCATGAACTCATAAGCCGTTTTGTAATGGTGAACGCCAGAAAGTAAATATTAAAATTAAGTTTTCGCGAAAAGAGAATATGCTTGAGTGTTGGTAGCTGTCTGGCACCATGATGCGATAATTAAAAAATAGGTGTGTCTGCTGACATTTGAGTTACAGAGAAATGTGAGATTATGTCCGAGGCTATAACAACGGGTGCTGAACTAAAAGATAGTTTCGCGCTAAGTTGTCACGATATACTGAGGAATGAGGAAAAATATTTAAATATATTTGGAAATTATAAGTTTATTCAAATCATATAGGTTGTAGGCTAGCAATGTCTGAAATTGTATTTATTTTACTGTTATATCTACGAAACTTTAGCGAAGGTTAGGATATTAAATATGACAAATATGTGTGACGGTAAACATTAATAGCCGTAGTAGGTTCATAAGTTTCGATATACAATAATTTAGGCTAAAATATTAAGCGATTTTGAAATTACCAGGTAGTATCACTATTAAATTTAAACCACAGGAGCCGACCACTGAAACACAAAATACAGCGCCTGGCCAAAAATGTCGGTCATTGCAAACACACTGACACTGTCTTCGTTCAAATTCGTATAGTACGTGTAATTCACTCGTCTCAATCATAAAGGTGACGATTTTTAATCAGCATACATGTCAATTTTTGTCAGACTGGATGATTTTTCGTATGACATGTTGCCACCCACGCAGGCTACCATGCATATCCGTAACAAGTATTACATTAAAAATCGTTTGCAAGCGCCGTGTTCTCATATACGTTCAGTAACGTTTGCAAGTGCCGTGTTCTCACATGCGTTCAGCAACGTGTTAACAATCCCACATCCAGTGGGCTGGTACGACGACAATCTATTTGCTCGTCAATGCCTCGTAGGCCACTTCCTTATATGGAATACGTACTAGAAGTACATATGGCACCAGCTGACCAGCAGGAGAGGGTCTGGGCATGAGAATATGTCTTTCCAGAAGACAGATTCTGGAAAGCGTATAACTAAGGATTTAAATCGGCAAGAGAGTCTTTGGCATGCAGAAGCGCGCGGCACGTAGCTATAATTCTGGATGCCAAACGTATGACTACAGCAGTAACAATGTTCAATGAATTACAATGGGTCCACTTTTATACTGAAGCTTACATCAATCGCTGTGCAATCGCCGCATATAAAAGGATAAACGGAAATACTCCAGACTTGAGACAATGAAAACAAACTCTGATGTTCATACAAGAAACACTAGATTCTCTAACTTAAATTTTATCTGCCCTGACTAGTGACTACAATAAGATTTCAGATGGGGGCCGCACGTTTACTATATAAGGACAATTAAAGACTGGAACAATCGGTTCAAATGTTTAAAAAAGTCAAACAAGTAAACGTTTTAAAAGAACACTATTTAACAATAATCTTGACGCTCAGAACGTGAACTGTTATTTTAGTGATACAAAATAGATAGATTTAATTATGATATATATTTTATGTCAATTTAAACTAGATTAGTAGAATGTTAAATTAATATTATAATCAACATAACTTACGTAAATACTATTTTTGATATCATTTATTTCAAAATTTTTATCTAATGTAAGTAGTTGCATGATTTTATATTCTTTGTAATGTTAGATATAATCTGTATTTTATCCTAAACGAGGGCCACTATAAGGTTATCAGTATTTTGAAATACTGTCATGTGTGGTGGTGGTAATGCCGGGATAAGATTCTGGGTATATTATAGGTAATATTTGGCATTTCACTCGATCAAACTACATGTTGAAAGGATTTATGGTGAAGGAAAATTTCGAGTGTTGGAATACATACATTTTAAGACCAAACCGGGACCAGTTGCGAAAAATGCAACTTTAAGGCCTTCCGGCTGGAATTGAACCCGCGACCCTGCGATGCTAGTGCAGTGCTCTGACCACTGAGTTACGGAAGCCGTTGCCGAGAGCCTACGAGTTCTGTATATATGGTGGTAATGCCGGGATAAGATTCTGGGTATATTATAGGTAATATTTGGCATTTCACCCGATCAAACTACATGTTGAAAGGATTTATGGTGAAGGAAAATTTCGAGTGTTGGAATACATACATTTTAAGACCAAACCGGGACCAGTTGCGAAAAATGCAACTTTAAGGCCTATATATATATATATATATGCGTTGATTCGGAGACCTCGGGTTCGATTCCCGGTTGGGGCAGTCAATATATATATATATATATATATATATATAATACATCAACTATAAATTGTACAATCAAAGAGCTTGATTTGTACCACGTGACCAGTCAATTTAAACTCGAATTCCCCGCTGTACTGTGGAGAGGTATTCGACTCGAGTATCACGCGCGAAAACCAAATAACACGCGCGAAAACCAAATAACACGCGCGAAAACCAAATAACACGCGCGAAAACCAAGACGAGCTTGTAAACAATGGAAGAAAAATAAGACGTTTCAAGCCGTTTCTAGACGTTTCAAGACAGCATTCAAGATTGTTTCGGTATAATATATCATTTATAGACCCTCCGCTCGGGGAATTCGTCGAAATATTACCCCTCGGGATGATATATCCCTCGGGCTTCGCCCTATATATCATCGCTCGGAGTAATATTTCGTCGAATTCCCCTCGCTCCGGGTCTATAAATGACAAATATAATATATACGTTTAACAGGTATATTGATAAACCTCCCAATAAATTTGCCCAAAGGTTTGGTCTTCTACGAAAAACTCGACGACATTTACCTAAAAGTAACTATTTTTTATTATCTTCTTGAATAGTGTTATTTCCTGTACTAATTTTGGAAATAAAAATCGCTCCACATCTCTCAAGCATATGTCTTTCCTCACCGAAGAGATAGCGAAGCTGAGAGTATATTTCAATATCGGAATATTTCAATATGTGTATATTATTTCGGTGTAACTTTAAACGCTTTTGCAAATCTGTGCCTTTTCAAACACATTGGAAAGACTAACTGGTTTGCCACACAAAGCAGCCAAACCAATTTCTATAAAACGTCCATTTCTTTTAAACACGTCCTGCAGACGTACTGTGTCCCATGTGGGATTCTTCCTTACGTTATGCGCATGCCCAGCAAAGAGGGTAGGTCAACAGTGCAATTTTTGACCCGCCAGAGCTTAAAATCCGAAATTTCGTGAATATAGACTATTATTTTTGACATAGTTTTGCTAAAACGTGCAAGCGTACCAACAAAAGACATCATCATGTTCTATTGCACCTGCATTAGACCAGTGCTTGAGTATTGTGCACCTGTGTTCCATCATTCTCTTCCAAACTACCTAAGTGACGATTTGGAAAGAGTTCAAAAACGTGTTCTCTCAATTTTATCTCAGGAGTGTCGTACCAGCAAAATCTGGAGAAATTCCAATTATCGACGAGGCATGACTTGTGTGACAAATTATTCAAAAATATCATACGTGAACAATCACACAAATTACACAAATTACTTCCGCAAAGACACCAACCAAAGTACAATCTTAGGAAAAAAACAAACATTCAACATTCCTCGAATTAATACCAAGCGCTATCAGAAAACTTTTATTCCATCGATGTGTAGCCTTAACAATTATAAATTTTAGAGTTTTTAATAATATATTATTTTCTTTTGGTATATATTTTACATATACACATATTATTATGATATAACAGAGTATGAATAAGACTATATACATGAAAACTATGTAAAGTAAATTACGCAATTCAGCTCTAGGGCTGCGATGTAATTATTTTTAATAAACTATCTATCTATCTATCTATCTATCTATCTATCTATCTATCTATCCATCCATCCATCCATCCATCCATCCATCCATCCATCCATCCATCCATCCATCCATCCATCCATCCATCCATCCATCCATCCATCCATCCATCCATCCATCCATCTATCTATCTATCTATCTATCTATCTATCTATCTATCTATCTATCTATCGTTTTTGATATCGTATATATTATATATATAGCAAAGTGAAAAGGTGGTAAACTGCCAAGAATTTAGTGATGAGATACTGACGTTTCGAGCGGAGCCCTTCATCAGAGTAAGACGAGATGAAATAAAATTAATAGGGCTTATATATATATATATGACAAAAGGGTGTCACAAGTAGAAAGTAGCCAATCAAATGCACGGGAGATAAACAAACTGATCATCAATGAGATGCGAAAAGTTAAATCATTTACTATTTTTACAGTCGATCAGAGGGGGAGGGAGAAATGACAGGTCCAATATTAGGGATTAGGCGATATAGTAAAGCAGTAAGAAACAAAAAATTTGAAAAGGAATGAAAGTGCATAGGCTAATAATAAAAAAGTTCCAAGCAAACTAAAATAACAAAAAACTTGTGGGAAATTAAATAAAAGAAAAACGTTCGTTAAGACCAAGAGGATGTGTGGTGCCAAGTTTGAAAATGAGACGCTTCTCTTGCCGTTCGCGATTATCGTTACCACCTGAGATGGGAAGGTGGCACAGACTTTCATGTCTGAAACCAAATGGTTACAGTTTCACCGATGTAGATTTTAGGGCATTTATCGCAAGAAATGCAATAAATGATGTTGGTGGACGTGCATGAAAAAGTATGACGGAGCGTACAGACGCTCGCGGGCGCAAAAAGGCGGCGCTAAGTAGCGTCTGTGATGCCGATTATTCGCAATGCTTATAGATTGTGCTTATGCCTTATGATAGACTTGCTCCAAGTCTGCCTCTTGATTGTTTCGGGTTTATTTAAAGACGGGTTTGTTTCGAGAAGACGGGTTTATTTCGAGAGTGGTTTGGTTTCAAAGACGGTTTGTTTCAATGTTTTGAAAAGAACCTGTCTCGAAACAAACCCGTATTCTGAAACAAACACGTCTTTAAACAAACCCGAAACAATCAAGAGGCAGACTTGTTCACTTGGAGCAAGTCTATGCTTATAGCAACTAACGAGTATTCACTAAAAGTTGAAGAAATCATATAAAAAGTTCTAATAGACAAATAGGACAAGCTGAAAAGCTAAAACGAAACAGTATAACGAGAATCGGCACTCGACGGCTACCTGGAAATATCGTATGATTAACAATTCAATCCCGCATCTCTTCGACTGTTTGATCATCCTCGAACCAAAATTATGCCGACTATAAACAGTCATCCTTCGAAAGTTTTAGCAAACTCTTTTAATAGTCTCGTTTACAAAGAATACGTTGAGGCGGCAAACAACAAACATTGAAAACGGAAGTAGTTCTTAACCAATTGAATATCACGTATTAACTAAATTTTCTAAGCGACCAATCATGGTCTACTATAAAAATTCCTTACAGTAGCTACGTCACAGAACACGTTCATAGTCTGTGTTTTTCACAGACTATGACGTAAGCTACCTGCGCGAATTCATCCCCCGTTTTTTTTAATCAAAGTTTTTTTTAATCAAAGTTCCATGGGAACATATTTGACTGGCTAACCCAAAGTAACTTTTATCCCAACCCTAACCCTAAATAACCCTAATAAGACCGCTTCGTCGTAGATTTTTTAACGTTTTCTCGGTCAATATTTAAATTATTTCAATATCGTAATAGTTCTTTCTGCATTTCCTACTGCACGAAATGAGGTAAATCACTCTCAGAATCAGAATTAAACTCAAAGTTAATAAAAAACGCGACCATCATCTTGAAATTCACAACTTCCTCAACATATTTACAAATTTTACATATTTAGGTCACTATGTGTGAAGTTGATCGTCCAGGTTGTTGTAGTCTTGAGAAAGACTATTGTTGGTCAGCAGTCATCTTCAGATATTATTAAGTAAAGCGTGTTTGTCGAAGATGACCGCCGCTGAGGCCGTCGAAACATCACTCACCAACATGGTCTTTCCAACATGGTCTTTCCAAAACAGTGACTCATGGAGACAGAGCGTTCTCGGTTTCAGCACCAAAACTGTGGAATTCATTACCACAGGAAATTAGAAGCTTTGATATGTTGGGTAATTTTAAGTCAGCAGTTAAGGCTTTTCTTTTTTAAAATTAATAGTTTTTTTTGTTCATAGTGGTAATATATGTAGTAGGCTTTATCTTGTAGTGAAACTGTAATAAGTTTTATAAGTAAATTTAAGAATATATTGTTGTAAGAGCATTGAGACTATTGTATAATGCTCCTAATACGTCTATTATTATTATTATTATTATTATTATTATTATGAGGTTGAAATTTTTGAGCGTGTGCTGAAATTTCCCCATGTAATCAGCCCCTAAATGTCATTATTTACAATTATTTCATGATTGAGTCGGTTTTCTTTGATGTATCATTATCAGAAGAACCGCTATATAATTCAGAGTAGCTTTCCTCACGAAACACATGAATTACATATGTGATTAAATTACAAGATATTGAAATATAAAAAGTAGTTAATAAATTGTTAGATTATAAAGACTAAGTTAGAATTTATAAATAGTAAAAAACGCTATTATATGTACATATTATTTAAATAATGAATAATGAAAGATTTGCAATAGCGATCGGTGCGACAAGTAGGTACATTAAAAAGTCTATTAGTCCTTAATTTCATGGAGTATGAACTAGCCAACGGGGGTAAAAGATCTGCAAGTTTATGTTCATTTACTTTAACAATGTCATTAAATAGATTAAGTGAAAGAGCTTCCCGTCTAGCATGAAGTATGGAGACGTCCGATTTCTCCACTGCTTCTTTATAAGTGAGGGCCGGGGAAATTATGTTCATGGCTCGTTTCTGTATGCGTTCGATGTCATTAGAGAGATATTTAGGGAGGCTATTGTGGAAAAGTTGGCATGCGTATTCCAAAACAGATCTGATGACACTATTATAAAAGCAAACTAGATCATCTGGACTAACGTCGGCACGTTTCAACTGTCTAAGTAAGAACAGACGTTTTGCAGCCTTCAGGGTGATGGCAGCCACATGATCATTCCACTTCAAGTCGTTTCTAATTATGACTCCCAATACTTTGGCGAACGATGATAATTGTCAGGCAGAGATTAATCATCTTCGTCAGATTCATAAGGCAGAGATTTATCATCTTCGTCAGATTCATAAGGCAGAGATTTATCATCTTCGTCAGATTCATAAGGCAGAGATTTATCATCTTCGTCAGATTCATAAGGCAGAGATTTATCATCTTCGTCAGATTCATAAGGCAGAGATTTATCATCTTCGTCAGATTCATAAGGCAGAGATTTATCATCTTCGTCAGATTCATAAGGCAGAGATTTATCATCTTCGTCAGATTCATAAGGCAGAGATTTATCATCTTCGTCAGATTCATAAGGCAGAGATTTATCATCTTCGTCAGATTCATAAGGCAGAGATTTATCATCTTCGTCAGATTCATAAGGCAGAGATTTATCATCTTCGTCAGATTCATAAGGCAGAGATTTATCATCTTCGTCAGATTCATAAGGCAGAGATTTATCATCTTCGTCAGATTCATAAGGCAGAGATTTATCATCTTCGTCAGATTCATTAACTTCGTTAAAATCATTAACTTTGACAAATTCATAATCTTCATCATAATCGAAAATACAAGAAGCCTCTTCCCGCTGTTCTTCTTCATTTTTCCGTTTTCGACCTCTACTCCCTTCATTCTCCTGGACACTTTTCAAGTTTCGTCTAGGATCCAATTGACCTCCACTTCTTTGGTCATTCTTAACGGCTTCATTCACTTTTTCGTCAGGCCGTTGCTCTTCCTTGAGTTTGTTTTCAATTTGTTCATCTTTTTCATGTACCACAACAGTGGGATGGATGATTTCTTCGGGAGTTTCCTTTCCGAGAACTTTCTGCAGAAACTCGTGATAAACTTGGTCACTCATGTCCTCTGAAGAATCATCATGCAGACTCTGAATGCCATCCTCCATTTTCTTCTTGCAATCTTTGAAGCTCTTCGCAATACAAGAGAGCCGTTTATGAAGCTGTATTTTCAAGGTGGCGTGGAGATCACCATATAGATCAACCGACTTCTTTTTCTTGTTGTAAAGATCATCTTCACCAGGAAACACGCGCCTCAAATAACTTTCGTTGTTAAAAAAGAAATGAGGAAGCTCTTTTTGAAGCATGGAAAGTCTCGTTGAAAAATCCACATATCTTTCTGCCAGGCAATCGAACTTCCAATCTTCCCATGAGCGCTCTTGCAAATCGCTCTGCGACAACATGTGGAACAGCGTTGTCTTCAAAATATAGGAACTTAGCTTGTAACAAATCACGGATCCTGGCTTTTTCAAGGCCTCTCGCATGCAGATTGTTTTCAAAATCATTAAGCAAATCTTTTGACAACCTTGGACACCGCATACGCGCTGTTGCTCGTCGACATATTCTAGGAATTTCTTCTCCTCGGCTGAGTAGGAAATTCTCCACGTGTAACCAAGATATTTTTTGGCATTATCTGTTCTCTCGCCAAAAACTTTTTTCTCTTCTGCAGCGGTAGGCTTTTCCGGATTCTCGTCGTTGGGTTCCAGTTTGATTTTCTTGTAAAAGCTTCGAAGTGTGGCGCGCTTGGGGACAAATAAACGGCTTTCGGTTGAGCTTTGTTCTAGGGCTAACACTAGGTCGACCTTAATCTCGTCGGGCAACGAAGGCAGAGAAACATCAGTGCAGGCGTTAGGGGTAATCTGTAACATAAGGGCTGGACCGCCCCGTTTTAACTTGAGATCAGCTTTGGGTAAATTCAAAGGACTTTTGTACTTATTGATTGCTCGTTCCAACATTCCAAAAAGCCATCCAAAAGCAAGCTTCTCAGGGTCTAGGCAATGCTGATATTCATAACCATCAACCTCAACCAGGCATCGCTTAAGACTTGTACTCAATGTACCAGTCTCCTTGACTAGGCACAAGGAGAACCCTGGGAGAAAGGCGTTATCTGAGTACAAACGATAATCCATCTTCGACGCAGGTAAGACAATTTTTACCATCACATCGAATTCGTCGGCTTGAACCACCTTCAATTTCTCCGGCACACTGCCACTCTTTATGAAATCCACGATCTTCGGGTCGTTACTTCTGCGATCCTTTTTAATACTGCGTTTGATAAACTCCAATATTTCTGCAACAAAGCAATCAGCCCGTGCCATCTCTTTCTCTGGTATATAAGAATACTCGTAGTAATATTCCAGAAGCATTCGACTTGCAGGTTCAAGGCATGCACATTGTTGCATTTGGGATGGTGTCAACTTGCGTTTCACGTCTTTACAGACCGCTGCTTTCTTCTTGGTCTCGTCATTACTCTTATGTGAATCTTTTGATGGATCTTTCTTTTTCAACTCGTCTACATTTACAATCTTCAATCGTTTATGCTTGTGGCCCTTCACGTTCATATCAGGGCATTTAGTGATACTCTTCCACAGGAATTCTTCAGCGGCGCTACCGAAGTCTTTTGGTAGTTTATCAAATTTAGGCACCACAGGAACAATCAAATTACACGATTTCATGCCAACTCGAAACGCGGGCTGCACAGCAAACAAAACATGACGCGTTTTGGCCTCTCCATCTCCAGAATCCTTCTTTTCAGCGTAAGACAAGTGCAGGTACATCGGCCCTTTCTCTTTCTGGCGGATAACCGGGTTTAGTTCCTCTACCGGGTTCTTCGAATAGCTAAGAATGGCCTTTTGTAGACGACTTCGTAGCCAAGAAATGGTCATTTGGTGGCTCGAGATGACGTGTGGACGAGAATAGAGCGGACCAACAAGTTTCCCTTTGTGAAACGATCTCAGTTTCGACGGAAGCTCGTTGACAACGCTCGGAATCTTGGGGAACTTCGGTTTTCCTTTACGTGCGACTTTGATACTTCGATTTCGATATCCAAGGACTTCAATCACCATAAGCTTTTCAAAAGATTTCTCTTTGGATACAGAGTTGAACGAGATTCGGTTTTCTGCCCAAATCCAAGACGTAGGCAACTTGCTGAGTTGCTGTTTGTCGGTGATGCGAAAGGGGACGAAAATGTCATAAACCGAGCACTGGTCTGTATCCAGGCCAGAGTCACAGAACTCTATCATCTTCACCTTGTCCTTAGCCTTTCTTACCTCTGAGTAAATGAACTCAGATGGCATCATCGGAAGGGATTTTGGTCTTCTGTCGGTCTTCTTGCGATGACCGTCCACCATTTGTTTCTGAATCGCCTCTATCACCTCCCTAATGTTTTCAGGAAGAACTTCACCGCCTCCATAATGACTCAGTCGAGGGAGTTCGACGTCTTTGGCCATCTCTTTCGTTGTTTCCTTAACATTTCCTGCTTCATTGCTTCCAGTTGCCATTGACCGTAATTCAACTCAACGTTCGTAAACTAAGCTTTCTAATAAAACATGAACTATGCGTGACAAAAACACAGTTTCCAATCATCCATCGTACACCACTGTTAGCAACATCCGCATTATGACCGCATATATACCAAGAATCCACGGTCCCTTTTCCTGGAACACAGCATGAAAATAATTGTCCTTTGAGAACGACTTCCGGCATCTTCCCTTGTTTCCCGTATGATTGCTGACGATCTTGAGATGATATTGAGAAGATCTTGAAAAGATTTTGAGAAGATCTTGAGTAGCGATTAATTATATACATCAATGGCCATCACTATAACTGCACGCTGCATTTACCTAGTTCAAAAACATCGTTTTGAACACAAGAAGAAATATTGAAAATATGACTTGCAGAGTTAGCAGACTGTTGGCGGTGAATGAATCAGAATTATTTTTTAAAAAGTAATCAACTTGAACTGCTCGCTTCTTGTTGAATTGAATTGATTTTATATGCCATTAATATACAGTAATTATATTTGTAATGTACAAGCTGTCGATACAGATGGCGAGGAGACCTCATGAAATCAATAGGCTTATCTAGCGAGGTCACCTCACACTGCAAATTTCAAGGAGTCGCGATCACACGCCAAAAGAGCCATTCCGTCACCGAATTATGTGGCGAGTTACACCGCTATGACCCGCACTCGCTTATATCTACCTATGTATAACTTTATTGGGAAAATTAAATAAAACTACATACAAGTATATAACCCAAACGGGAAAGGTGCCTCACATGGGCTATTAAGACCCGTTCGCACCCCCTTTATATACAAATATACATAAAAATAATGACATAAGAAAAACTAATTAATATCTGTGACAAGGGCAGTCACGAACAAGAGACCAAGTACATGGCATGTCTTGTATGACCGGACGCGTTCCTGGCTATCTGTCTGAACTGTTCATTAGGCGTGGCGATGTATCGAATCGCACCACTAGAAACTCTCAAATGCTTAATATTCCTTTTTTTAGAACAGCGACAGGCCAAAGAACCTTTTATTATAGAACTGTATCACTTTGGAACTCTTTGCCTCACGAACTGAAAACATGTCAATCTGTAACTCAGTTCAGGCACTCACTAAGACGTAGGCTCTTAGCAGCCTAGTTTTAATGACTAATTGTAATTTATTTGATTATCAATTTTCTATGATAAATATTTCTCTGAAAAGCCCCATGGGGACGTGAAATAAAGTATGTATGTATGTATGTATGTATGTCTACATAAAAAACTGAAATAAGTAAGGACGAATAAGTGCGACGAAGAAAGTTCTGAAAACTAGATAATGTCAGGAAGCTAGTAGGTGAAGCTGTTTTGCACACTGACGGGCTTTCCACTTATACGGTAAGACCGGTCTGTTCGGCAATGTTTTGCTAAATGGAACACGATACGTTTGAGGAGTGTGGTTGGTCTGCCAGGAAAATTTGGGCCTAATCAAGAGGAGGTCCATTCTGGCCGGACTAACTTCAATGGGAAGCCCCCCTGAGTTCCATAAATAAACAGTCCGGTGGAACTATGACAAGAGGAGTCTCCAAAAGCCTTGGTCAAATGTTTTCAACATGATTAATTGCTGCAAATAATTTATATTCAATATTCCCTGACATAAACGCAGTAAAATGTTAAGTATAGCATCTGTTAAACCTCACCAAGTAAAAAGCACAATTATGGGACCTTGCCTATTATGGCACCAGTATTAACTGTTTTGATATTGAAATTTCTGATGCAGTTCCACAAATTTCAATTGTCACAAATTTCTCTATAAGGTCGACAATCTTATCTTCAAACATCTGCTCCCAGCACATGGGTGGAAAACAGGTGGAAAGAGTATTGGCATCATTACCCCACAAATCATTGACTCACACTTACATTGAGTACGTTGACTCACCCTCAACCAAGCCAGCCAGACACCAACTGGTCCAGTGTGCCATTAGGGTCAGACTCAACTGCCTATGCTTGCCCAGTTGCCCATGTGGAGAAAAGCAAACAAGAATCCATATATTGCAATACTGCCCTCTCTCAGGCCTCCTCGTGGCCCCCCAGGACTAAAGCAACTAGATATGGACACTATAAAGTGGCTGACAGAAAGAAACTGACATCTCGGCATAGTGATATGGAAGAAAAAATGGTTATACAAACAACGATGATGGTTGGGCTAGTGTCTAAGATGGAAGGAAATGATCTGCAGGTTGTCGACATTTGTTTGAGATTTACTACCATAGCCTAACCATTGAGCTACTGAGATTCAGATAGAGAGCTATGTTACAATGATGTACTGGTTCCAAGCTCTCCCACATTCACTACTGTAGTGTTTTATATTAACACAACAATAAAGTCCTGATCAATTTGACATTTGTCAATACATTAAGTTTAATTGCTACGATGAGCATAACGTTTTGCAAAGGCACCGCTGATTCCATAGTAGGCATTGCTGCAGATATCTATATATTTACAAAACAAACACTAAACCAGGACTGTGCTGAGCTAGAATGCTGAGAGGAAGCCATGCAGCAGAAAGTGAGCACATAATAATGGTGTTTTGGGGATGACTAAATAAATCCTGCTCATATTCTTCCAGATGGAATCCATGTTGCAGTGCCTAAATATGACAACAATATATGTAATGGGGTGTCCAAGGAAAGATCCACATCTCCCCCACGCAAGAAATATGTGCTGTCCGAAGGGGGAGGGGGAAAAATTAACTTCAGATTTACTGAAATTATTGTAGGATGTCCAAAGAGGAGTGGTTAGGTTTTTTCAGATTTGCAGGACCTTCTTCAGCACAGTTGGCCATCCCTGTAATGCGTTACTGTGGAAGTACGGCAGAGCAACTTTGATAATAATGTGTGCAGCTACCCCAAGTAATGATAATTTGTCTGTATAATTTCCTCTATTAAGCCCCCTCCCTTTATTAACTAATAAGCCCCCCATTAGGCCATACCAATTTAATTTTAGTTTCTCGGGTCTGGCAGGGTCACTTTCGTGAATTGTCGTAAATAAAAATAAATTTATTCAAATTTATTCATTTCCTGCCCCGTGAGGTATGGAAATTAGGCTAATATGAGCTCAGCGCTTGCTTACAGAATGGCGAATGGCGGCGGAGTCATATACATGGACATCAAGGATCTCTCTTGTAGTATTAAAGAAGGCCAAAAAACCGTCTTACCACAAACAATTTTAAAAACTAGTTGGCAGAACATATTCTCTTGCCAATTCAACGAATATTTATCACTTTCCTTTGACTTGGCGGCCGCCATCTGGACAGGACCAGTGGCCTCATCACCAGGGCGTCTCAATTCCTTTGAAATCGACTGTTTGACTCGAAAATTATGCCTGTGTCAGAGTGTGAAATAGCTTTGGAGGGGGTGGGGTAATTTTTTTATCTACATAGTTAAACAGGGGGTTGTTTGTTCATTAAAAATAATTGTGGGTGTAAATTTTATTGACTTTTTTTTAAAAAAACCACTACCCCCTGAGAAATAAACGATCAGTCGCTTAAGTGAAAAATAAGCCATGGGCTTATTATGGAGGAAAGAATAATTTGCATGCACAATATAAGACTAAACATTTTAAAATAAGTAGTAGCTAGCCTATGCAAAGTGTTCGGTATTGGTTTCAACGATGTTTCACAATATATGTTTAATATAAATATATACACAATGAATGAGAATCTAACCTTGTGCTGCTGACGCACAGGTAAATCCAGGTTCCTCTAAAATAGCTCCTTGAAAATCCGCAATCGTGTTTCTGTTTCCTTTGTGGCAGAAATATGATAACGACATAGAAATGTCTTCGTATAGTACCGTATTTAATACTGTAATTAAACTCGAACTTTTACTGTAAACTTTTCAAAATGAACATGTTTGGCGGCCGTATTATTAAACATTAACTGTTTATAGCCTGAATATATACACCTGTAATTCAAAAACTCAGGCTGTACACAGGCTGGACCACAGCCGCCTAAGCTTACAAGTTACAATCGAGACCTTTCGATTTATAGATATAAAGTGAGTTTGGGTTGCTATGAATGGCTAAATTTTCACGGAATCCACTAAAGCGTACATTTGTTTTGATCTCAAGGCTTTTAAATTATCATGCCAAGATTAGATTGCAGGTACAGTACCTTCAGATTTTGCAATTATTTAAAAAACAAGTCATGGTCAGATAATATTGACCTCGGTCTGGATAATTCTTGATATCATTCTCAGTCTCATCCAATAATTGTTTATTATGTTGTATATTGTATAATTTGCATGCATACCGTATAAAAGAATATTAATTTAGTAAAATTCTAAATTAAAATCAGCTGTTGCTTATAAAATAAAGTATTATCGCAAGAGTTAGGTTTGGGGTTAGCAATATGTTTTGAATTTGAGATACTTATATGAAATGTCAGCCGTAATGTGCATGACACATTTTTCCCATCATGGAAATGATGGAATGTAAATCATTGAAATAAGATCCTTTCCTCATTTCATCCTAATTAATGATTCTACACAAATCATGTGGCAAATATGGGTGACAAATATGGGTTTGAGGGTAAGGGTCGTCACTCCTTTTGGAAAGGACCTTGCCTTCATGCCCTTTCTCTATTAAACTTCCCGCCTCTATTAAATTTTTATTTAAAATTTTTACAAATATTACAAAATATGTTTTCTCTAGTGCTACAGTAACAAGTAATTTCTAAAAAACTATTGAGATACAGTACGTACAAAAAAAGAGAAGGGAGGTGGGTGGGGAAAATTTTTTTCTTTCTTTCTTTTAGTGACTATATATCTGTGTGCTAGAATGACTAAAGTGACTGGTGAACCTGGGGATAATATATTATAGAATAATGTGCCTTTGTTCTTGGTTGAACAAAGGTTGTACTCTTGTGACAGTTCCTTGCTCGTGTACACAATGGTGTATTGACCATCTTCAGCAAGTGATAAGCTTTGTGAGCGATGTTGAGCCCTAAGTCATTATTAAACCTTAATCTTAGTTATCTTACTATATAAATTAATACATATTTCTTTAATTTTATGAAATGTAGGCTATTCATGCAAATACAGGCCTTAGAAATATTATAACTAAGAAGAGCTTAAGGTTTGAACTTCCCAAAGAAAGCATTACAAAAGGGCCTAATGAGACTTTGTTGAAGCCATTTGCCAATGAGGTAATCATAAAGTTTAATGCTGGACTATTATTTTGATGAATTATAAAACATACTATCTAATGTTGCATTGGAAAACTTATTTTATATTGTGTTTAGCACCCTGCATTGGATAAACCTTCCACTGAAAGGCATTTTGTGCCAGACTTTGAGACACTTGGTCTTCGAGTTGATTTATGCAATGCCTTGACGGAATTTAACATTCGCAAACCAACCAAAATTCAGGTACAATAAACATGACTTTTTTCCAGTGGGGATTATAAAACCAACTGACATATCAATTCTGCAATATTTGTGCTTTTAAACTGCAAAATAATGTCAAATGACTATGGTGGATATTACTAACCATTTGGTAATTGCTAAAAAATAAACTAAACCAACTTTTATTTATACTGGATAACCCTTTCAGTCATTAAACTGTTCTCCATAGAGGTCCAGTAAGGGCCAACCCTCAGTCCCTCATTGGTCCAGTGTTATTACAGGGGGGAAACGGAATACCTGGAGAAAACCTGTGGTGTTTGGTAGAGTCAAACTGGAAGCATTCTTCTCACTTGCGGCATTATTAATTTAGATTCAAACAATTCAAAGAATCTTAGAGGGACAAAATGTTCTATGTGCATCGCAAACAGGTATTAATTCAAACCAACTTAATGCTTTTATATATTCCAACAAAATTAAATAAGCAACATAATTATATATATATTCAATTTATTGATTATAACAAAGCTCCCAACTTTGTAAACTGACTGTAACTTTCTCATAGGGAGTTAGTTGCTTTCTCATATTATTTTCTTTGTATTATGGAAAATAACTTATATTGTGTAATCTTTACTTCAATTATGTCAGCAAATTGTTGTGGTTAGATGTACTATATTAATTTTATACAAATATTTATTGCTGTACACTGTTTTTGTTATCTACCAGTGGAACAACTTAACCAAGTCTGCCCTACTCTGTTTCTTGGTTTAGGATCTGGAAAAACACTTGCATACCTATTACCCATTTTCCATTTGTTAAAAAATCAAGAAGATATTGAAGGATTCGTGCCTCGTCTCAACAGACCAAGAGCTTGTATTGTTGTGCCATTTCGAGAACTAGCTGTGCAGGTCTTGGTGAGAAAAAATTTATGCTTAATAACATTATTGGATTATATCGAATGAACATGAATTTAAATTATGACTTTATTCAACTTTTATTTATTAAAAGGGTGTTGTTAAATATCTCAGCCATTTCACAAAGCTTCGGTCACTTGGTTTAATTAGTGGAAGGAAAAAGGTATCTAAGAGTATATTGAACAATGTAGATTGTAATCCTTTAAAGGACATTGGCAACAAAAATTAAGTTTGTCTAGTATGAAAGAACTCGTAAAATGATAGAGTAACACCTTTTACAACTTTTCCGTATTTTACTTCGTTTTTGAAATATTTCAGTTTGTTTGATATGTAAATGAGATGGTCTCTGACGTCAGGCGCAGGGTAGAGAATTTACACTCTTAAAAGTCTTATATCTCAGTGATTGCTAAGTTTACAACGTTTATTATTATGAGGAGTTATTATACGCACATTTTCAAGTAAATTTGTGGAAGAAACTTGAAGATGGAACTAATATTTTATTGAGTGAAAATTCTCTACCCAACACCTGACGTCAGAGACCATCTCATTTACATATCAAACGAAGTAAATACGGAAAAGTTGTAAAAGGTGTCACTCTATCATTTTACGAGTTCTTTCAATAATAGACAAACTTAATTTTTGTTGCCAATGTCCTTTATTAGTGTCAGCATTCACATTCTCCATATATTGGTCTCCAAAGTTGTTTAAAAAAAGAATTAAATTTTGGTCCATGGTTATTGTAGAAATGGATTTCTGAAGGACTTAGTAAACCTGTTGACATTGTTGTTGGTACACCACAGACTCTTCTCATGTATCAAGAGAAAGGTATTATTAATAATTATTTATCATTTAACTGTGGTAACTAACATTTTACTGTGGCATCTTCTTTGTACTGGACACTACAGGGTCCGAATTAGCGCTCCAAAACAGCTTCGCATTTTTCTTTAGTGTCACAATGTAGCGTAACATCTCTCAACGTTGCGTCTTACAATAAGTAGCGTAACGTCTTACAACTTTACGTAGCGTCGTACAACGTTGCGTAGCGTCTTACAACGTTGCGTAGTGTCTTACAAGTTTACAACATTGCGAAGCGTCTTATAACGTAGCGTAACGCCTTAAAACGTAGCATAACGTCTTTCCACGTAGTGTAACGTCTTACAATGTAGTGTAACATCATTAAGTCCTATAATTGACGTTTACATCACTTGCGTCGCGTCCACGATGAACTTGGTTACTTAAAATCAGCTTCGTAATTCTCAGAAAAATCACTTCGCAGATTTTCGAAATTTTCAAAATCGCTTCGCAATTTGCGATTTGATATAACTAATTCGGACCTTGCACTAGACAATGCATACAGCTACAGTATACTACACAAAGAAACTTACTTTAATTTCAATTTTCTTATCCCCTTGTATTGTTTCTCCCAGGTGATGTTTACCTCTCTGATTTGTCCTACCTTGTGATGGATGAAGCTGACACTATATTTGATGCGAGTTTCATGTCAATGGCTGTGGATATTTTAAAATATGCTGGAGTATGTAAAAGGAATATTATTAAAGTGCCCCTAGCTAACCTCAAAATGTTTTATTGCCTGTTTGGAAGAACTTTTAAAATGATAAAGTAACTTCTTTTGAAGATTTTCGTTCTTTGCTTTCTTTTTGAGATATATCAGTTTGTTTGATATGCAAATGTATGGAATTTCGTCATTATTGGAGAAATGTGTATATCTCTTTCATTCTCGAACGAAATCCTTTAAAATCAAGACGTTTGGTGTTGTGGGAGAAACGCACACACGTGTTATTCACACTTTAGTGTTTTTATTTCATGAACGCAAAGATATATAACATTCTCTGATAACTCATTATGCATGTGTGACGAAATTCCAGATATTTGCATATCAAACAAACTGATATATCTCAAAAAGAAAGCGAAGAAGTGAAAATCTTCAAAAGAAGTTACTTTATCATTTTAAAAGTTCTTCCAAATAAGACAATAAAAAATGTTGAGGTTAGGGGCACTTTAAGAGACCTTGTTAACATGGATGTAACATTTGTTTAGCAAGTGACATCTAACCCTTTCAATCTGTTATTACTGGTGATATTAAGCTGACTAATAAGGATACAATTGAGGAAGCAGAGATAAAAAGAGGCATATCATTGAAGTTGAAAGTGTGTGGCATGTGTACAGATTGCAATGATTTATGGGGGGAAACATGGGCGAGGTGAATTAAATGATTTGATGGAACGGACAGAGATGAGGATGGTCACGTGGATGAGTGGTGTATCTCGAAAGACATGACTAGTAATTAGGAGTTGAAGGGGAGGATAGGTGAGGGACTGAGGAGAGCAAGATTGAGGTGGTTCAAGCATGAGGAAAGGAGGACAATGACGACTGGGCGGAGAGATATGTGAGGATGAGGTGGAAGGTGGGGACGACCGAAGATGTCATGGAAGAAGACTGTGGTTAGTAACATGTGGATACTGAAGTTACGGTGAACAGATGCAATCTAGACAGGAGACTATGGAAGCAGAGGACATTGCAAGGGCAAATCCCGCGTTAAAGCAGGGAAAACTGCCTCAATTTATTATAAACAATTATGATGATCAGCCCACCTATGATGATTACAGGCACACTTTGTAACTGTAATCTGTGTCTTCTAACACTGAGTTTTACTAATTGAATTTCAAGGTAATATCTACATCATGGTCAGACAACATGCAACCAACCCAATCAGCTTTTATTACTGCAACTGTACCACAAGATATCATTAAGGCAATAGACAGTATTGTTCCAGTAAGTTTTAAAATAATAAAATGTGCATGTTTTTGCAGACCTCTGAATTTCTTTGGTAATCAGATGTTTTTTACTTTTTCATTACATTTTCTCTATAGAACATTCATATCTGTAGCGCAGATCTACACCAAATTCTCCCACATGTCTCCCAAAAGTTTGTGAAGATTCCGCAGCACAAAAAATGTGGCAAGTTGAGCAATGTAGTAAGACGTACCCAGTGTGAAAATTAAAACCGAGATTTAACAGGAATTGTCTTTTTAATTCTTCAGAGCTCCTTGCTGATACGCTATCGAGGGAACTTCAAAAATCAAAGAAGAAAATCATGGTTTTCTGTAACACAACAAAAAGCTGCGATTGGACATCGTATTTTTTGGAAGAGCAAGGAATATCCCAAGTCAGATTGAATGGTGATATGACCAAAAAGGTGAAATTAGACCAATATTGGCAACAAAAATTGAGTGAAATGATAGAGTAACACATTTTACAACTTTTCCGTATTTTACTCGTTTTTGAAATATTTCAGTTTGTTTGATATGTAAATGAGATGGTCTTTGACGTCAGGTGCAGGGTAGAGAATTTTCACTCATTAAAATATTAATTCCATCTTCAAGTTTGTTCCACAAATTTACTTGAAAATGTGCGTATAATAACTCCTCATAATAATGAACGTTGTAAACTTAGCAATCACTAATTTTCTGCCCTGCACCTGACGTCAGAGACCATCTCATTTACATATCAAACAAACTGAAATATTTCAAAAACGAAGTAAAATACGGAAAAGTTGTAAAAGGTGTTACTTTATCATTTTACGAGTTTTTTCATATTAGACAAACTTAATTTTTGTTGCAAATGTCCTTTAAGCTCAATCCTCAGAAAACTTTTCTGAGTCCCGAAAAAATTAAATTAAAATTGTCTTCAAACTTTCAGGAACGTCGATCACATCTGAAGAGATTTAATGAAATTGCCGATGCCCCTGTGCTTGTATGTACAGACATGGCCTCGAGAGGACTGGATACCACCAATGTTAGTAATTTTTTACAAATAACATAAGAGTACATGTACTACTTACTGTACCTGGTTTACAGAAAGAGAATGAGCAGCACAAATAAATTTGTACCGGACACAAAAAATTGTACCTGTCAACGTACAACTTAGCGTAACGTCTCCAAACTTAGCGCAATGTCTCACAACTTAGTGTAACGTCTCACAACTTAGCACAATGTCTCCAAGCTTAGCGTAATGTCTCTCATCTGAGGTTGTACAATACGAAATCTAAACAATCCATTCAACACAAAAATGTTTTACTTTCACAAAAAGTTGAGTATATAAATATTTGGACAAGATGAACATCGGACAAAATGACAGACACAATTAATCTTGTAACTGTCAAATATCTAGAAATGGGATATTTGTACCGGACAATGTCCGCGTGACCAACCGCTAGTCAATACGAGAATATGTAATTTATAACTATTATGGTGGCTTTGTGGTTTAATGAGTGGGACTGAACTGCAAGGTGTCTCTCCACAACTACAGGCAACAGCTGTACGTCATGATAGTATTTTTGTTTCAAGTTTATCTTGCATTTCTGTTCCCATGATTATTTCAGGTTTCACATGTGATAAACTTCGACTTTCCTGTAAGTGTTGTGGATTACCTACATCGTGCTGGGCGGACAGGGAGATTGGGCTATGTCTTTACAACTGTACCTCCGCAAGTCACAAGCTTTCTTAGCCACAACAAAGAAATTGCTATCATGGAGCAAATTAAGGTCTGTATGCAATGGGCAATTTTCACCACTGAAGGAATGGTTTTTAGTGATACCTAGTTGTTTTTCTGTATTATTGAAGATGAATGTTTCTGTTTTCGATCTCAGAAATCTTTCAAATCTTTCTTCCCACAGAAAGCTATGCAAAAGAACGTACCTTTGGAAGATGCTTCTCTCTGGAGAAGTTTTAGAAGGAAGAAACAACAGAGGTGATGGTGAATTATAATAAAGAAGTTTTAGAAGGAAGAAACAACAGAGGTGATGGTGAATTATAATAACAAACTCAAAGTTCTCAACAAATTTGTCTGCTGTAAGAGAGTACCAGTAAACTGTTACCTTAAGGTATTCAACACTGATAAAAGGATAACATGTACAGTTGTACTAAAGTTAATATTTCAAACTTCAGCTCAATGGTTTAAGTACCTCCCTAGTCTACCTAAGTAGTACGCATGTCATATTACAAACTAGTACTTATCATAACCTTTGCTCTGTCATCTTAGTCCATGTATCTCAATAGTTAGAGCATCTCACTAGTCTACCTAAGTAGTACGTATGTCAACATTACGAACCAGTAATTATCATAACCTTTGCTCTGTCATCTTAGTCCATGTATCTCAATAGTTAGAGCATTCCATCTCACTGGTGATCAAAAAGTTACAGGTGCGATTCCCGTCAGGGAGCTTGTAGACTTGAAGAACATGTACAATCACAAATTATTATAAAACATTACTACAGTATCTGTCTGGCTTTGCTGAATAATCTTTCAGTCGGAGCGGGGCCGCCGTTACGCACTTTAAAAGGAAATAAGCTCTCGTCACCTGAATTAGTGGACGTTGTCATGCTCAGCTTTACGACAATAATTGCCAAAATGATTCTAAAAAATCGACTTAGATGTTTTTGAGACACAGCTGTGAAGTTGAAACTTTCTGTATTTTCGATATGCGTAAAATAGATTATCGGATATTTTTAAAATATCGATATTTTCAAAAATATCAATATTGGTAGTATACAACTTTTTAGACTTAGAATTTTTGATTTCCATAATTTATACCAAAATTATGGTATGCATTATGGTACGCATACAGTATTCCATCGTTTAGCACAAAGATTGATCTGGAGATACTAAAATCAATGCTATGAAGAAGTGCTAGAAATTTATTCAATTTTTCGCACAGTATACAAAATAAATTTATTATACTATTAAACTATATAATTCATATATTACTATATTTTACAAAAAATTTATACATAAAAGCTTTGGTACTGTGGTTATCACCGAGTGTTTTAACTAAATACAAAAAACAATGGTGACTCTAGCATCCTCCGCAGGCAACTCTGTGGCTTCTTTTTCCCCCGAGTCAAATCACTTCCAAGACTTGCGAGCAATGTTTTGGTTGGGATTGCAGCGCCGTAGCAGCCGGGGGGCACCCCCCACTTTTTTCCAAATTTTCTTATTTTATTTTAGAATATTTAAAGAATACTTTGAAAAGTAATTATATGTTATATTTAACTAAACAATTTGACGCTTTTTAGCTCGATCTGCAGGCTTGCTGAAAATCTGTTTGCAGTTTGTAATAAACTGTTTATTTTGTTCAGGCTTAACAAGCTTGCAGCCAGTAAGTTTGTTGCAACTTGATATAGGTGCAGAACCGTAGGACATTGTTGAAACAATCCAAAAATGCTTGTTGATATAACGAGTATTACAACGATTACCAACAAGCTTGTGGTCAACCCGTTGCAGATTTGTCACAATTTCGAGAAAAAATGTCACTAAACACTCTCTATTTCGGCCTTTACATTTTGTTAACTTCTGCTCTCCAAAATGCAAGAAATGCCATTTTCAGAGGTCTCAGAAATTCAAAATTTATTGGGGAGAATGCCCCTAAACCCCACTAAAAAGGGGCCGTCACAGTTACTTTGCCCCCCCCCCCAGGCCTTAAAATATATTTTGCAGAGCCGTCTGACAAAATGTCCGTGGAAGCTATTTGACTCGGGGGAAAAGAAGCCACAGAGTTGATGGCGACTCTGCAAATTGTAACCATTTCATTACCACCAATTTGCACTCATTGTGTTAGTCAAAAACATCAACATAAAATGTTTTCAACTTTCAGTGTTTACTGCTGTTTTGCATCGCCAATAAAAGTAATTATTTGAAAAAGCCTATAGGTCGTTCAATTCCTTTTTCTACTTTTTTTACATCGATTGATAATGATTTATAATGAAATTGAATTGGATATGATCGTTCCAGCGAAATTTTAATCACTCCTGTATTGTTGTCTGTTGTATTGACAGGTTAATTCAATGATGTGATCTGACAATTATGATTTCTGATACAGTATCTATAATTTCAATGCATCCTTAAAAATGAAAAAGCAGGATGTAAGCTAGGGCTTTAAATGCAATTATCCTAATCATCTTATGAAAAATTAAATCTTATCAAAAATTATATTAGATGTGTGCAGTTGATCGTCCAGGTTGTTGTAGTCTTGAGAAAGACTATTGTTGGTGACTGACGTTTCGACGGCGGTCATCTTCAGAGTCAAGTAAAGCGTGTTTGTCAGGTTTCCCAATTCCCAATATACGTCTGGTTCATTACGTCATAGTTTGTTTGTGTCATAATTAGTGTAAGTGGGTGTTGCGTCATGTGTTAAGCGTGGGCCAATATTGTTCCTCATCGGTTGTTTGTGTCATAATCAATGTGAGTGGGTGTTGCGTCGTGCGTTAAGCATGGCTGTATTGTTTGTCGGCAGGTCTATTGTTCGTTGGTGTGTGCGAAGAAGTCTTTTGTATGGTGTTGGTAATTGTTGTGATCTGTTAAGTGGTTTATGTTCCAAGTTGGTATACCAACTTTCTAATGTAAGTTGCTGTTTGTAGTTTGTGTTAAAGGCGATACATTCAGCTTTGTAAATCAAATGTTGTTTGTAAACCAAATGTTATTTATAAATCTCATAACAATGGCCTATGTGGCTCAGTTGTCAGACTAGTCAGAGCACTGCACTATGGACAGCCACTTTTGAAAAATCAGATTTTTGGATGGCCACTTTTTGTATGGATGGCCTAAGCAAAATATTTCCTCAAACAACAACTTACAGGTTTCCCCCTTTCTAATGTTTCTTGATTTCTGTTAGCTGATGTTTATTTTATCTATTGTGTAGGTTTCGTTACTAATTTTTGTCAAAAACGTGCAGATTTGATTGATTTCATTGTGAGATTGATTTAATGTATATGTATATGCTCTAACCCTTACAAAAAAATCCAATAGGAATTCCTATTAAATTTTGGCCCAAATCCTATGGGATCCTATAGGAATTCCTATAGGATTTGAAATTTTCTTATAGGAATTCCTGTAGGATCCTATAGGATTTTTTCGTAAGGGAACATGAAGTAGCAAAAACGTTGTTTAATAAGCTCACTTGCTCATGGCCATGCCCACCAAAATTTTTGGATGGCCAGTTTTGAAATCCTGGTTAAAAGCCTGTGTGAGTTCAATTTTCACCGAAGGCCTTGGATTTTTTGTCTCGGTTGGGTCTTAGAGAATTTCCTATTCCATTCGACATGCATTTTAGTGAATTAATTAATAGGATGAGGATATTAGCAATGAAAGATACTATTCCATATCATAGGTATTTTATTATTTATAAAGCAGAAAATAAAAAGCCAAAATGTTTTGGGCGGGTCCCTTCTTGCAACTATGCTGCTGAAAAGTTGAATTCACTGAACATATGATTCCAAGATGGAAAGAATGTGATAATTAATTTGAATGAATTTCAAATTGCAAACATTCAAAAAATGTATTGAAATAGGCACAGTTAAGAGCTTGGTAAGAGACCTATTAACAATGAATACATGACCAAAAAAACTACCTATGTTAAGTCTACTGTATACATATTACTGGAATTTCCTTACCTGGTATTCTCGTCAACACTTTGTACAAAAGAATCAGACTTTCATTTACATAATACTGCAATGAAAAAGATCTGTGTTAACTTCTTGGGGTTGTCTATAATAATAATACAGAATAGCAATTTTTATTTAAGCTCTAAAATGGCTCAGAATGCATTAGAGATGAGCCGATCACCAAAAATTATCGATTAGCCGATTCGATTAATCGGTGGCTGATCATGACACATAATCGGCCATGAAGCCAATTAATTCCACAAAAAAGTAACCAACCTAGTTTCCGCAAGGCTCCATAATTTCCAAATTTACACAAAAATATGTTATTTGTTTGTTTGTTAATATTTATACAGGGATATCTGATTTAGCTACATACAAGCTAGTCAGTGGCGGCACTACGGGTGTGCAAACGGTGCGCCCGGCCGCACCGGGGCCAAGGGGGCCCATCCGGCAAACTGCCTCTTTTTATTAATGGTGATATAATTAATAATATTTTCTTAAAAATAAAGGATACACTAGAAAAAAAAGTGATTTGTGGTCTTTAGATTTTACTCAAAAGTGCTCTCAAAATGCAGCAAATGCCATTTCAGAGACCCTAAATAAAAACTTTTCCGGCAGAGAATCCCCGCCTTCGGTGGGAAGGGGCCCAAATTTTTTTCTCGCACCAGGGCCCACACCCACGTAGTGCCGCCACTGAAGCTAGTTTAAACAGAGCCCTGTGATTCAACAGTGTCGTACTTATTTATAGACTAAAATGGTTTGATTGCATTGGAATTTCATTTGATTGCACTTAAATTTTGGACGTCATTTTGCTGTGACAGTTGCACAATTTGTGCATGATTTGAAAATGGTGTCTTGGACAATTTTCAAGTATTTCTATAATAAATATACCAAATTGTAACATAATCGGCAAATGGCCGATTATGCATTAATAATTGGCCAATTACCGATTAGGCCACACCAATTTTATTTTGTGTTTCACAGGCAGAAACCCATTTTTTTCAGGATCGGAGGCGGGGAAAAAAATTGTATCAATGAGTCATGAATGTCCAAATTCATCAGAAGAAATTTATATATCACAAGTAAAGACTTCTAAAGATATACATTTGCCTAATTAATTCAGATCAATAAAGACAAGAGTTACTTAGCTAGACGAATTTTGCAGTGTCTACAGGATCTGTTTGCTTTCAATAAATATAAATGTACCTGACATGTATACAAAAAATGTAGTACACTATATAAAATAACCATAAAATTGACGCATTCTGAGCACTATTGAAGAGATCATTACAGGCATATCATTATACAATATTAAATGTCACTTTAAAAGAGCAAGTATTGCTTGAGAGCACACAGAGCACTGGTCTTGCAGAACAGTGTGCATGTGCACGCTATAATTGTAAAGAGGACTGGAGCCTACAGTTCCGGGCTTCCGGTTCATGAATATTGCTCAATGCCGTGCTCAATGCGATCCAAAAAAGATGTGCAAAACCTCAGGATTTTTAGTGTGTCTTTACAATTCGATTTTGCCATAATAATGAGCTTCGGCAAACACGGAACTATAGATTTTTATTATTTTGGACTCTTGACTTATTTATTCTTTTATTTTGAAAATAAAAGGATAAGATTTCAATTTAATTTTTATTCTGTTTTTCGGATTTTTAGCGTCGGCGGGCCCATGAAACACAAAATAAAATTGGTGTGGCCTTATTGAAAAATGGTGAATATCGGCCAATTAATTGGCTTAACGATTAATTGGGTTATCTCTAGAAAACCATCAGTCTATTATTGATAATCACTTTGCCTACTGTATGATCTATTAGGTACATTTACCAATTATTTAAAAAAATATCAGTAACAAGCAAAGAAGTGATACCTTTTAAAATATAATTTGTTAGAAGCGAAGGCACATTTGGACTGTTGGTTCTCATTGCTTCCATAACTTTACAAAAAAGAAAGATTTTAACTCAATACCTCTTGGATACGTACGGTAATAATATTCAAAATAAGTATTCTGAATGTAGATTTGCATACTTTCAATCAATTTTTCAAGAATATCTGGCACTGGACCACCATTTTGAATCTCATAAGGTATTGTTGTTGTCAAAAACTGCAAAATGGAAACAAATAATTTCATAAAAAAAGACAGAGTTGTTAATGACCGGATCAAAGACACTAAACGTTCAGAGCAAAGGCGGCCCTTTTTATAAGAGAGTGAAATGTAAAGTTTCACTTGTTGCGACTATAGCATACTAGAAATATCAGCATTCTATAAATATGTATAGTGTACACAATAACCCCTTGCCCACCTGTCCTATCATCAGGCCTGGCCATATGATTTTTCGCAGGCGCGTGGGAGATTGCGCGCCATATGAAAACCAGGCACGCAGTTGAAAAACTAGTACAGATTGGTAAGAATAGCTGTTTTATGTTTGGCACAAAGCTTGCACCAAACAAATGTCACCAGGAATTTCCCATTCCTCTCTTCTGTTTTAGATCCAATTACAGCATCTTTCCCATATTTTCCGAACATGGCTTGCTCAACACTTTGGCCTTTCAAACAGCGTGAGCTTGCCATGTCTCGTAGCCTAGAACGGCCGTCTAGGAACTGAATCAGATTTCTTTCTTTTCTTCCAATCCTCACATTTTTACTTTTTAGTTGGTTAAAATAAGCGGGATGATGTGATTTAGATTGTACATGAATTGCCACATGAAGTATTTAGTACTGACAGTACCAGTAGTGGCGCATGATTTCATGCTCGCACCTCCATGAATCGAGGCATGCGTGTGCACCTCAATGGCCAGGCCTGTACCATAACATTTGAATTATTGTGTTTTGCAATCAGAATTGTACCCATCTGTCACATGCACTGTATGAATTGTGATCGCCCTCCACTCGCTGAAACATGTTCGACATTTTTCACCAGTTATACTTTATCTAACAAAATTGCATACACTGTAACGTTTATGAAACACCACTACTTACTGGACTAGTGGATAAAGGGCTGGACTGTAAGGAGAATTTCTTTTTGTTGGTTGTTATGGTAGCTTCTCTTATTTTCCCTTGCACAGCCAGAAAACTTGAAATAAAATTATTTTTCAATTCTTTCTCTCGTATATATGCATCACGGTTCTCTAGTTCAATTACTAAAATATCACTATATTGTTTGGTATACGCTTCAAGTTCTTTACGTAGTTGGATGATTTCTTCGTAAGACAATCTTGCCAAATCTGTGACAAAACAAAAAATTTACTGTTATGGCAATAGTATGTCGCCACGGACATGCCATAATAAAACACATAATTTTTTCAAAAAAACAAACTTTTTTTATGAGAAAAACAAACTTTTTTGAAAATTAAAATACAAACATTTTTTTTGAAAAACAAACATTTTTTTTTGAAAAACACAAACTTTTTCTGTGAGATAGACACAAACTTTTTCTGTGAGAAAAACACAAACTTTTTATGTGAGAAAAACACAAACTTTTTCTGATAACGTATGCGTTGATTTCTGACTGGCATCAGATTCCAACAAGCTTGTATTAAACAAGCCTGCAGCAGACTTGTTATATCTGCTGCGAAATTGGCAGTGTACATGAAGCACAGCCAAGTGTCCAAGAAGTGAGCCCGTGATCCGAAAAAGTTTGTGTTTTTCTCACATAAAAAGTTTTTTTTCAAAAAAATGTTTGTGTTTTTCAAAAAAATGTTTGTAGTTTAATTTTCAAAAAAGTATTTTTTCTTCAAAAAAGTTTGTGTTTTTCTCATAAAAAAGTTTTTTTTTCAAAAAATGTTTGTGTTTTTTAAAAAAGTATGTGTTTTGTTATGGCACTTCCGGGGCTCCGTACAATAGAGTTGCTTAAAAATTGAGGAATTCATGAAGAAATGAGTTTCTCAAGAGTAGTCCAGCATACAAATTCTCCTAATATTGGTTTCCAAACATTTGAACTTATAGTACTAGTTGGGAGAATCGTGGCAAAGAAGGAACTAGAAGGAAATCGTACTAGTCTAGTTAGGAATATAGTTGCCCAATGATTCGGGTTTTCCCCTGTTGTTGGTTCTGGCATTATTTATTTATTGTATTTTTGCCAAATTGATATAAATAAAAAATAAAATAAAAAGAGCCAAAACAACATAATTTTGAAAAGAAAAAATGTTATACTAACTAAAGTTACTAAACATTTCGTTACTAAACTCGTAATATCATCAGAGCAGGGCTTTCAAACTCAAAAATTTGCGCTTGTGTTGAACCTAGCATGCAATTTTCGCTGGGCGCGCGACTGAAAATTTCGCGCAAAAAAGCGAATTAATGGCGTTCTTCTCTTCCGGTGTTAATAACTAATTAAGACGCAGATAAGAGGTAATAAAAAGACATAAAAAGATGCGAAAACTAGTTCAGTTCTCAGTTAAAAGTCACTGTCAGTTTCGTCAGAGGAGTCACTCTCACTCGCGGATGACGATTCCACGAATTCCTGTTCATCCAGTCTCGGTCGTTTCTCTGGTCAATGGTGGACCCGTTTTTCTCCGTCTGTTGCTCAAGAGCACGATCAAAGAACTCCCTTTCTGGTGCACTCCACAAGCCGTCGTTGCCATAATCAACTAGTCCGACAGAATGTTCGTCACCACGCTGAATGTCCGCTCGACTGAAGAGAAATTAAGACAGGACCGATTTCCACAACGCCTTTGCGTCTGGCGATTTTGTGCAGTGACTTTTCACGTAGACTTTGAAGCTTTTCCATTCTTTTAAGGCACAGGAGGTCTCGAAGGATTCAACGGACAATGGTTTCTCAAAATGAGTCGCCATTGCAGCGATGTCATCGTTTCCGTAATCTTTGTCGCCAAAATTTTGGGTCGAACCATTTCATATTCGAATAGATAACCTCTTTGAACTAGTGTGAAGACACCACAAGATCACTCCAATCTCGAGAAATTGAAAGCACTTTGCTTAGTCTCCATTCCAAGAAATTTATATTTTGCGCGTGTTATATTTATATTTATATTTTGACGTTAAGAGACAGAGAATTTTTTATTGTCTTGTTTGGAAGAACTTTTAAAATGATAAAGTAACTTTTTTTGAAGATTTTCGTTTCTTTGCTTTCTTTTTGAGATATATCAGTTTGTTTGATATGCAAATGTCTGGAATTTCGTCACACATGCATGATGACTTATTGGAGAAATGTGTATATCTCTTTCATTCTCGAACGAAATCCTTTAAAATCAAGAAGTTTGGTGTTGTGGGAGAAACGCACACACGTGTTATTCACACTTTAGTGTTTTTATTTCATGAACGCAAACATATATAACATTCTCTGATAACTCATCATGCATGTGACGAAATTCCAGATATTTGCATATCAAACAAACTGATATATCTCACAAAGAAAGCAAAGAAGTGAAAATCTTCAAAAGAAGTTACTTTATCATTTTAAAAGTTCTTCCAAATAAGACAATAAAAAATTTTGAGGTTAGGGGCACTTTATACTATAAACAGTTTAAACTTTCCGTCGTCTCGCTTTTAATTTCCTTTGTAACATTTTGTCACTTTCTATTTATGTAACAGTTTAGCTATATATTCATTTATTGTAATTTGTCACTCTGATGTTGTTATGAGTTTAGTAACTAAAACATTAAAAATTATCTTTTCAAAATTATGTTGTTATGGCTCTTTTTGAAGCTATTTGCTGAGCATTAAAGTGCTTATAAACCCAAAATAGGTTTTTGGTGATTCGGATAGAGCATAAAAAGTTAGTTAATAAGTTCTGGATTAGTTTTTGCGTTAAACTTTTATTTTCGGCGATATAACGGTTCAAACATGCAAATTGGCCGTTTTTTGGAAAAAAGTATAGCGCCACCAAAATAACACACAGGGACCTGGATCCGAGGAACACATCTTCAACAACAACTAGGCTTTTGTATAGGAGAAGACCGCTATCTTAAGAGTTTTTATTGAAAAATGCCCAAACGATGTGTCTTTACGATGTTACCTTGTCTACTCGAATTGTAATATATTTTTATAAGTATTGAAACATAACACGTTCCTCGGATCCAGTCTCCCGGCCTGCGCTACTTTTTTTCAAAAATTGTCACTTTGAGCCCTTATATCTCCAAAACTAAAAGTTTAACGCAAAAACTAATCTAGAACTTATTAACTAACTTTTTATGCTCTATCCGAATCACCAAAAACCCATTTTGGGTTTATAAGCACTTTAATATTACTAACTAGTTGGGAGAAGTTGTTTTATAAACATGTCAGTTTAAAATTTACCTTCGGTGATAATTTCCTTTATTCTCATTATTTTTATCCTTTATCCTCTATGTTTGGTTAACCATTGATATTACTGGTATAGGAGAAGTTAGTTGTTGGTCACCCCTGGGCCTCATAAAGGTTAAGACTTACTGTAACTTTACCTGCAGCAGCTTCACTTTCATCGAATCCAGACATTGTCGATAAATTACTAGATGCTGATTCATTTTTGACATCATTATCTGACCACTCCAACTCAGGATCAAGGTCTTCAAAAGTACAATCACATTTAGGAGAGACATCATTTCTAAGCTCACCAGCAGAGATGTCCAATAAAGTCAACTTGTCTCTAGATTCCATGTCATTTTTTTTCAAGCGTACATTGTCTAAATCAGTAATGTTTTTCGGTGTATTATCATTTCTTTCACCGGATACTGTACCATTGTTTAATGAACTTGAATAAGTCTTCATGGCGTGAAAATTAAACCAGTTTTTGTCAAAGTTGTGCACAGTTATTGGTGAAGATTCTTGTGGATTCTAAACAAATGATATTACAAATTACAATGATGTTTAGTGGACAAAGAAACCCCAGAATCTAACCTGTTGGCTTAAACATCTTAACCATGGACATGGTAAACCCCCAGGCCTCATTAATTTTTTTTTGTGCCTGCAAGCAGAATTTAGAAGTTGGAAATGTGCCTGCAAAAATTTTGTGTGCTGTGTGCGAACCATGGGAAACAAGGGTTTGGAAAACTACACGACGCTTGCGCTTCTGGCTTCCGAAAACAAACGCTTTGTGTCAATTTCCCACGGCCAGCTGACAACAGTAGTATGACAAGTAGATTTCAAAATATTTGCGACAAAACACTTGCAATTAAATTGTCGGACTCGTTAAAACTCCTCGTGCGTTAAAAAGGTTCGCTCGTTTTCGGCTCGCCTTTTCAAAAGACACTCGTATTTGAAACATAACTTCCAAACATCACACATCAGAAAAATTCAAATTGAATTGGATGTAGTCGAGCCACTGCTGAAACTGACGTTAAGTCTCAAGCGAGTAAAGCGAAGTGGGGAAAGTTGCCACAAACGATATTATTTGTTCGTTGTCTATAAGCGTACCTTAGTTTGCAATTTTATTGCATGCAATAAAACCTGAAAAATCTTACATCGCGACATGCTCCTGACAAAAAATATTATTTTGAAAACGTATACGTCATGTAAAAACAGCTAATGAACTAAAAAAATTAAATCTATGTGCCTACACAAACTTTCTGAATTGTAAATAATACCTGCGAACGTCATACTTTGTAAACACAGTTTCAATAATTAGCTAAAAAATCAGCAAAAAAATTGTGCCTGCACAAATCGAAAATGTGCCTGCAAGCGGTGCTCGCACGCTCGCGCACTTTAATGAGGCAGACCATTCAATTAAGATAATTCCAAAAATTATTTCAATAGGCAACATAATGGCTTTTAATCAAAGTGGAATAGCTAGAACATTGTGGCATACAGTACTGACACTGTAACTTGCACATGATAGTCATCTTACCATTATGTATCAATGTGTCATGTACAGGGACGTCAGAAGCGATTGGGGGGTGAAAAGAGTGGGGCCATCCACAATTAGTGACGCATTTCTAGGGGTTCTGGTGTATGCCACCCAGGATTTTTGAAATATAGAACCTCAGAAACACCATTTTCTGTAATTTGAGCAAATGTTTTCAGCTCATTTTACTGCAAGCATACCTGTAGTCCAAATTTTATATAAAAATAAAGAATCACATCAACATAATTTGCTAGGCCTGGAGGATTTAATGCCAATTTTTTTATCAATTTCCCTTAGTCACATATTGACTAAGAAATTTCATGTTCATGGCATCCTTTCTACAGTTTTCAGTGTTCTCTAGAACCTGAATTACACGGAGCCAAATTATCAGGATCAAGAGCTCCCGCAATCGCAATCTTGATAATTTGCGTTGTTTAATTCAATGGTTTAAACACTAGATTTATTTGTTTCATAAGAGTGACTTTTGCTCAAAATTAATTAGTGATTAAAGATACCCAAGAAATCAAGAATATTTAAATTGGAGTTAAGGTACTTAAGATCATGTTTAAATCCAGTGCATATCCAAACGATTTTTGCATCTTTAAAAGAATGTTACAAATTTTAGCAAATTATTGGGAGGAGCTGCAGCCTGTGTATCAGTTTATCACCACATTTGTTAGACAATAGGCTATTGTTCAAAATTTGAAAAAGTGTCAACATTTGCAATGATTTTCCACTGGGGCATAATCAATCTTACTAGAATTATTACGGTACTATCGCAAGTGAAGTGCTACCTCATATGAAAGTAATTTCAATATTTTACAAGACAGATTGGCAACGTAAAGAGGTGCGGGTATAAATTTCAAAGTGAATAGCGAATTTTTTGCCCTACTTTCCTTCGCAACGCAGGGGGTCTATTTTCTTGACAAATTGTTTGACATGAACCAACCTTCAAATGCACATTAAAATAATGACACAAAGACAATCTGGACGACTTGTAAAGTTATTTTATGAACGATAAAAAAACACTTAAAGTGCCTATGAAATGAAAAAATCCAGTTTCCATAATGTCTTTCCTTCGAAAGTATATTTTGAATAAAGACGAAATCTGTTTCAATTTTTTCTTTATCATTCACCGTTGCCTAGTTATAAGCATTTGAAATTTTAGCGTGATGACGTCACAAGGTGGACATGCTGTACAAGAGAAATATTAAAGTCTTGATATTTTGTTAAGTGTTTTCACGAAAACTACAAAACTTAGTAGCATTTCAACTACCACAATAAGCCATGTGACAAACTACTTTTTGTGATCACTATGGTAATATACTAGGCTCCAGGCCCCTGCAAGGAGTAAATAAAAACTTGCTCTAGTTTTAGTACGAGGCATTGTTTAGGCAAACACTGTCATTTCTCATATTAAGGAGGTCATGCCAAATACATAACCAGAACAAAGCCAACAGTAGGTATCCAGAAAACAAGAAAATTACATTTTATGAAATATGGATAAAAGGGTCTGGAACCTAGTATGTTTCCATGGTAACTATACAAACATCAATGATGAGTCGAGCACTTGAAGGTCAACATTGCTGCCATGTTTTGTCTTTGTCCAAGTCATACTTTATGAAATATCAACACTTTAATATTTCTCAGGTATAGCGTGTCAACCTTGTGACGTCATCACGCTAAAATTTCAAATGCTTATAACTGGACAACAGTGAATGTTAAAGAAAAAATTTAAACAGACATCTTCGTTATTCAAGACCTACTTTCAAAGGAAACACATTACGGAATATCGATTTTTTTATTTCATAGGCACTTTAATAAATGAAGCAAAAGATTGAGAGATTAGCAAGAGATAATACAGTAAAAGATTTTGAGAAAAAAATTATTCTACCACAATTTGTGCGCTATACGTATCACCGCCCTATATTATTATCATTAGAAAGCTTGTTATACCAACGAAGCGTGGTCTCTAGTGCTTGAAGAGACTTGTCCATCAGATGCCTTTCGTCTTTTCGAAGGGTATTTGTGTCGGCCAGTTGCCAACCTTCTTCGTATAGCCTCTTAGTTCCACATCACAATTGCAACAAAATTGCAACAAAATTCGTTTTCCCAGCTCTTTATCGTCTTCAATGTTGCTTTATTATCTTTCCCTGTAGAAGTCATGTTTGAAATAGCGATGTTTTGGGGTGGAGTACAGTATTTTTCAACTGAAACTAGTTTTTGTCTTCGTGCGCGTGTCACTGTGTTTATATAGGTAGGTCGTAAGATGCGCTAAAAGTATTTTGAAACTGTGTAATGTCTAATTTGACATTGATTGATAATGAAACTTTGATAAATAAATTAAGTATTTAGCTATTTTAGCACTTTTTGTTTGGTTGAGTAATTTTTTGAATAGCGATTTTTCGTTGGTTGAATGGCGAAATAAGAAAAATGAATAGCATTTCGCTATTCGCTACTCCGTTAATTCGAACCTTGTGCGGGTAGAACCGTAGGGGAAACGGCTTTGTTATCGTATTTGTTGTCACAAATTTTTACGTTTTTTCAATCATCGATAATTAATATAATTAACTCAATCTCAATCAAGGGAGAGCCAAGGCTTGATAAACCAAAAAACAAAATCGAGAAATTTGGAAGTCAAAATTCTGAAAACTGGCAACCGTACGTGAGTCCGTAATAAAGTGTATACAGGCGTGATCCCTGGGGGTTGTGCACTGGAGTTCATTTTGCAGTCTTGGGTTGGCTGTCAGTGTTGGTGGCTACTCTGAACACTGAGGCAGAACAGCATATACGGTTTTCAAATTCGCTGAGCCAGGTACCAGACTGGAAAGTTCGTATTTCGTCCTCCGAAGATTTTACGGCAACAATATCCCCCCAATATTACACCAGTCAGGGAGGTTGTACAATTTTTCGCCAGTCAGGGGGTCTGGGAGTGAAAACCCAAAAACAAACATAGATGCACTGTGTGCCGCTATAAAGCTATTTAGTTGATAAAATTGTATTTAATTTGTTATTTATGAGGTTGTTCAGTGCTGGCATAAAAACAGATTGCCACCTTTTCAACGTCCTTTGACTCCTTTGAAACTCAAGTTTCCACTCTTCAATCTCTGAGATTCTTATTGAATATTGTCCGATTGAATCAGAATCAGACTGAAGGTGTTTGAGCTTCAACAAGGGAGAGTCTCACAGAGAATGGTGAAAGTCTATGAATGTGAGAAGTTGAATTGAGAAGTTCTGTCTCCTGCATAAATCAGCTGGAAAGCGTGCCCGGGTGCATAGTCAACGTTGATTACGCATTTCCGGCAATAGGATATTTATTTAGTCCCTCTGACTCCCTCATTGTCCTCACTGCTCAGTATTTCTATCAAATCGTGACATTTATAGTATGAGGCTCAGAGGCTGATATGATATCATGATATTAGTACACCACACTGATTCGCTAAAGTCAATTACGCCACGCCAAGTCATTTTCACCGAATATCTTCAGCGCAACAACATACAAAATTTCCAGTCTGGACCAGGTACGTTATGCACATATCAATGTTAAGCAGGAGGGGGGGGAGGCCGGGCATACCCAGGGGATTTGCACATGATTGATTCAGCTCAGAAGGCAACATGGCGGAGTCAGAAGAGCGCAAACAAGAGAACGAAGTTTTAATAAGAGGGGATTTGATCTCATTTGAGTTCCCAGGGTGGGACATTTGACAAAAAATTAAAATTTTGAATCAAATCCCCTGGGTATGCCTGGCCTCCCCTCCCTGCAGCTTAACATTGATAGGTGCATTATACTATTTGCTTTTTCTGCCATTAAAAGATTATATAGAAGTGTTTCGAACTTTTGGCAAAATCATCAGAGAGGAAATATTTAATAGTGACCCAAACGTTTTTGCGTCAAACTCTTGAAAGCCAATTATTATAATTTATATGCTAGTGTAACAAATATTTACATGCCAATTATAATAATTACAGTTGTATTATAATTCAACTCTCGACTTTAAAATTACAATTATTCAAATTTAATCATTATTATTGTTCACAGATATATCCATAATAGACTCACCGTATTCCTTGATACATGCAAGCATTCGTTGTAATGCTCTTCCAGATGCGAATCGGTCCACTTTGCCTGTCGGATAGAATTCAACTTCGCAAGCAGCTTTAGCCAAATCCTATATTTGACAGAACAAAACCCCATTAACGGTTTATTAATAAGCATCACCATGCTAAGATATATTGACACAGGGTACATAACATTTATTCGCGCCAGACAAACACTCACCGATGCTCAAAAGGGCCCTTGATTTCGGATACGCTTGGATTTCCATAGGGGCAAGGCTCGGGATCAGGTGATGTCGACTGGTCCGTTCGTAGCGAGCGTTTTAATACCTCACGGACATATCCAAGCCTTTCTACATCGCTGATATCGCTCTGGATATCTCCGCAGACAACTTCTTCGTGCTCGTCTTCTTTATCCGAGTCCAAAGAGCTTTCCTGGCGGGTTATAAAACATGAAGAATAGTCTGGCCATTCTTCATCGTCCGCCATAAGTAATTGAACTGAGCCCACGAGGTTTTCGGTTACAAATTGAAATTCAATATGGCTGACAACGAACACGAAACAACAACAACAAACGATATAGAGCCGGTATGTCAGGCAACCCAGCCAGAAACGAAGTCAGGATGGTTGCTAAAAAGAAGTAAAATGTCCAGAAAGTGGAAAGAGAAGTGGTTCGAGGTCAAGGAAAGCACTGTTTTCTACGGAAATGGCCCAGGAGTAAGTGTCTCAGCTGGTGTCACAAACATCTGATTTGTTTACAAACACAATAACTATATTGTTTTGGCAAGTGTTGACAGTTGTAAGACTTAAAACCAGACGGAAATGAACCACAGATATTTCGTTGGGCCTCTCCAATGTGCAAATAACAAAATGTTGATTCAATGTACACACGTATTAATATATAAATATTACCTCGCTCAAAAATGTTGGTTTGTGGTTTATCAATAAATGAATCGTTAACCTCGGCGGGATATATATGGCATCTGCGTGTGTCTAAAAAAGGACCGTTTACAGACAGATCTTTTGACTGTACACCTGTTAGCAATACTCCTTCGATAATTATTGCATTATGATATTTTGTCTATTACTGTATATAATATCATATTTTGTCTATAATACTGTTACTGTATTATAGACAAAATATCATATTCCAGAAACCATTATGTCAAAGATGTTTTGTAACCCCGGCATTTCAAAATCATTATTCTATAGGAAACACCTAAAAGCATCCCTTTGGACTCCTGTGAAATAACAGCTTGTGAGATCAAAGGAAGGGCCAATACATTCTGTCTTAGACCAAAGGACACACAGCGGAGGCACTTTGTTAGTGCACAAAATGAAACAGATCTTCAAGAATGGATGCTAGCCATATGCTTGGCAAAGTCAGTGGGACAGCAAAACACTGCAGGATCACAAGCTTGTGTACTGCAGTAGTGAAGGATTACCGTATTAAAGAGTGCTGAATAAAAGTTGCTTCCAGAATGAAGTCCAGACTTGAAGGAACAGCCAAACAACGACGATGCTTATTCTACAGCATTCTGCCGAGCCTCGCGATGATATATCCCTCGGGCTCCAATAGCCATTAAGCGGTTGCCATTAATAGCTCAAAATGCAGACAAACAAGTCAAATTTGACTCACTTTCTTTTGTTATTACCCCAATAATTATGGGTAAATGGTACTGACGTTATCTCGACAAAGTGCTCTTATCAATTGATTGTGGAAAAGATAATGCCTCACTCCACTAAAACATCAATCATCTTGGGAGTAAAAATAAGTATGACCACCAGGGTCAATCCAAACAAAATCGAGAAATTGTTTTGAACTTTGTTTTTTCACAATGAACTACACTACAGTGGCTGGTTTTCAAATGAGTGCTATTCAACAGATAAATTTGCTGTCAAAATTACAGGTTGGACAGATATTATATTTTTCCACCGCATAGCAAGTTATAGGTATCCACTGAATAGTGACTACATGTAATTCAGACTTTATTATGCAACCAGTCCCAGGGTCTTAAATTCATTGTTTTCCCAAGGCATTTGACAGCTCTAATATTTGATAAAATAATTGATAAGCTACCACAACAAATAATTAAGCAGCTAGCAGATAACACAGTTGAGCTTTTGTGCAGTTTGTGTTGACCATGAGGTACAACATTTTTAGAACTGCCGACGCAAACAAAGTCTACAGTACATGTATGTAAAAGAATTAAAGTATTTATGTGCACATAACATTTAGTTTGAAATAAACTCTCTTACTAGAAACAACTACTGTATTGCGATTATAAAGATTGGCGTTTACAACTCTTCCATATCTCATTTGTTCTTGAGATATTAATATTTGTTTGATATAATGACTTACTGAAAAAGCCTGTATATCTTTGACATTATCAAATACTCAAAATATATTACATACATATACATGTACATGCATGTTTAGTATCTACTATCATGGGATACACATGCACAGTTTCATAATTTTGTTATATAATCCCAAAGGTACACAGGATTTTTCAGTAAGAAATTATCCAGTCAGTGTGAAGTAATGTAAGTAAGGATCATTTTACATAATAATAATATCAAATAAAACTTAATTTCTCAAGAACAAAGTGAGATGTGGAAGAGTTGTAAATTCAAGATTTCTTTGAAGTAAGAGCCACTGTAGAGTTCATTTCGAATGAATTTTTTAATAATAGTTTGACTAGTGTACAGTAGACTGTAATCTATTTTCACCAGTCTAGTCAACGTACGAACAAGAGGCAAGTTCATGCAACCCAACATAAACACCATCAATGGGTCTGTGTTCACTAACATTACAAAAACCCATATATTTTTGTTAAAGTCCATACACATCCTTCCATACATATTCCTTCAAATCACTTGAGGTCCCACCAGTTGCATTGCTTTTTTACTGTGACAGTCCTTACTGTATACTTTGCATTACCAGTATTACAAGTGCACATTTTACAAAATAAAATCTGCTGCACATTTCTTCAAAATTAGTCTTTTGTAAAAAAATTACAGCATCACTATGTTTGACTTCCAAGCCTTGAGAATACCGAATTCTTCACCTTTGGTTTTTCCGGTGAAGAGTTTCTATCGGCAGATATTAACAATTTTGTTGTGTTATTCACTGGTGATACAGACCTCACAGGTTTGACAGCTTTTGTAGGTTTTAACGGCTGTAATAATTGGTGTGTGTGGAGATTTCTTTTTCGATTGTCATCAGATACTTTACGGGAACCAAGCCCTGTGACTGGGGAACCAAGTCCTGTGACTGTTCGGTTTGTCAATGTCGTTGCAGTGTTTTCTGTAGGTTTTGGTTCTGTTTCTCCAAGACGTTTAAAAACTGAGGATTCTCCCTAGTATATAAGAAATAAAACACAAATTTATTTAATATACATCCTTCCAATTGATTGATTCTGTAATCTACAGTAGAGCAAAACTTAAAGTGCCTATGACACGAAAATTAAGTTTGTCTTATATGAAAGAGCACTTAAAATGACAGAGTAACATCTTTTGTAGATTTTTCTTGCTTCGTTTCCTTGCTTCGTTCTTGAGATATTTCAGTTTGTATCATATGCAAATGACAATGGCGTGACGTACACGTGCATAATGACTTATCGGAGGTTATATATCTTTGTTATTATCACACAAAATCACTTGAAATTGTACATGTTCCGTGTTGTGGGAAGTACTCACGCACATGCTTCATTCAAATTAAATTTGGTTTTATATCAGCAAAGGTAAATAGCCTTCTCTGATAAGTCATTATGTACGTGTACGTCACGCCATTGACATTTGCATATGATACAAACTGAAATATCTCAGCAACGAAGCAAGAAAACGAAAAACTACAAGTTAATAAGAACCTCAGCCTGAAATCTAGAATTTCTGACTGTACAGTACGATAAAAATTGAAAGCCTACCTTGGTAACAGAAGTGCCAGATGAACTGAATGGTGCTTTTACAGGGACTAGAGATTGTACTGGTTTAGTAACATTGAAAGTTTGCATTTTTGTCATCTTTTCGGCTGCTGGTGCTTCTTCTCCAAGTCTTTCGAAGGCTGATTTACGTTTTGGTGCGGTTTTTACTCCTACAGTAGGATTTTCAAATACAGTACTGTAAAGTGTAATCAATGTTACTGCATAATAAATTTAAAGCTATAGACTTTGAGCAGCTTCTTACAAATGGCTAAAAAATGGGTAGCCTGCATACAGATGCTCGCGGGTGCAAAAAGGCGGCGCTAAGTCTGTGTTTTTCGAATTTCACACTGACGTAGGCTAAAAAATGGGTAGCCTTGAATTCATCATTTCACAACAAATGACCAGTAGGTAGTGGAACACAGAATATTGCATCATTGAAATGTTGGGTTTAGAAGTAGGGTTAGTATTTCTTTATTTCAGGGTTAGGACTAGAGTTTTATTTGGGTTATGTTTACAGTTTTTTGGATCCCATGCTGCTTCTGAATCCTGAAAAAATAACTTTGATGAGGCATATGACGTTGTCTGTGTCCATTGTTTACCGGTACATGGTGATCATGCCGTTATTTGGTGATTATATGAAAACATCAGACCTGGAAATAGTGGTGGATCCTGGGATCATTGTTCCAAGAAAATATTTTAGTTGTAAGAAAGTTTTGGGCTGGCAAGTCACAACTCCCAACTTAACTACTTAAGCCCCAGGCATAGAACACATGGCTTGTGGGCAGTGTCGCAGTAGCCTGTAGCCGTGTAGGGTAGTCTGTGAGTGTGACAGTCTGTGTAGCTACACAAATACACAACTGCCTAAACTCTAAAGATAAAAGATTATTCAATTCAATGTATTTTGATACAGTGTTACTAGCAAATTGCTATAGGCACGGCTTTATTAACGATTATTTTAGACTTTTAGTCTTGCGAAACGTAGTGCGACCACCGTATTTTCAAATAAATTATTTGGTCCTTAGCGTAGGATCCAAGAAAGGTTGGAATTATTTCCAGGTCTGGAAAACATTAACAAAATTTTTCATTGCAATGGCATGCACATACACTACTCCATTCCTTTGCAGATGACAAAATTTGTAACAACCAAATGTGCTATTGTGTCAGTTGTTGAGAACAAAAATTGACAGTTTTCATGAGAGGAACAGAAAATCTATACTATATTGTTGTTGAGAGCTAAAATGTTAGCACTTGGTTATATAAATAACATGTAGGGTAAGCTCTGAATCTACAGTAAAGACTGAAAATACAGGTGCTGAGCTGCTGATCGTACCCTCCATACTAAAAATCGTGCCAAAGCATTATTTTGAAGCTTGCACTTACCACCTTGAGATCCAGGAACTATTTGTGGTTCCACTGGGTTGGATACAGATTTGGTTTTTCTAACAGGCATTTTCATTTTTAAATTCAAATTATTTCCAGCTAATTCAGTCGATTCACGGGATACTTTTGGAGGGACAACGCTTTCACCTGCAAACCGCTCGGAGAGTGTCAAATTGCTCTTCATTGGTCTCTTTTGTGGAACAGTTGGCACATGATTGTCCATAACTGTTTTTACATTACCAACTTTCTGTGTTTTATTTTCAGTAACAGGAACACCATTAGCTTTCTGAATTCCTGTAATAATCAAAGATAAATATTATATATACATGCAGGGCTTTCGCGATGACCTGGCTCCCGCCGGAGCCCCGGCAGGTACTGTATAGCAAATTGATAGCTATATTTTCCCAATGTCCAAGCACAATCATCTCTTCAGGTTTGTTTTTACGAAAAGCTACTAAAATTCCATCATCATTGTACAGTGAATTCCAGGGGATAGATCATTGATAAGTTGAATTTGCAAGATTCTGTCATTTTGCAGGAGTAGTACAGACAGCACATCCCTCCCCCCCCCCGAAAAATAGGGATGTGCTCAGAACATTTTGAGTGTCAAGTAAACTTTTTGAGCGCCAGAGGTGCGAGAAACCTCTAGGGGGGATTTTGAAATCTACATGTAGAGGCTCTGAAATGCCATTTCCTGCATTTTGTGGAAAGATTTTACAGAATTCTGGAGGTCAGAAAATATCATATATAAAGTAGTTCAGTAACGACATATTTTGCTATGTAAACTAAACTAAATATTATAGAATGCTTCATGAATATATTTTAGTCTGTTCTCACGAGACTAAGTAGTGTTGACTGTTGATTGACACACACCCTCGTTGAAAAACCATCCAGCACCAGCACTGAGAAACCTTCCAGGTAGGATTTTTAAAATTTTACTTAACACTGGGCGGAAAAACCATACCATATAATTATTATAGGAAATCACGTTCTTTGAGAACAAGTGTTGATATACCATTTCATGTACTACTGTATACCAATTTCCATGATTATACCATGCCCAGCCAAAATGTACCAACCTATACCATACAATGTACCATAAAGTAACATAATGTGTTACAACAGATAAGAGATATTATTTTTACCTGATAATTTTGGCTTGATTACATTCTTTTGTATAGTTTTCTTTTTGATTTGTTGCCCTGAAGAAATTTCGGAATCAGCCTTGGCTTGTAACTGTGGAAACAACCTATTGGAAGCCTTCTCACGCTCAAGCTAAAAATAAACAGGTGAGAATAAAATATTATTTTCACCCAAAAATAAAAAAAAGGTAATAATATGAAACACAGGAAGAGTGTTTCATCAAGATATTATAGCAAGATATCATCAAAAAACCTTGGCTTTGCCACGGTTTTCAACAAACTTCTTGGTGTTTGGATATCCTGATGAAACACTTTTCATCGTGTTTCATATATTACATAAAACATTGCATTTAAGTAGTATCAAATTAGTTGTAGAGTAGCAGTTTTGTACCACCTGTACATGTATACTTTACCTTAGCAAAGACAGCCCTAGAATGCTTTAAGATAGACATGATGTCGCCCATCACAGAAATACCAATGTCATTGAGAATATCCTGGAAAATAAATTATATTTTGATACCACATGAATCTTAGGCCTCGTTAATCATTCCAAATCGACAATTCAAATTGATGTGTGAAGTTGATCGTCCAGGTTGTTGTAGTCTTGAGAAAGACTATTGTTGGTGACTGACGTTTCGACGGCCTCAGCGGCAGTCGTCTTCAGAGTCAAGTGACTCGAAAGATGACCGCCACTGAGGCTGTAAAAATGTAAGTCACCAACAATAGTCTTTCTCAAGACTACAACAAAGTGGATGAACTTTGCACATCTAATTACTACCTAAGTACCTGTAATTGGTACAATATCTTTAACATTATTTAAGAAAATTGCAAGTTTAATCTTCATCGGAGAACCTTTAGCTACATGCATGTGATGGAGGACTTTCAAGTGGACTGCAACTGTATTGTTCCCGCTTTTGAACAGGCAATTTTTATATTGCAAATGTAGAATGTTACAATAATTATGTACCCGTGTAGTCATACCTTGGTTAAATCGCCCAACAAGTCCTCTTTGATACGATGATCACAAAATAAACCTGCATACCTGAAAAATCCATTGAAATTTAAAAACCCAGTTTAGATTGCAACATTGTCATACTTATAATTTCATGTTACAAGGTTCCAAATATATTAGCATATAATTAAGAACAGAATGATAGATATGTTATGTATTACCTCGTTCTTTTAAAAACCCTACTTTCTGAATAAAACCGAAATTTAAAGCGGGATTTTTTAAAGAACAAGGTAATACATATATATATACTGTATAGTAACATATCTATCATTCTGCTGCTAATATATCTATAATTCTGTTGCTAATATATGCTAATATATTTGGAACTCGCAATACGAAATTATAACCTAAAATTCAGTGCGTTATTAAATATACACAATGTTGTAATGAATGTGGGAGAGCTCGCAGTAGACAGACTATACGAGAACGATCATCAAGCTCATATCCTCAGAAAAATTACTGGACTCAGAATCATTTTTCTGAGGATATGAGCTTGACGATCGTCCACATATTGTCTAAAATTCAGTGTGACATTAATTGTATGATGTGCAGTCATAATAAATTGAAAATTCAACGTGAACAGTTTTTGCAATGTAGACATTAAGCCTCACTTTGGAGTTAAATGCGAGAAAGATAATACCATCACACAAAAGATCCTCAATCAATGGCCCATAGTAACCCAATATTACAATATACAGTACATAGTCGAATGTCCCTGAGCAGACAAGTTTCAAATATTGTTAACGGCAACGCATTAAATCATAAGTCCATAACATATAAATAGCAATCAGTCACGAGTATTAGGTAAAAATATCATGGTTATATCTATCACTCACTCGACTGCTGGTCCCAATGGTACTCCAGCGTCCTTGAAAAACGTTGTCCATTTTCGTAAATCTTCCGCGATAATACAGAGAAATTAGTACTAAATTGGCAGTAGACTTACTATAATACTCGTCTAATACTAACCTTGGTCTGCCATTGATCTAATAACGTTTACAACAACAAATATTCGAAACTTCGTCAACGAGACACATCGATAGAATAGAGTTCAATCACATGAAAGGGAAAGAAACTGGTAACTAATTATTTGATTTAAAGAAATTATATATAATTATGCAAAACTACACAACTAATTATGCAAATTATATATAATTATGCAAGGTGTTGATAATTATATTTTCTGACTTTCTACAGAAATATGTTCACGAAATTTAATTGACGAACGTATATAACTATTTTCGATTCCAATTCTTGCCTTCTGTGATTGGGAGAGCAGGAAGAATTTAAGCGCGTAATCCGAAAGCGACTCTGTCGAATGCGCATCAAAATGACGCGTTCTGCCTCGGGGTAAAACTTATTTCAGTTGGGGAATTCAGTATAACGAATTTGCAAGTGTAAATAGAAATGCAAATGTATATTGTGGTTTTAGCCTGTTATGAATTGAAATAAGTTTTATCCTGACGCAGACACGTCATTTTGATGCGCAGTCGACATTACGAACTGACTTATTACATCCATTCAACAAATAGATTCCATTTTGTCGTTGTCTGTTCAGTTATAGATGCACAGATGACGTCAGAACGGGGTAAGAAAGGAAAAAAGTGGCCCACGAGACGATATAGTCGAGTGGGTCACCGATGTTCTTACCACAACGGCAAAATGGAATCTATTTGTTTTATACAATGAAATTGAAGACAAACCGGTTTCAATTCCATGATACGCAGTCACTAAAAAAATTGTATTTTTCGGAGAGACCCCCTGATTTATTAGTGAATTTTGTCTGACTCCCTCACGTGACATCCAGCAAACAAAGGTAAATTATTATGACACCCCTCCCAACTTGACTTGACCTCTGAAGTGGCTAATGCAAGTATATTTTTTGTCTCAGTATTTTACATTGAGAGTGATGGTACTAGCGTTACTGAGAGTGACGAGAGTGACTGAACTAGAACCAGAATGCGACAAGTTTTGTGTTTAATGTCTGAAAGAGACGGCGGCATTTTTACAACATGCTGCTAAAGTCAGCTCCATCACCATGATCGTTGGTCAAAACGTTTTGCGAGAAAACGTGAGAGGGTAGTATAAATAACTTATAGTTCGTCGATTCATACTGCAATAAGTGACATATAGTAACAATTTTTTTGATGAGCCTGACCCCCCCTAAAAATCACCATAGGCCTCCTCTAGATAAATTCTGAACCCTCCGTCAACAATTACAGCGCGCGCGACAGCCAATCAGAAGTCACGTATTGGTAATGTGACCATGAAACATTTTTATACTAAGAATATTTTTTGTCTCGTTCAGTAGATTTAAAAGCAAAACAAAAATAAAAGTGTCGGCTATCTCACGTTTGGGGATTTTACATTTTCGTAATATTTGTGTCTTCCTGAGCAAAATCATAATATATCTTATAAGTCGAAAATTTCATCTTCATGGACTTTTTTGCTGTTGAAATTATCGGATGTGATGTCACAAGAGGCATTTTTGTGGCAAGTAACAAAAGAAAACTGGTTTGGTATGCCTCTTGTGACATCACATTCGGTAACTTTGACAGCGAAAAACTCCATGAAAATGAAATTTTCGGCTGACAATATATATTATGATTTTGTTCAGGAAGACCCAAATATTACGGATATGTAAAATCCCCAAACGTGAGACAGACACTTTAAAAGTCTTTTTGAACTTCAAGTGGGGAGTCCAGGATTGTTGCTCAGTCAATAACAGATCACCAGGAATTCGTCACGTTGTCTTTATACAGAATCACTGATACCTGGCTGTTGATAGCAATATGGATTATGGTCACCAAGAGAAAATTCAATCGTTCCTTCGTGACGCATTCGCATGTCAAGGATAATAACAATTACCTACCTACATTGTCTAACGTTTAGTGATATGTCGAATAATTTATAATTTATATTTGTTAATTTATGTTAATTGATTCCAGACTTTCCAAGCCTCCTCTGGTTCGTGTTTGTTTCTTAATAACAGTTCTCTCGTCGGAGGAAGAGAAGAAAATACTTGGAATCCCTTTGGAGAGTCACGTGACGGTTTCCAGTAAGAAATGATGTCATTTCGAACAGTCTGAAAATGTAACATGTGACGAGTACTTAAAAGTAATAGACTAGACATTATTGAAACAACAGTAGTTGCAACAACGACGAGGACGACAACAGCAATGACGACTACGACAGCAGCAGCAGCAGCAGCAGTAACAGCAATACAAAAGCAGCAATAACAACAGCAACAGCAGCAATAGCAACAGCAACAACAGCAACAGCAACAACATCAACAACAGCAACAACAGTAACAGTAACAGTAACAGCAACAGCAACAACAGCAACAACAGCAACAACAACAACAACAACAACAACAACAACAACAACAACAACAACAACAACAACAACGACGACGATAGCAAGACGACGACAGTGACGACGACGATGTGACAACAACAACAACAACAACAACAACAACAACAACAACAACAACAACAACAAGAAACTAGTAGTATCATCAGTATCATCATCATCATCATCATCATCAGCAGCAGCAGCAGCAACAACGACGACGACAACAACAACGTGACGATAACTTAGTATTTAAAATTAACCTCGTCTGCCATCGTAAGTACTTGATTCATCATATTGAATTTCTGCTTGAATGCATTTGAATCCTGTTTATCAAAAGATTAAGAAATACATTTCAAAAAAACCCAGATAGTTTAAAGGAACTATTCGTACTACGGTATCAACAAACTGACCTGTACATCAGGTTTAGTGAAGATGAAGGTACAGATATGGTGTACACCAATCAAATAAAATACAGGTGACCAAGATTGTCTAAAGAATGACGAAACAATTAACAATTAACAATTAAGAAAGGTGTTTGTCAAATGATGTTATTATTAGGGAGGTTTAATTAGATTAAGTACCAACCAGTACGAGTTTGTAACTGCGCATCACTTCTGTACATTTTTTGCGGGAAAAATTCGTCCACAACGACTTTGAAATGAGATCTCGTACCGTCATATCTCGGAATTTTTTAGCAAAAATTGAACAAAATGGCCGAAAGCATATGTCAAAGAGGACTTTTTATCTTTTGTACGAGAACTGTTAGTTATTGACAATAACTTTGATCTTTCAAATGAAGGAATTAGGTCACTACCTACAAGGGTAGACAAACCTTCGAACAAACATGTATAAACCATCGATTTTGGGATGATATTGTTCCATTTAGTTAGCACAACTTAGGAGGGAGCCTGAGGGCTTGGGGCAAACTCAACAAAACGAAATTCGCTTAGACATCCCTCCGACAATGACTCGAGGGACTATCGCTTGTATTTCCAGTATGGCAAAACAGGAGCATTCTCCTCGCATTTTTCAACTAGCACCAAGAACTCAGATTCATGTACAAGTCAAAATACAAATGGAGTTCCAATCCTATTCCTATCTAAACCCTAACCTAACCAAAAATAAAGTCCAGCCAAAAACAGAAAGGTCCTTTTGAGTCATCCCTTAGTTAGCCACTTTATCACACGAACTTGTAAGAGATTACCTCAAAGCACCCGTGGCAAATGCACGTAGTTGCAAGGTTAATATTTCAAAACTGGATTCTGCAGGAACTAAATAGTATTCAATAGGAGCTGGAAGCTAGAAAAAAGAGAAAGAAGTTTTAGCGTAACCTCACGAGAAAACCAGCAAGAAATTTATGGAGAACAGCAAATGTGTCTTTATTAAACACTAATTAAACACGAATTTCTTTTGTTTTTTTTAGAAAATTGTCAAACAAACTCGACCAATCACCGGCCAGAATTAAAAGGATACTGCAGTCAAAATACAAACGTAGTTCATATGAAAGATCTTACTGACTTTAGTTTATTTCCAAAGTTTCAGCATTCCTATCAATTTAGTTAAGAAGATATGGCTAGTTGAAGTTGAAGAGTTTGTCCAATTTCGACGCCATATTTATTTCTCAAATATAACGTCACTGAGTGATTCTATCTCGTATTATGCCTAAGAAGCTCCTCTACTTTCATGCATGACGAACTAAATAGTTTATTTCGACTAATTTTCGTCCAAAGAGCATTCACAACAGCTATCACTATGTGATCGCCATCAAAACAACTCCACTGCCGATAAAGAATCACTCAATGACGTCATATTTTCAAAACCAATATGGCGTCAAAATCCTCAAATTCAACTAGCCATATCTTCTTAACTAAATTGATAGGAATGGAAATAAATTAAAGTCAGTAAGATCTTTCATATGAACTACATTTGTATTTTGGCTGGAGTATCTATTTAAAGTGGCTATCCGGGGTTTTGGGATTTTACCTATTTGTGATCTTTGGAATCTCTTAAGAAAAATTGTAAAATATCTTGTCGTGCGAAAATTTCATCTTCATACCTTTTAACCCTGCTAAAGTAATTGACTATTCACAGGAAATGACGTCAAAGCAGGGACATGCAAAACCATTGCACATTGATTCAGCAGTGAAATACAAAGAAAGTTTGGGAATTGAGCGAATTTTGTCTAAACAGGTGTGTTTAAAGTTCAGAGCCAAACTTTAGTTGTATTTCACTGTTGAATTAGTGTACAATGACTTCGCGTGTCCCTGTTTTGACGTCATTCCCTGTGTGTATATTCGAGGCGTTCCACTAGAGGGGTCTGGGGGCAGGCCCCCCAAGAAAATTTTTAATTTTGCAAAGCCCACAAGTGCTTTTCCGGCGATTTCTGGCACAACGCCGTTGCTAAAAATGCGCCTCTCGATGGATCCGCTACTGTAGGGCCCCAGGTCTAAGACATGCAGTTAGGACTCAAGCCTGTGAAAGTGTTACTTCAGTAAATTCCACTTACTTCATCGAAGGACAGAGAAAACGATCGAAACAATGTAAAATGGTTATTCCAGACAGCTTTTCTGTACACGGCGCTGTAACGTTGTTGTAAAGGTAAGAGAAGAAAGGCAGAGAAGAGACGATCACCATATGAAACTGCTTCGTATTGAACAAGGAAGGATGAGAATCTAGAAAGAGAGAACGTGTTTACTGCATGTGTCGGGGATTTTTGAGATGTTAGGAAGCGATCATTATTTATGGAAGGGGTTGGTACCGAACAGAAACAAGTTGAAAAAAACAAAACGTTTTGACCCAACCAGTTTACGAAGAATGGTTCTTTTCTAAACTTTTCTCGTACAAATTTGGACAAAATTGGACAAAATAGTACGTCTTTGTAGATATATAAAGCCTGCAGATCAACTTACAGATCGTAGAACGATGAGATGCCAGGGATCGGAGTGCTGAAATCCAAACTCGTCACTTGAGGTGAATGTGTGTAGGAGAGAAACAATATCTTGAGGTAATTATGAATTAAGTTATCCAGAAATAAATCACTACCTGAAGAAAAATAAACAAAGAAGAGATATGTCAGCTGAGTGACTACATTTTTACAAGTCGAGAGTGTCATGCATAGTACATTAGAATAAATATGAATGGTGCTAAGTTCTCAAAAGAACTGGATATAATATGAAAAGAAGAAAATAACTTTACTAAGCAGGTCTAAGCATAGCTAAGAAGGTCTAAGCATAGCTAAGCATAGCTAAGCATAGCTAAGCAGGTCTAAGTAGGTCTAAGCATAGCTAAGCAGGTCTAAGCAGGTCTACTGTAAGCATAGCTAAGCAGGTCTAAGAATAGCTAAGCAGGTCTAAGCAGGTCTAAGCAGGTCTAAGCATATAGCTAAGCATAGCTAAGCAGGTCTAAGCAGGTCTACTGTAAGCATAGCTAAGCAGGTCTAAGCATAGCTAAGCAGGTCTAAGCATAGCTAAGCAGGTCTAAGCATAGCTAAGCAGGTCTAAGCATAGCTAAGCAGGTCTAAGCATAGCTAAGCAGGTCTAAGCATAGCTAAGCAGGTCTAAGCAGGTCTAAGCATAGCTAAGCAGGTCTAAGCATATTAGCTAAGCATAGCTAAGCTGCTATAAGCATAGCTAAGCAGGTCTAAGCATATAGTTAAGCAGATCTAAACATAGCTAAGCAGGTCTAAGCATAGTTAAGCAGGTCTAAGCATAGCTAAGCAGGTCTAAGCATAGCTAAGCAGGTCTAAGCAGAGCTAAGCATAGCTAAGCAGGTCTAAGCATAGCTAAGCAGGTCTAAGCATAGCTAAGCAGGTCTAAGCAGGTCTAAGCATAGCTAAGCAGGTCTAAGCATATTAGCTAAGCATAGCTAAGCTGCTATAAGCATAGCTAAGCAGGTCTAAGCATATAGTTAAGCAGATCTAAACATAGCTAAGCAGGTCTAAGCATAGTTAAGCAGGTCTAAGCATAGCTAAGCAGGTCTAAGCATAGCTAAGCAGGTCTAAGCAGAGCTAAGCATAGCTAAGCAGGTCTAAGCATAGCTAAGCAGGTCTAAGCATAGCTAAGCAGGTATAATAATAACTAAGCAGGTCTAAGCATAAGCAAGCATTAAAATGGCGGCGTCCAAAAACATAAAATACGAGAATGAAAACGTTATTTCTCGAGTACAAGAGCATTATTTTTGTCTAGTTTCCCTTTAAAAGTTCGGTAAACTGTCGAACTCATACATCGTTTCGCCAGAGAATGCGTGGTAAAGCTCACGCTCTGTCAAAGAGCTTTCGTTCAAAACATTAGACTTATGTATCTCCATTGATGATGTCTGGGACGATGTGTCCTTCTTCAGGTCAGATAGAGAGCAACGTGCACGATATGAACACTTACCTGTTAAGAATGTGCACATCAAGCGAGCTATTCTCGCCGTGTATGGCACTTGATGAAGGACAACAGGTCTCCATTCCTCGAGTAATAACACCCACTGTAAAGTTCGCTTCACCACCGAACATGAACCATTTAATGGACGGTCTGTTGCTTGGGCGGTCAGTTCGCTGGAGAAATTGAAATAAACAAATAGACTTTTTCAAGGTTTTTCTACCATGTAGCAGGGGGCGGTAAAACAATTGTTTTTGATTATTTTCATGAATGAAGTTAGTCACTTACGATTTGACAGCCTTGTTGTGTAAATCAACTAGTGGAAGAAACATCCAATCTTGTGGAAGCATGGTGCCGTCGACAAGTGGCAGTAAAAATGATCCAATGTTCTGGGGTTCATGAAGGCTTCGTGCTCTGAAGTGAATTAAAGGAGTGAAGATTAATGCTAACTCTACTCTCTAGAATCTCTGCCAGATCTCTAATCTTTACAGTCTCTTTAATCTCTGTAATCTCTACAATTGCTGTAATCTCTTATCCTGCATAGTCTCTAATCCCTACAATCTCTGTAATCTCTATAATCACTGTAATGTCCTCTGCAAACCCTTTTAGGTGGCTCGATAGTCTAAATCATGCGATATTGCATTTTTCCCCATAAAACGTTTTGTAATGCAGATCTGAGCTTTATTTTAGTTCATCGGTGGTCTTGATTATGGAAACGTTTCACACTTGTAACATTTGTATATATAGAGAAATTGTGTTTATGATAAGCGGCAGATTTTTGATGCAAATTAGTTTTCTGGATTTATTGGAAACACGATTTCTCCACTCAGGTAAACTTCGAGGGTATAAAACTTTTCAGTAAACAAGACCACCACTAGAGCTATGGAATGAACCACGATGAAGCTCAGATCTGCATTACAAACATTTTTATGCGGAAAAATGCAATTTCTCATGATTTAAACTATCGAGCCACCTTAATCTCTCTAAACAATCTCTCTAAACTTTGTAATCTCTTGAATCTCTGTAATCACTTCAACTGAATTCTGTAATCTCTGATTTCTCAAATCTCTTATCCCTAATTTTTAATCTCTACAATCTCTGGAATCTCTAAAATCTCTCTAATCTCCGCGATCGCTCTAAACTCAGTAATCTCTCTAATCTCTACAATCTATCGAACATCTACAATCTCTCAAATCTCTGATACCTAATCTCTGCAATCCCTATAATCTCTACAATCACTCGCATCTCTGCAATCCCACCAGCTGTTGTGGTCTAGTGGTTACCACACATATATATAAGCTGGGAGACACAGGTTCAAATCCTGGGTCGGACCTCCACTCAAGGTCTTAAAAATAATTGAGGAGAAAGTGCTGCCTTTGCAATAATATCAGCAAATGGTAAGACTTTCGGGCCTCTTCTCGGATAACGACCTTAAATCGTAGGCCCTCGGAATCCCTATCAATTGGGCTTCTAGCCTGTTGGGGTATTCCGTTTACCTAAAAGAGTGATAAATCTAATAAACTAAACTAAACTAAACTAAACTAAACTAAACTAACCTAACCTAACCTAACCTAACCTAACCTAACCTAACCTAACCTAACCTAACCTAACCTAACCTAACCTAACCTAAACTAACCTAACCTAAACTAACCTAAACTCTCTAATCACTACAATCTCTCGAATTTCTGTAGGTATCATCAATAGCTCAGTAAAACCATATTACCATCACGATAACTACACAATATTCTACAATAAAAAATCAACTGCCTTGCTAAAAATAACTAAATGTTAAATCAACTCTGAGATCAAAGAAGAGAAAAAATTTTATAAATAAATAATGGATTAGAAATAGCAAATATAGCCAGGTATCGTAATATGAGGGCTGTCTCTTACCTTGACTTTGCCAAAGCATGTCTCATCTGGGCAAACGAAGACATAAAGGTCGAGCGAATAGAGAGCAAATCTTTATGTGCTTCAGACAACAGCTCACCACGAGTGAAACATTTCTCTTTCTTCAGTGAAGGAGAATCGATCGCGTTCGGTGCTTCAATGCCCATCTCTGAGAAACCAGAGGTAATTGTTGTCGCTGATTCATCTTTACTTTCGCTAAGAGGTAAGATGAAAAAGAAAACAACAAAAAATTGCTTTAGAACACAATTCAGTCCCTGTCTCTGTGATTTTAAACAAAAATGATAAAGACATGACGATAAACACAGACATGAAGATGGGTAGACCAAAGTAGCATGTGTGTCACATTACGAAGCAGTACTTATCGTAACTTTTGCTCTGTCATCTTAGTCCATGTAGCTCAATAGTTAGAGCATCTCACTAGTCTACCTAAGTAGTACGTATATCACATTACGAACCAGTACTTATCGTAACCTTTGCTCTACCATCTTAGACCATGTAGCTCAATAGTTAGAACATCTCACTAGTCTACCGAAGTAGTACGTATGTCACATTACGAACCAGTACTTATCGTATCCTTTGCTCTGTCATCGTAGTTCATGTAGCTCAATAGTTAGAGCATCTCACTAGTCTACCTAAGTAGTACGTATGTCACATTACGAACCAGTACTTATCATAACCTTTGCTCTGTCATCTTAGTCCATGTAGCTCAATAGTTAGAGCATCTCACTAGTCTACCCAAGTAGTACGTATGTCACATTACGAACCAGTACTTATCGTAACCTTTGCTCTACCATCTTAGACCATGTAGCTCAATAGTTAGAACATCTCACAAGTCTACCAAGTAGTACGTATGTCACATTACGAACAAGTCATATTTACAATGTTATATTACTTACTGAAAGAATGCCGAGTTGAAGATGACCGTCGACATGAGGTCATGGGCATAATACTCGTCACCAGGAAACAACCGGGAGAATGAGAGGAGACTAGCAGTGTGATAGAGAGCAGTCAACTGGCCATTAGGACATCCACAATGGAGAAGCTTAATATTCAACACGAGAAATAATGATAAACGGAACTTACACGTGAAAAAGATCGTCGAGCTACACACACAGACAGATAAAGACAGATAAAGACAGATAACGACAGACAGATAACGACAGACAGACAGACAGACAGACAGACAGACAGACAGACAGACAGACAGACAGACAGACAGACAGACAGACAGACAGACAGACAGACAGACGGACGGACGGACGGACGGACGGAACTTTATTTAAACTAGGAATCTCATCAATAATACAATTGCTTTACATAAGAGCCAAAATATTTACAAAAGATATTTACAAAGTGTATTGTTAAGATTATTACATAGAAGAACTGAGAGATGGCAAACTTCGTTTGAAAGACGACAATGTGTTTTGAAGTTTCGTGTCTAATGGTAAAGAATTCCGTAACTTAGATCCGGTAAATATAGCTGTTCTTCAAATAGTCAGAATTTGGTTTGGGTAAAATGAGGTTAACATCTCTACCTCTAAGATAATAATTACTACGGACAGACAGACAGACAGACAGACAGACAGACAGACAGACAGATGCACACAGACAGACAGACAGATGCACACAGACAGACAGACAGATGCACACAGACAGACAGACAGACAGACAGATAGACAGACAGATGCACACATACAGACAGACAGACAGATGCACACAGACAGACAGACAGAGACAGACAGAGACAGACAGATGCAGACAGACAGACAGACAGACAGACAGACAGACAGACAGACAGACAGACAGACAGACAGACAGACAGACAGATGCAGACAGACAGATGCAGACAGACAGACAGATGCAGACAGACAGACAGACAGACAGACAGACAGACACAAACACGTATATGACACAGACAAACACAGACACAGATACACACAGACGTGTATAGACACGGGTAGAGGCAGACACAGTCATGCAGACAAACTTGTGTTGCCATATTGTTACAACAGAGACATATACAGCCGGATACATGCGGCACAGACACGGACATTACATAGACAGACAGAACGACATGCATGGTGGCATGTAATTTACTTACAATATTATAAAATAACTTAATAAGGAAATATTGGAAATGTTGCTCAACTTTGACAAAAAAGCACTGTGTTTCACGGTCCTACGAAAGAAAACCAAAACACATATCAGCTGCGGGCAAGAACATCATAAACATTAACGGCGAGGAGGCACAAATAGAAACGCTAAGGCTTATGATGTTTTGAGTAACCTCTAATGTATCATAACTTGGTTAAAAAATAAAAATATATAAATAAATTAAAGAAAAATAGAAAAAGTACGTTTTTAAATTACACGTGAAATGACAGAAATAGATGAAGCATTACAAATGCCTGTGCTTAATGTCTTGGACCTTGCTAATACACAGAAAGATGTCTAATTTTAGTTCTACAATAGGGTACATAAAATAGACTAGAATTTCGCGAATTGTAATTATGAACTTGATGCATAAAATTGAATTGTCAAATCGTTGAGGGAGTAAGTTATATATTAAAGTGATTTGCAGCTTGGTTACTTAATATGATAAATTGTTTGCTACTCAAGCTTTTAACCCAGACGGGGATCTCCTTCCTCCCTCTCCTTCCTTCCTCCTCTTTCTCCCACCTCTCCTCCCTCTCCTTCCTCCTCCCTCTCCTTCCTCCACCCTCTCTCACCTCCTCCCTCTCCTTCCTCCTCCCTCCTTCAACCCGCAACCTTCGGAGTAAGTTATTTTCATATGAATACATGAATTCTCCTAAGTGGAAAAAAGTCGTTACATTATGGCTATCTGAAGTTCTACACAAATACATTATATATATAAATAAATATAAATACACGTACCCGTCTCCCTGGAGTTGAATTCGTTTTTAAATACTGGATAATTTCATCGTTTGTAATTAAAGGTAAAAACTTTAAAAAGAAGAGAAAAAATAACTGAGATAACTGCCAAGGGTGGACAAAGACCAAGTTCCGTTTTGCTGTAAGGACAGTTCGCGAAAAATTCAAAATTTAAGTCGTTGGAGTATAAAGTTGTAGCTAGACTTGCTCCAAGTCTGCCTCTTGGTGTTTCGAGGCTCGCTCGCTCGTTGAAACCAAAACATAAACCCGTCTCGAAACAAACCCATCTCGAATAAACCCGTCTCGAAACAAACGCGCCTCGAAACACCAACAGGCAGACTTGGAGCAAGTCTAAGTTGTAGCATGCACACAGAAATAACTCTTCTCTATTCGCTATATTTGTTTATAGACCGTATAGTTGTAACCCTAATAGTTACCTTGTCTGCAACACCTTTATGGCAAGACGTAATCACCGTGGAAAGTCTTACAAAGGAAAGTAAAAAAGCAAATGGTGTTCCTCGACGTATACATCGAGGAAAATGCCCTTCGTTGGCTGTGTTGCACGACTCCCCACCGGCTAAACAACCATAATGAGGCAAGTTGATGAGACGAGCCGTGTCAGAACTGGCCAGTTCCTTGTCGTAATAAGAGGAGTAATTTCTGGAAAAGATCACAATGTATGATTAAGCTAAACAAAAAAATGTGCTTCCAAAAATTAAGGAGGGCGGGTAGGGAAACGTTTTCATTTCTTAAAATGTTTTTCAAATTATTTTGAGAAATATTTTAGATCCTAAGTTCCAGTGTTCAGCAAAATACTGATATTTTGTACTTAAGTAAAAGTAAAAAGTAACTCCTCATTTTATACTTAAGTAAAAGTAAAACTATGGCATGGAAATATTATTTAAGTAAAAGTAAAAGTATGGCCTGAAAATCTTACTCAAGTAAAAGTATGGCAAACTATATATTCTCGAACCACTAACCAACATGACAATTGATAATCTGGTACTGTACTTTAATCTGGGGGCTGTTTGGCGGCGCCAACTCAACAGTTGCCAATCACGTGCACATGCAAAACCAACTTCACGCGATTTCTCCACTCTAGATCTCCGCGTTCCGAATTTCTTTTTTTACTTTGCCGATAGAACAAAAAGTAACGAAGTAAAAAAATAATTATTTAACAAAAAATTTACTTCGTTACAAGTAAAAAGTATTTGTCGAAAGACATATTTCGTTACAAGTAAATACTGATTTTTTTACTTAAGTAAAGTAACGAAGTAAATTTACTTCGTTACTGGTGAACACTGGGCAGAACCTTGTTGAAGTCCAGAATTGTCAGAAAAATCTTATGGTCGGCCATAGAAATTGGGTCGGTTGGGTTAGAAGAACCACATTTTTTTAGCTTTAGCATATTAATCAGATAAAAAAGAAGGTAAATTGTTTGCTACTCAAGTTTTAACGCAAACTCAGAAAAATGTTTCTGAGTCCCAGACGGGAATCAAACCTGCAACCTTCATGATCTCCGGTTAGACGCTCTAACCATTGAGCTACCAGAACTCAGATGACAGAACAAAGGCTACGTTATGTACTAGTTCGTAATATTTATCTGATAGAAAAGATATACAGACATATCGAGACTGCAGATTTAGCACTATGTATATCGCACGCACGAACTAGTACGCAACGTAGTCTTCGCGCTGCCATCTTAGTTCTGGTCGCTCAATGGTTAGAGCGTCTAACCAGAGATCAGAAGGTTGCGGGTTCGATTCCCGTCTGGGGCTCAGAAACATTTTTGTGTTTGCGTTGAAGCTTGAGTAGCAAACAATTCACTAAATTGTTTAAAGTGGCACTACGATGAAAATTCACCCCCGTTCTTTAGATTTATTTTATTTCATAGAATAGTATTTCAGGGTCGAAAGTGATCATTGATGTAAAAAAAAAAAGAAAAGTATTTCGAAGTAAATATTTTGAGCTCTGAGATCACTACTATTTAGGCCACCATTACTAAGAACGTGTTCCAAGTGAGCCCGCAATTTCAAAAGGTAATATTGTTTGTGACTGCTACGCCTGAATTTCAGTCGAGGTTACTTGTTTTCTTCGAGAAGTAGATGAAATGTCCAACCTTTCAAACGAAGAATTTGAAAAAAGGACCTTGATCACTATGGATTTACTTGAAGAACAAGACGCCTGCTAAGGCGTTCACTCCGCCTGCAGGCAACGAAATATACACAAGGTGGCAAAATAAATGCGGGTTAATGGAACTGCTCAAGACTATAAAGTCCCTAAATGTCTATTGATGTCATTTGATGTACACAATTCACAAGGAAATTGTGCACGTGTACGTGCCACGTGCCAGTTTCTGACACCGACGACGAAAACAGACGCGGCCATTTCAAACCTCCGCGCTACCCTACGGGCAGGCGGAGTAATAAGCCATGTGGAGTCTTCGCGTTGAGAGTCTGACGTCACTTCCTTACGCTAGGAACATGATCGATTAATGGCGGACATAACAACTCCAGATTCGGAGTCAGAAAAATAATACTTGCCATCGTCGAATCGCAAAACGGTTTCGACCGAGTAATATTTAGCAGCTCTGCTTTATAAATACGTAAAAATATCGATAGGTAAAAATTTGATCGTAGTACCACTTTAAGTGTATGTTGAATGTGTAGCATAATGTAGCTTAATGTAGCTTACTTCATTTTACTAAGAATTATCTTCATGGTGGTGGAGGCCATGATTGGTACACAGATGTCATTCACCAAAAACTTTTCAATTTCCTCCAGGCACTCAACCGGACAATACGAAGGCTACAAAAGAGAGGGATATTGTCATGGTGATAGCGTCAACGCCCAGCAACGAATCACGTGACTTGTGATGGCACCTTGTAATAAGATTGAAAATAGTTACGATACCTGTGTGACAAGTTTTTGATAGAATGACGCCAAAAGATTGAAGATACTGGAAAGCAGAAGAAAGCTCTCTCCCTTTATAAACAAATGCATAGTTAAAGTGACAAGGTATTGCAACGTATTGTGAAGGAACAGAAGAAAGACGCTATTTATTCAATTCCGTGCAATGATTGTGATCAGGAGTACATCGGTCAGACTAAACGTCAGTTTCGTACGCGTTTAAAAGAACACCCAAAAGGCTGTTTTCTTTTTAAAAAAGGAAAATTCTACTTTGTCGGAGCACGCGTGCGTAACCTACCATGAGATTGCGTAGGAAAATTCCAAAATTATCACCACTAATCCGCGGTACCATCAGAGACGTTGTCTGGAGGCTTGGCACATCAATAGCGCCCACGCCCCATTGAATCGCGATGACGGTGGTTTATTACCAGAAGCTTATTTACATCTTGTTAATAGATAACGTCATCATCGGTTCTATGAGGGTATAAATAGGGATCCTAACTTTACAACGATCACCCCTGATGAAGACACTAGATTGGAGTGTCGAAACGTTGGGTCATGGACAGTAACTTTTAAAGTTACGTTCAAAAAGCCAGAGTAGCGTCAAACTATGTCTGCTTTATCACCTGGTTGCGTTGGGAAATTATTTGTTATAAGTGACAACCAAGACGAGTTTTAAAGCGCACGAAATAACGGGGTCAGCGGTCACTGCTGATTATCATCATTTGATCGCCAGAAATCAGTCACGGCAGGTCAACATGACTGGTCAAATTATTTTGGTCAAATTATTTCTAGCAGTGAACTAATTTTCTTTTACCTTGCAAACGTTGTTTATATCATTAATTTATTTGCTAAAGTTAGTAAATGGTTTTAACAGGTGGCGCCTTAAAAAGGTTTTAAAAGGCTGCTTAGTTTTATTGGTTAAACAACGAAATAAGAACTTGAAAATTATATTTCATTTGAGGCCAAGTTGTCGCACCAGGGGTTGACTTCAACTTTAAACAAAAGCCCTGGGATAGAAGTTGCTGTCAAAATGGCGGCAGCAGAAGTGATGATCGAACGTTCATGGCCTTGTGTACTAATACAAAGTTATAGAAGGAAAGAAGATTTGTGTTTTTAATGCACGAAATAAAATAAAAATAGTTGACCATCCAAATGTGAGATCTAACCGCCTGAATTCACGTCTGACCAGTCATGCTGACAGCCGACTTTGCCAAACTTATTTCGAGCACTGAGACTGACAGACGAACGGACAAACACAGACACACAGGTCGCCCAAGTGTTTCATCCTCGCAACAGGTTTCATTATTCAGCAAACAAACAAACAAACAAACAAACAAACAAACAAACAAACAAACAAACAAAACAAACAAACAAACAAACAAAACAAATAAATCAACTACCAAACAAGCAATAATCAGGATCTTTACCTGGACGGTGTTCTCATCAAGATTCAAAAATTGTTCTTTAAGCAAACGAACGCAGTGACCAATCACAGGTAGCAGTCCAGTCACGTGACTCCAATCCACTGGAGATGGTGGGAGATGGCTGGCATCCATGCCACCGAGCTCTTTGTCTTTGGCAAGTTGCGTCGTTAGCTGAGCCTGTAGTTCTGCCTTACTTCCAGCGACATGCGTAATAGCCTCGATCAGAGTGACTAAGGCGATGCCACACGCGCTGTTGTGTTCGCAGAGTGGAGACTCGCCGTGGAGTGGTAACGAGGATAAGGATTGAACTTGGGATACGATGTGAGAATAGACATCGCTTGAAAGGAGAAAGAAGAGAAAATTCACGAGAATGACTTACACCTGCCTAAAACTTAAAGGTCTCTCCATAATCCAAGAGCCAAAATATTCGACAGTGTAACTGCACTGATCTCAAAAACAGGACTGGATGAGCTTTCTATTGTATCTGTTGAGCTGATTTTGAAGCCTGCACATTTGCATAATGTAAATTGACGAGAGATCATTAGAAGCTCCGAGTTCGCAAGCAAATCAAACTGTGACGCTCGCGAAATAGGTTTAGTGTCTGGCCAATATAGTTTATTTGTTAACATTAAATGCATAAAATCTTGAACCTAATTTGACGTCTCATATTCGGCTTCTCTCACTGGATAATTAGAGCCACAGTAAATCTGTAGATAGGCCATGAATCGTTTTACCCAGTAATTTGAAAAATGTCTTCTGGTCCTCTTTATAGTAATATTATTTTATTTTGTCGATAGTAAGAGCACATAATCCAACAAAAAAACATCATACGATCCTCAGTTGGTCCCTTAATAATGGCGGACATCCGGCTTCATTTTTGAATAATAGTTGCTCGATCCAGTCTTTATTGAGAGATCAGTGTGTAACTGTAAACCGCCATTTTGAAGAGTGCTAAGTAACCTGGCACTGTATGACGTCATAGAGGTTATTCCGCTTAATAGATGTGCCAGTTTAAGAAAGGTTATCAGGAGCTGTTTACATAAAGGTTAAAAGGCCGCTATAAAGGTTATCAGGGGCTGTTTCATTCCGGATTGAACTCATACCGGTTCTGTTAAAATCCCTTTAGGTGTTTACATGAATACGGAATGAGATACAGCTCAATCCGAATTGAGTTCATTCCGGTTCTCATTCCGGATTGAATTTCATTCCGGTGTCATGTAAAGGCGGTGCGAGATTTCATTCCGGAATGAAAAATACGACCTAGAAGACTGAAACGAACAACACATACGTGCTTTTAACATTTATAGACGACAATTTGCAGCTAGAGACAGGAATTGCGCCGACGTCATATTGTTCAATATAAATAGCTGTTTGTCGACGACGTTATAAATTAAAGATGAGAATTAAATGCTTGTTTACTTGCGACCGCATTAATTATCGTTGCTAGTAATGTTCTTCCCCTTTTCTTTATGTTTATTCTTCGCCAAATTATCAGTTTAAGGCACATGTTGAAACGTACAAGTGCAGAAATCGTTGAAAGAAACCTACCCGCTATAATGTTATTGATCGCCATCTTGAGATTTCAGATTTCGCGCGATTTTCGATCCTGGGGTAGAATTCCTATGTAAACGCGGTTTGAATTCACGTTCAATACGGAATGAAACTCAATTCGGATTCATGTCAACAGCCACCGATAGTGTTTTACTAAAGAAATGGCCAGGACCACAGATAGGTGTCTGTTAAGAGGGGTTGTCTGTTAAGAGGGGTTGTCTGTTAAGAGGGGGTGTCTGTTAAGAGGGGTTGTCTGTTAAGAGGGGTTGTCTGTTAAGAGGGGGTGTCTGTTAAGAGGGGTTGTCTGTTAAGAGAAGTTGTCTGTTAAGAGGGGGTGTCTGTTAAGAGGGGGTGTCTGTTAAGAGGGGTTGTCTGTTAAGAGGGGGTGTCTGTTAAGAGGGGTTGTCTGTTAAGAGGGGTTGTCTGTTAAGAGGGGTTGTCTGTTAAGAGGGGGTGTCTGTTAAGAGGGGTTGTCTGTTAAGAGGGGTTGTCTGTTAAGAGGGGTTGTCTGTTAAGAGGGGTTGTCTGTTAAGAGGGGTTGTCTGTTAAGAGGGGGTGTCTGTTAAGAGGGGTTGTCTGTTAAGAGGGGTTGTCTGTTAAGAGGGGTTGTCTGTTAAGAGGGGTTGTCTGTTAAGAGGGGTTGTCTGTTAAGAGGGGTTGTCTGTTAAGAGGGGTTCAAATGTAGTTACCTGAAAACATCACAGGCCAGTCCATAGGAAACGCAAGTACCCCAGATGCGAAAACTTTCTGTGGCAAGTTCGAGAGCTTCGATGACATCCAACTGCATCTGGTCAGCTGGAATCGTGATAAATCGAAGTATTTTTGTTATTAAACCAAACTTGGACACCTGGGAGAGAAAAGGACGGTATTCCACTTTATTACAGTATGTTCTGCTGTAATTTAACTCTAACCCACAGACGCCTTTTCACCATCATCGTTATCATCACCACCACTATCAATATCACTATTACCATCATCACCACACCATCGTCACCGTAACCATCATCACCTTCGTCGCAACCACCATCATCATCATCATCACCATCACCATCACCATCATCGTCATCACAATCATCATTACAATCATCATCACAATCATCATCACAATCATCACACCACCACCACCATCATCACCGCCATCATCAGCACCACCATCATCACCGCCATCATCACCACCATCATCGCCACCACCAACATCATCACCGCCATCACCATCATCAGCACCAACTGATTCATCGCCATCATCACCGCCATCATCATCACCGCCATCATCATCATCACCACCACCATCACCACCACCAACACCATCACCACCATCATCATCATCACAATCACCATCATCACCATCACCACCATCACAATCACACCATCATCATCACCATAACCACCATCACCATAACCACCACCATCATCACCGCCACCATCACCATCACCGCCACCATCGTCACCACCACCATCATCACCACCACCACCACCACCATCACCACCACCATAACCACCATCACCATAACCACCATCATCACCGCCACCGCCACCGCCACCACCATCATCACCACCACCACCACCACCACCATCATCACCACCACCACCACCATCATCATCACCACCACCACCACCATCACCAACACCACCGTCATCATCATCACCACCACCCTCGAGACTTCTCTCACTAACCCCGTACTATCAACAACTTACAAGTGTATCAGCCAGATGTTTCCCAGCACAACACAACACCTTGAACAATTTCAACGCTTTTACCAACGGATGACCATACACATCTGTCAACATAACAGATTTCTCTCTCATTTTCCAAGAACTTGGAACAAAGTGAACGAGAATAATTTCCAGAAGACGTGGACATTTTGCAACGCAATGAGCTGCTTCCGTTGAATGTCTCGCAATCCTAATTAAGATGTCTAGGATATTGGAGACTGTAGGTGCAGATGGACGACAGATCTCGAGAATGTAACGGAGTCTGGGTACAAATCTCATTTGAAGCAATCCCTGGAAGTCAAATAATAAGAGACCTTTTAAAAAAATAGGTACGCAACGCGTACATGTGTCTGCTGACATTTGAGTTACAGAGAAATGTTAGATAAGTAAGTTTATTGGCTTGTATACATTCTTTGGCTATAAGAAGTAAGAACGGATGCTGAACTAGAAGATAGTTTCGCGCTAAGTTGTCACGATATACTGCAGAATAGGGGCAAACATTTTAAACGTATTTTGTAATTATAAGTTTATTAAAATCATATAGGTTGTAGGCTAGCAATGTCTGAAATCGTATTTCTTTCACTGTTATATCTACGAAAGTTTAGCGAAGGTGTAGATCATGTTTGAGTTAATTGAGACACGTTTGTACTAATCTCGACTTCGGTTGCTGTGTCCTCGTGCCCAGATCTCTTTGCGGACCTACAATCATTGACAAAATTAGTTGGAACAAATTGAGAAAAGTATGTCATCATAATTGTTTTGGGAAATTTAATAATTACTTTCATGCGACCCCCGCTCCCCCTATTCAATGTTGGTTTTACAATGATGGAAAGCTATTGGGAAATAACTGAGAGCAAACCGTTAACATTTTGGGGTTTTGCAACATTGTTTAGGGGGAAGGGGGGCCAGAAAACTTTCGTCATACGTTTGTTCCAACAATTTTGTCAATGATTGTATGTATAAAAATTCCAAAAATTTCAAAAATTCCAATTATATATATATTATGATTTTGTTCAGGAAGACCCAAATATTACGGATATGTAAAATCCCCAAACGTGAGATAGACACTTCAACAATAAAGCAACAAGACTATTCTTATATTGCAATTCAGTCAAAGAACAGCTCTGCATAAACGAATTCTGATCACTGATCTCAAAAATATGACTGGATTGAGCTTTCTATTGTATCTGTTGAGCTGATTTTGAAGCTTGCATATTTGCATAATGTAAATTGACGAGAGATCATTAGAAGCTCCGAATTCGCAAGTAAATCAAACTGTGACGCTCGCGAAATAGGTTTAGTGTCTGGCCAATATAGTTTCTTTGTTAACATTAAATGCATAAAATCCTGAACTTAGTTTGACGTCTCTGCATATTAGGCTTCTCTCACTGGATAATTAGAGCCGACGGCGGCCATTACTAAGGGACCAAAGTCGCAGTAAATCTGTAGGTAGGCCATGAATCATTTTACCCAGTAATTTGAAAAATGTCTTCTGCTCCTCTTTATAGTAAAATTATTTTATTTTGTCGATGGTAAGAGCACATAATCCAACAAAAAACCTCATAGGATCCTCAGTTGGTCCCTTAGTAATGGCGGACATCCGGCTTCATTTTCTGAACAATAGTTGCTCCATCCAGTCTTCTTTCGAGATCAGTGATTCTGACCAGCGCGCTTATATTTATTATTTGTTTCATATATTTATTGCCATAAATGTCCTTATACCATATCCTTAATGCCATACATTTGCTTATACTTAATGTCATCATATTTAATTACCTTAATAAGGTCTTGTTTTGCAGCATCGACGTCAGGCAAATCACTTGGCTCGTCCTCAATAGATTCCTTAAGATCCTCTGTGACGGGAAATAGACAAGGCAACTCATTACCTCGATACCAACCACAACATAAACGATCTGCTGCGAGCTACAAGTGTAGAAAAGGAACGTTCAGAAAAAAACTCATTATGAAAATTAAACACAAAAGAACCCAGCCGAATCGTATCTTTATATGTGATAAACACATGCTTGACGTTAGGTAAATTTCTCGCTATTTTCAGGCCTTTAAACTGTGCTGTAATTAAATTTAGAAGTAGGTGGCCAAAATGTGTTAGTAGCCGGCAAATTTGTGAATGTTATAATCGAGCGGCGAAGGCGCGAGACTTGTAGGGGTGTCCGGGGAAAATTTTGAAATCTAGATTCCCTGAAATGTCATTGCCTGCATTTTGGGAGGTGATTTTACAGAATTCTGAAGATTACATAACGTCCTATAAAAATAAATGCACAAAAAACAACACATTTCAGGACTAAGCCTTGACTTAGTTCTCGGACGTAGAAACTTGGAAACTTTACGTACGAGGTACTCACTTTAGATGTCATTTCTTATGCTGCCAATATTGTTTCATCCACAGTAGTCGTGAAGTGAGAAAATGTTATCAAATCTTGAAATGATTGCATGGTGGAAGTTGATAGCAAGCGATAGTTTGTGGTAACACTACGACCTACGTTTTGTTTATTTAATTTATATAAATTTTGCTGAGACAAAAGTAGCCGGCCGTTTTGGCCGGCTACCGGCCCTTAATTACAGCACTGATTTAAAGACTATAAATGTTTAAGTAAGTATACACGAGCAGCAGTGTTTTATCGGAGACCCGATAAAACACTGCTGCGAGTGTTTTGAACGGCTTCAAAAACGACTGTATCTAAATAACCATGTTTACCAACTATTTCAGTGATTTAAGCTATTTTCGACGAGAAAATCGAAGGAAAGGAATATGTAAATCAGGATGACCTTTATCACCGTGTAAAGACATGATACGGTTATGATTTTCCTTTGTGTTTTCCTCATGAATTATTGATGAGTTTTTGAACTAATAGATAAAATACGAGCGGCCGTTAATGCCCATACAGATCGGCCGCGAATATTTTATGAATAGAATATATAATACACTCTTTGTTTGGAAGTTGTAGAAACTGTACAAACAAATTATTTTAACTCCGAAAAAGCTCAATTTGAGCAAGTTAACTTTGATAAAACGCCCAGGTTAAGCCACTAGTGTCTATTAACTTTGATAAAACATTGATGTTTTATTAAAGTGCCCCTAACCTCAACCTTTTTATTGTCTTTAATATTTAGAAGAACTTTTAAAATGATAAAGTAACTTCTTTTGAAGATTTTCACTTCTTAGCTTTCTTTGTGAGAAGTTATCAGAGAATGTTATATATCTTTGCGTTCATGAAATAAAAACACTTAAGTGTGAATAACACGTGTGTGCGTTTCTCCCACAACACCAAACCTCTTGATTTTGAAGGATTTCGTTCGAGAATGAGAGATATACACATTTCTCTAATAAGTCATTATGCATGTGTGACGAAATTCCAGACATTTGCATATCAAACAAACTGATATATCTCAAAAAGAAAGCAAAGAAACGAAAATCTTCAAAAGAAGTTACTTTATCATTTTAAAAGTTCTTCCAAACAAGACAATAAAACATTTTGAGGTTATGGGCACTTATATTTGAGGTTATAATCAATGCTTTATCTCTATTTATACAAATATTGATTAAATATTAATTTCTTTTGAATTTTCTTCATGATAATAATGATTTTCACAAGTGTAAATAGTGTTACTTTTTAATCCAAAGTTACGAAAAAACCTTCAACAACTGATTCACTTTAGCATCGTGAAAACATGCTCTCTGTAGTTTCTGACAACTGATTCATTTTTGCATCTTAAAAAATCAAAGACAGATATTCTCTGTCGCCTATAGTAAAACTATATAGCGTGGTCCTAAAAAGTGGTTCCAAAAGTGGTCCCTCCACAGGACATGTTTTACGTACGTTGTCATGGTGAAGTACGAGTATCGCAGTGAAGCAATTGACGGAGGCCGCAATCAATGTGTCTGTGTTGTCGTCGAGGGACCAACGGAGGAGAAAAGGAAGTCCAGCATCGAGTAACGTGGGACACAAAGCTTGGTAGAAATGCTCATGGAAGATACCACGTTGGTCCTTGGGTCAAATATGGAAAAATAATTATTCATAAAGTATCAAATTATCGTCAGAGTCATCACTATCATTACCACCATCACCACCACCATCATCTTCACCATCACCACCACCATCACCATCATCATCATCATCACCATCTTCACCATCAACAACACCATCATCACTATCACCACCATCAGCACCATCAGCACCACCACCATCATCAACACCACCATCATCAACACCACCACCATCATCACCATCATCAACACCACCATCATTACCATCATCACCACCATCATCACCATCACCATCATCACCACCACCATCACCATCACCATCATCACCACCATCATCACCATCATCATCATTATCACCATCATCTTCACCACCACCATCATCATCACCATCATCTTCACCATCATCATCATTATCACCACCATCTTCACCACCACCATCATCATCACCACCATCTTCACCATCATCACCACCATCACCATCGTCATCACGACTATCATCACCACCATCGTTACCACCATCATCTTCAACATCGTCAACACCACCATCATCACTATCATAGGCTGTTTAAATACAATATTATATGACACTACAATGCCAACCTTTTCAATAATTTTTTCAATAAGTACATTAATGGCCAACACACGTTGTTGACGAAATCATCATCATCACCATCTTCACCACCATCTTCACCACCATCAACACCACCATCAACACCACCATCATTACCATCATCATCACCATCATCATCATCACCATCACAGGCTGTTTAGATACAATATGACAATACCAACCTTTTCAATAATTTTCGCAAGCACATTAATGGCCAACACCCGTTGTTGAAGGAAATTACTTCTGGACAGTATAAAGAGTTCTTCTAAGCTATATCCTGCTCTCTCTGCTTCCTTTCCATGATGATGTAAGCCAAGGAATTCTGGAATATCCTTCGCACTAACGACAATGTTTCCATCAAAGTCAAACCTAGCTTGTTCATTTGTCTAAACACAAAATATAAGTGGTAGTCCACATTAATTCCACTGTACTGTAAACATGGGAGTGTGCAAGATTCCCCACACAGAAACATACTCTGTTTTTCGTGTTACAAGGGCAGTATGATCAGAAATTGTGTGAATTTAGCTGTCTAGATAAAAATATTTAATTTTGTTTTGTTCGTGTGAGATCTGTTCCAAAACAAGGCATATGAACGGAAAATTCCGACCAACGGTTACACGCTGTAACGTCGTCTAGTACTCAAAACAATTTAGCACTGATCTCTAAATATAGACTGGATCGAGTAACTATTGTTTAGATGCTGCGAAAAAATGAAGCTGGGAATATTTTGCAGCAGCCATCTTGTTGGGACCACGCTATATAGTTTTACTATAGGCGACAGAGACTATCTGTCTCTGATCTTTTAAGATGCTAAAATGAATCAGTTGTCCAAGGTTTTCCCGTAATTTTATTTAGAACGAAAATTACGGCTCTATAACAGTAACTATGAAGCTGGAAATATTTCGCGGCGATCATATTCGAGTGGTCACTCCAATATGGCGCCACGCGCTAATTCCGGCTTCATAGTTACTGTTATGGAGCCGTAGTTTGTGTTCTATATTACGGGAAAACCTTGGACAACTGATTCATTTTAGCATCTTAAAAGATCAGAGACAGATAGTCTCTGTCGCCTACAGTAAAACTATATAACGTGGTCTATTCAAGATGGCCGCCACGAAATATTCCCAGCTTCATTTTTTCGCAGCATCTAAACTATAGTTGCTCGATCCAGTCTTTATTTAGAGATCAGTGAGGTCAGTTAAACAGAAAAATCGAAAATGACTTAAGGCCCTGTTACACGGTGAGATTTTTCATGCAACTAGCCTCGCAATGATGATTTGTGCGGCGTTGCAGTTGCAAGGTGAGGGGTGTGACACGCTGCAACGCGTTTGTGCATTTTTTTCGATAAAAGCATTTTTTTCTCGATAAAAGTCATTTTGTTTTGCGAGAACACTGGATGACGCGCATGCGTTCGCAGTCGTTGTTATGGAAACATTGCGAGACAAGTTGCTGAAAGGGTGTTACACGATGCAACGCTGAAAAAAATTGTTGCAATCGTTGCAGAAAGTAGAACCCGATTCTACTTTCTGCAACGATTGGTGCAACTTGTCTCGCAACGATTTTGACCATTACACAGCATGTTACAAGGTGCAATGGTCGGTGCAACTTAAATGGATTACTTGTGATCAAATTGTTGGTATTCCGAATTTTTACATATTTATAAAGAGCACGTTTTTACTTAACTTGCCAAATTTCAAGCAATTGCGAACATGGGAAGTCGCCTTTTCAGACTGTTTTTATACGAGATTATACGGCCGCCATTACTCGAACATGTTCCGGACGCTTAGGTTGCGATTAGAGGAAGTGACGTCAAAGACTCAACACGTGGCTAGTTGTGTATGAATATAAAGCTACTTGGGGAAAACTTTCTATTGTAACTTGTCGTATAATTTCCACAAAGCTTTGTCACGTGTTGAGTCTCTGACGTCACAATCACATACTCTGCTATGGAATCGCGGACTCGTCTGGAACAAGTTTTGAGCAATGGCGGACAAAATTTGGGCGACTTTGGAGGTTAAATTTCTTATGATAGAATGTTTGTTGTTCTTTTTTTGGCAAATGCGAACATTCATTAACCTAAAATGGTGTTCTGTAACAAAAAATGCCAGGAAACGTAATGTGATATTTCGTCGCAGGGGAACTACCTCTGAGTTTTTGGCACTTGGCATCTCATAGTCTTTCATCCACTTTAGTTTCTCAGGCTCCACTTGATCCATGTGTAGCCATTTCTCCGAAATGTTCGTCCCGAGAATTTCCTCTACGTCACTACTACCCACGTGTTTCGTATCATGTGACTCGTCACACCTTTCTTGTTTATCACTGTCAGTGACATCATCCGTAATATTCGAGTCAATGCCTTCGTCATCTTCAGTGAAGTTGGCTGAATCGTTTTGTTCGGAAAGATGTAGTCCTGATTTTTGCTGCGTTCGTCTCTCTTGCAAGAATTTAAATATTGATGGATCTATCAAATGAATGGATTACAATTTGTACACATACAATGAGATATATAGGTAGGTAAGGCAGGCAGGCAGGCAGGCAGGCAGGCAGGCAGGCAGACAGACAGACAGACAGACAGACAGACAGACAGACAGAGTAGGCAGACAGGTAGATGTCGCAGACAGACAGACAGACTGACTGACAGACAGACAGACAGACAGACAGACAGACAGACAGACAGACAGACAGACAGACAGACAGAGTAGGCAGACAGGTAGATGTCGCAGACAGACAGACAGACTGACAGACAGACAGACAGACAGACAGACAGACAGACAGACAGACAGACAGACAGACAACTTATATTTTTATTCAAATCAAAGTAACCAATCTGACTGCTTGTATGCAATAATTATATGCAAGAGTTAATTACCGAGAACGAGGGATGTATGTTATATACAACCCTGTATAGGAATATACAAAAGCTGTATATCGCATACATCACGACGTTCGAGGTAATAGCACTCCATCGAGATGACGTCAGTATCCATGTTTGTCTGCTTTTACCCATAATTATTGCGGCCATAACAAAAGAAAATAGCTCATTTGCAATAATTTGTGAGTCAAATTTGATTTGTTTGTCCGCATTTTGAGCTATTAATAGCAGCCAGACTCTACGCTATTGACTGACTTATTTCATGATTGATGAGGTTTTCCGACAAAGTTTTGTTTATTTTATCCACCTTGGACAAAGATTTTCCTAGTTTTTTCTTCGTTTCTTATCTAATTAGTATTCATAGGGCTGTATGCTCTATACATCCCGTGGTACATCAAAGAAAACCGACTCAATCATGAAATAATAGTCTTTGAAGACTTTTATATTTTAAAACTATGTTCTGCCTAAAATTATAGCGAAGTACCTATAATTTGTTTAAGTCGTGCTTGCTCATCTACGATCTCTTCTTTCGACATCGACATAAGTTTTTCCACATTTTCATCATGAATTCTTTGAATCTCTGAATTCTTCATCGTAGAATTGTCACTGGACTCCATATCGTCACCGCCTTTTAACCCTTCACCAGTGAGTAAATTCGAAGACATGCCGAAATAAATGTCTTTAAAATAAAATAAAAAACAGCAATTGAATCATTGTCGGAATACAGAAAAAGATGCTCAAAGTGCACAAGATTATGTACTAAAAAATCTCTTGCTTGAAAGAACTCTTAAGTACTTTAAATTGCTTACCTGGTGTTTGCGAATTTATATATTTTTAATCTTTGCCACGACTTAATATTATCGTCAGCTAAAGATTCATCTTTGTGTGTTTTGGCAATCCGCGCGGATCAGTTTGCGTTTTTTCGCGCCAAGCAGAAGATTCGGAAGATATTAGTGCGTTGTCTAGTACAAGCATGGTAAGTTCGAGCGCTCCTTACAAAAAAATAGGTACGCAATGCGTACATGTGTCTGCTGACATTTGAGTTACAGAGAAATGTGAGATAAGTAAGTTCATTGGCTTGTGTCCATTCTTTGTGAGTATATCCGAGGCTATAAGAACGGGCGCTGAACTAGAAGATAGTTTCGCGCTAAGTTGTCACGATATACTGCGGAATGGGGACAAACATTTTAAACATATTTGGAAATTATAAGTTTATTCAAATCATATCTAGGTTGTAGGTGTCTGAAATCATAGTTCTTTCACTGTTATATCTACGAAAGTTTAGCGAAGGTGTAGATTGTTTGAATTAATTGAAACGCGTTTGTTTAGGATATAATATGACAAGTGTGTGCGACGGTAAACATTACTAGGTTCATAAGTTTCCATATACAATTATTTCGGCTAAAACATTAAGCGATTTTGAAATTACCTGGCAGTATCACTATTAAAACTATTAAATTAAAACACATGAGCCGACCACTGAACACACAAAATATAGCGCCTGGACAAAAATGTCGGTCATTGCAAACACACTGACGCTGTCTTCGTTCAAATTCGTATAGTACGTGAAATTGACACACAAGAACCTGACCAAAATGTTGGTCAGTGTAAACACAATGGCTCAGATAAACAACAAAAGTAGTTCAATACCTATCGTGGACCAAATAAGCGAAGGAAGAAGCCTACTCGGTGAAGCAACAAACAATCTCGGCGAACTTTCGCTGTCTTCCGGAACGTGTTCAGTTGTGACATAAGTGCCACAACCAAACAACATTTCGATAACTAAGTGTTTGCTGACTACGTCACTCACGCCCGATTGAATCGTGATGACGGTGGTCTATTACCAATGATGGTGGTCTATTACCAATGACAGTGGTCTATTACCAGAAGCTTATTTGCATCTTGCTAATAGGTAACGTCCTCATCGGTCTATGAGGTATAAATAGAGATCCTAACTTTACAACGATCACCCCTGATAAAGACACTAGATTGAAGCACTCTCCTCCGCAGAGGCTTCTTGCGCTTTTTTTAGAGTTCGGAAACGGGCTGCTTTTTTTAGAGTTCGGGAAATAGTTTGGGCAGCACGGGCTGGCGGGCTGGGAGGGCGCGCGGGGAGTGCTGGGAAGACGGAAATTGGGGAAGCCTCTGCCATATAATGTTTCCAAAATGGTGTCGAATTTCCGAGAGGGACTGGTCATAATATATGGCTTATGGATGCAAAACAAGTTAAATATAGTTGGGAGACCTTTTCAAGAAGCTAAAGTCAGCGGCAAAGTGATATGTTCGAAGTTTAGGAATAACGGGGACATTAAGTTCTTTTTGGAAGACGCGGCATTTATAGAATTATAGAATAGAATATAAAATGTCAACATGCGACTGAATTGAAAAATGCTTTTTCATGATCTTAACTAAACGGTCAGGAAACAGTGAAGATGTGGAACAACTATATGAACTACGACTTGAGACGGTAAGATTGTTCAATTGCTTTATTGTCAGACTTTTTAGCCTATAGACATAGTGTCGGATATCAAAGCGTGTTTATCTAGATAATTTTCCTTCGTCGCCGTCGGCTTCAATAACAATACGCTCATTTTTTTGTTTTGTAGAATAGAAGACGTCTGAAGTCTCTTGGAAATAGGTTCATTGTGATGTCTAGACTCTGGAGTATAAGAGTATGCTTCCCAGAGATTGACTCCTTCTTTGGAGCGCTTGCATGTCATGGGATAGCCAAGTTCGTCGTCGCCATCATCTATAAACATGATTAACGGAAGTTTAAAATCAAACGATTTTTCCAATAGCGAAGCGCACAGTTACTTATAAACCAAAACTCAGACAAACAAACCAAATCTAACTCTCAAATGAACATGATTTCGTGAATTTAATTATAGACTCAGACAAACATTGACAAAATACGCGATCATCTGTGCGAAACACTAAAACACGAGGACACAAAACCGTTAAATTGGCTATCAATTTACACCAAATTTTGTACACGTACCTTTGAGACTCATATTATGAAGGGAACGTTCAAATTCTTCCATATCGCTGTCGTTTTCGGCCATAATCACAGAACCGCAGATCTCACCACAGAACCGCGCATTATATGGGTTATAACTAAATGTTTCGCGCACCAATATACAATACGTTATGTAATATTATTATAATGTACTATAATCATATATATTCCACTATAACACACTATACTATACACTACACTATACGATCTATACTACACTATATACTAGCTATACTACACTATACTACGCTATACTACACTATACTATACTACACTATACTACACTATACTGGCTATACTACACACTACACTATACTAGCTATACTACACTATACTAGCTATACTACACTATACTACCTATACTACACTGTACTACCTATACTACACTATACTACACTATACTACACTATACTACCTATACTACACTATACTACACTATACTAGCTATACTACACTATACTAGCTATACTAGCTATACTACACTATACTACACTACTACACTATACTACACTATACTACACTATACTACACTATACTGGCTATACTACACTATACTAGCTATACTACACTATACTAGCTATACTACACTATACTACCTATACTACACTATACTACACTATACTACCTATACTAGCTATACTACACTATACTGGCTATACTACACTATACTAGCTATACTACACTATACTAGCTATACTACACTATACTAGCTATACTACACTGTACTACCTATACTACACTATACTACACTATACTACACTATACTACCTATACTACACTATACTACACTATACTAGCTATACTACACTATACTAGCTATACTAGCTATACTACACTATACTACACTATACTACACTACTACACTATACTACACTATACTACACTATACTACACTATACTGGCTATACTGGCTATACTACACTATACTAGCTATACTACACTATACTAGCTATACTACACTATACTAGCTATACTACACTATACTACCTATACTACACTGTACTAGCTATACTACACTATACTACCTATACTACACTATACTACACTATACTACCTATACTACACTATACTAGCTATACTACACTATACTACCTATACTAGCTATACTACACTATACTAGCTATACTACACTATACTACCTATACTAGCTATACTACACTATACTACACTACTACACTATACTACACTGGCTATACTACACTATACTGGCTATACTACACTATACTAGCTATACTACACTATACTAGCTATACTACACTATACTAGCTATACTACACTATACTAGCTATACTACACTATACTAGCTATACTACACTATACTAGCTATACTACACTATACTACCTATACTACACTATACTAGCTATACTACACTATACTACCTATACTACACTGTACTAGCTATACTACACTATACTACACTATACTACCTATACTACACTATACTAGCTATACTACACTATACTACCTATACTAGCTATACTACACTATACTAGCTATACTACACTATACTACCTATACTAGCTATACTACACTATACTACACTATACTACACTGGCTATACTACACTATACTGGCTATACTACACTATACTAGCTATACTACACTATACTAGCTATACTACACTATACTAGCTATACTACACTATACTAGCTATACTACACTATACTAGCTATACTACACTATACTAGCTATACTACACTATACTACCTATACTACACTGTACTACCTATACTACACTATACTACACTATACTAGCTATACTACACTATACTAGCTATACTACACTGTACTACCTATACTACACTATACTACACTATACTACACTATACTACCTATACTACACTATACTACACTATACTAGCTATACTACACTATACTAGCTATACTAGCTATACTACACTATACTACACTATACTACACTACTACACTATACTACACTATTATACTACACTATACTACACCATACTACCTATACTACACTATACTACCTATATAGTGTATACCCATGATAGTGGGGACATTTATTAGAATACAAATGTATAGTCAAACCAGTCGCATTTTGTACGCTTCATATATAAGCACCGTGGTTGCGCGTAGGGTTGATCTTCTGATTTTAATTTGCTATTCTGAACAACAGGATATATCAAAGGTAAAGCGCTTTTGGATTGCTTATAAAATCATTTTTTAAATATTTCTTTTAATATTTGTCCCAAATTATACTTTAACACTGAATTTAATAGAAACATTGTAAAAAAGAACTTAATAATAGTACAAATATTTCCTGCTTTCTGGTCCATATAATCAGAAATATTTTTGAACGAAAACTTTTAGCTATTAACTAATTAACAAGTACTAGTAGTAATAATATGAATTATAAATTTCGAGACAGACTATATAACATATTGTATTAAAAATCCATGTACCAATCAATAAGAATCTTCACCATAAATACAGAAAGTACAAAAACTGACAATGACTGTAGTATAGTGTAGTATAGTGTAGTATAGTGTAGTATAGTGTAGTATAGCTAGTATAGTGTAGTATAGGTAGGTAGTATAGTGTAGTATAGTGTAGTATAGTGTAGTATAGTGTAGTATAGTGTAGTATAGTGTAGTATAGCGTAGTATAGTGTAGTATAGGTAGTATAGTGTAGTATAGCTAGTATAGTGTCTGAGTATAGTGTAGTATAGTGTAGTATAGTGTAGTATAGTGTATAGCGTAGTATAGCGTAGTATAGCGTAGTATAGCGTAGTATAGCGTAGTATAGCGTAGTATAGCGTAGTATAGTGTAGTATAGGTAGTATAATGTAGTATAGGTAGTATAGTGTAGTATAGTGTAGTATAGGTAGTATAGTGTAGTATAGCTAGTATAATGTAGTATAGGTAGTATAGTGTAGTATAGCTAGTATAGTGTAGTATAGGTAGTATAGTGTAGTATAGTGTAGTATAGCTAGTATAGTGTAGTATAGCTAGTATAGTGTAGTATAGCTAGTATAGTGTAGTATAGCCAGTATAGTGTAGTATAGCCAGTATAGTGTAGTATAGTGTAGTATAGTGTAGTATAGTGTAGTATAGCTAGTATAGGTAGTATAGTGTAGTATAGCTAGTATAGTGTAGTATAGGTAGTATAGTGTAGTATAGGTAGTATAGTGTAGTATAGGTAGTATAGTGTAGTATAGTGTAGTATAGCTAGTATAGTGTAGTATAGCTAGTATAGTGTAGTATAGCTAGTATAGTGTAGTATAGCTAGTATAGTGTAGTATAGCCAGTATAGTGTAGTATAGTTATAGTGTAGTATAGTATAGTGTAGTATAGTGTAGTATAGTGTAGTATAGTGTATAGTAGTAGTATAGTGTAGTATAGCTAGTATAGGTAGTATAGTAGTATAGCTAGTATAGTGTAGTATAGGTAGTATAGTGTAGTATAGTGTAGTATAGTGTAGTATAGTAGTATAGTGTAGTATAGTGTAGTATAGTGTAGTATAGGGTAGTATAAGTGTAGTATAGTGTAGTAGTATAGTGTATAGTATAGTAGTATAGTGTAGTATAGTATAGTAGTATAGTAGTAGTGTAGTATGTAGTATAGTAGTATAGTAGTATAGTAGTATAAGTATAGTGTAGTATAGGTAGTTATAGTATAGTGTAGTATAGCTAGTATAGTGTAGTATAGCTAGTATAGTAGTATAGTAGTATAGTGTAGTATAGTGTAGTATAGGTAGTATAGTGTAGTATATAGTATAGTGTAGTATAGTGTAGTATATAGGTAGTATAGTGTAGTATAGCTAGTATAGTAGTATATAGTATATAGTAGTATAGTAGCTAGTATAGTATAGTATAGTGTAGTATAGCCAGTATATAGTATAGTGTAAGTGTAGTATAGTGTAGTATAGTAGTATAGTGTAGTATAGGTAGTATAGGTAGTATAGTGTAGTATAGTGTAGTATAGTGTAGTATAGTAGTATAGTGTAGTATAGGTAGTATAGTGTAGTATAGTATATATAGTATAGTGTGTAGTATAGCTAGTATAGTGTAGTATAGCTAGTATAGTGTAGTATAGCTATAGTGTAGTATAGCTAGTATAGTGTAGTATAGCCAGTATAGTGTAGTATAGCCAGTATAGTGTAGTATAGTAGTAGTGTAGTATAGTGTAGTATAGTGTAGTATAGTGTAGTATAGCTAGTATAGTGTAGTATATGTAGTATAGCTAGTATAGTGTAGTATAGGTAGTATAGTGTAGTATAGGTAGTATAGTGTAGTATAGTGTAGTATAAGTGTAGTGTAGTAGTATAGGTAGTATAGTTAGTATAGTGTAGTATAGTGTAGTATAGTATAGTGTAGTATAGTGGTATAGTAGTATAGTAGTAGTAGTGTAGTATAGTAGTATAGTGTAGTATAGCTAGTATAGTGTAGTATAAGTAATGTAGTATAGTGTAGTATATAGTATAGTATAGTATAGTGTAGTATAGTGTAGTATAGTAGTATAGTGTAGTATAGCTAGTATAAGTGTAGGTAGTATAGTGGTAGTATAGTATAGTGTAGTATAGTGTAGTATAGTAGTATAGTGTATAGCTAGTATAGTGTAGTATAGTATAGTGTAGTATAGCTAGTATAGTGTAGTATAGCTAGTAGTAGTATAGTAGTATAGTGTAGTATAGTAGTAGTATAGTATAGTGTAGTATAGCTAGTATAGTAGTAGTATAGTATAGTAGTATATAGTGTAGTATAGTAGTATAGTGTAGTATAGCTAGTATAGTGTAGTAGTATAGTGTAGTATAGTGTAGTATAGCTAGTATAGTGTAGTATAGCTAGTATAGTGTAGTATAGTAGTATAGTGTAGTATAGTAGTATAGTGTAGTATAGTGTAGTATAGTGTAGTATAGTGTATAGTTGTAGTATAGTGTAGTATAGCTAGTATAGTGTAGTATAGCTAGTATAGTGTAGTATAGTGTAGTATAGTAGTATAGTGTAGTATAGCTAGTATAGTATAGTATAATAGTATATAGCTAGTATAGTGTATAGCTAGTATAGTGTAGTATATAAGTATAGTGTAGTATAGTAGTAGTGTAGTATAAATAGCTAGTATAGTGTAGTATAGCTAGTATAGTGTAGTATAGCTAGTATAGTGTAGTATAGTGTATAGTGTAGTATAGCTAGTATAGTGTAGTATAGTATAGGTAGTATAGTGTAGTATAGTGTAGTATAGTATAGCTGTATAGCTAGTATAGGTAGTATAGTGTAGTAGCTAGTATAGTGTAGTATAGGTAGTATAGTGTAGTATAGTGTACAGTGTAGTATAGTGTAGTATAGTGTAGGTAGTATAGTAGTATAGTGTAGTATAGTGTAGTATAGTATAGTGTAGTAAGTATATAGTGTAGTATAGTGTAGTAGTGTAGTATAGTGTAGTAGCTAGTAGTGTAGTATAGCTAGTATAGTGTAGTATTAGTATAGTGTAGTATAGGTAGTATAGTGTAGTATAGGTAGTACAGTGTAGTATAGGTATAGTGTAGTATAGCTAGTATAGTGTAGTATATAGTATAGTGTAGTATAGCTAGTATAGCTAGTATAGTGTAGTATAGTATAGTGTATAGTGTAGTATAGCCAGTATAGTATAGTGTAGTATAGTAGTATAGTATAGTAGTATAGTGTAGTATAGTATAGTGTAGTATAGCTAGTATATAGTGTAGTATAGATCGTATAGTGTAGTGTATAGTATAGTGTGTTATAGTGGAATATATATGATTATAGTACATTATAATAATATTACATAACGTATTGTATATTGGTGCGCGAAACATTTAGTTATAACCATTATATGGCAGAGGCTTCTTTTCTCTCTTTCCCTCTTCCCGTCTTCCCCCGCGCGCTCGCAATTCCGCGTCCCGATTCTCTCCACGCGTCCCCAAAACACCCTGTGAGCCCAATAATAGCCCACCTATAGTATTACCCGAACTCTAAAAAAGCGCAAGAAGCCTCTGCGGAGGAGAGTGAGATTGAAGTGTTGAAACGTTGGGTCATGGACAGTAACTTTTAAAGTTACGTTCAAAAAACTTTTTAAGCCAAAGTAGCGTCAAACTATGTCTGACTTCTGAGTATCAAATTTGACATTATTATTTTACCATCCTGCAGCAACATGTCTTCTTCAACATCTCCATCGTTACTTCTGGTCGCAGGTTTCTCCTCAGAAACAATTCCAAAATCCTTCTCTTCTGAATTGGCAAACTGCCTTGCAAATAAACTTTGCTTGGCATTACTCTGACTAGTCTATTTCAAAGAGAAAATCAACAAAAATGTTATGCCGGTGTACACCAGCAGTTGCCCCAACGTTTTCCCAAAGCAATAAGGATCTTGAAAGTAAAGGCAATAAAAACTAAATGTATGGGAACAATGGGACATACAGACAAGATTTGTAACAAGACTTTGGAATGGAGATTGAAGTAGATTAAAATAGAAAGTGCAGAGGTCAACAGTGAGCCATAACTCACCAAATGAAATGTTGTGGAAAACAAGTGAAAAAGCATCATTATATTTTAATAATAATTTTTAATTATAATTATAATTTATAATTATAATCTCATTGATTATAATAATTTAAATTAATTATAATATAATTATAATATCATTATATTTGAATTATAATTTTTAATTATTATAATTTATAATTATATCATTAATTGTAATTATATCATTAATTATAATATCATTAATTATAAATTCATTAATTATAATATTTTAAATTAATTATAATATAATTATATCATTATTTTAATTATAATTTTTAACTATAATTATAATTTATAATTATAATTTTTAATTTTATAATATTTTATAATATAATTTCATATTATATCCAGTTCTTTTGAGAACTTAGCAGCTTTCATATTTTTTCTTATTTATGACTCATTATGCCCCAGCATTGATCAGCATCTATCTTCTCCTAATAATATTAATGGTTAACCAAGTATAGAGGTAATGAGAATAAAGGAAATGATCACCAAAGATAAACTGACATGTTTTTAAAACAACTTCTCTCAACTAGTGCTATAAGAAATGTTTGGAGACCAATAAGGAGAATTTATATGCTGATCACCTGGCATTCTTTAATGTGGAGGGCATCCTCTAGTCGCTGTTACCAACCAAACAAGATTGTTTCATCTGAGCCAATAGAATTGTTTTCCTGTATTTTACTGATATAAGTGGGGGTGTTGAGATAACACTCATACAAAATCTTTTCTACCAGTACTTGTCTTTGTTCGACCAAGAGCAACGAGAGTCAAGATATATCACCCCACACTGACCACACACATCCCCCACACAGTATTGCCCTGGATTCAAACCTTTCACAGAGAAAAAGGCCATCATGAAAAGATAATCAAGACACATACCTCTGAAGATGATAGTTGTACAGTGTCTCTGTGAAGAACAGTGGGAAACCCTTTTGAGTTAACATTTGGCATCACTATTGGACACATTTTTGTATCCCTTTCCTAACAAGTTAAGGAAAAACAAACTCAAAGAAAACATATGGTGATATTGTGAAAGCGTGCTATGGAAGTTCCACTGGAAAACATTAAAGGATTACTCCAGCCAAAATACAAATGTAATTTGTATGAAAGATCTTACTGACTTTAGGTTATTTCCAAAGTTTCAGCATAGTTAAGAAGATATGGCTAGTTGAAGTTGAAAATTTGAGGGTTTGACGCCATATTGGTTTTGAAAATATGACGTCATTGAGTGATTCCTTATCGGCAGTGGAGTTGTTTTGATTGCAATCACATAGTGATAGCTGTTGTGAATGCTCTTTAAACGAAAATTTGTCGAAATAAACTGTTTATAGTTCCTTATGCAGGAAAGTCGAGGAGCTTCTTAGGCATAATACGAGATAGAATCACTCAATCACATCATATTTGAGAAACAAATATGGCGATGAAATTGGACAAACTCTACAACTTCAACTAGCCATTATCTTCTTAACTAAATTGATTTGAATGCTGAAACTTTGGAAATAAACTAAAGTCAGTAAGATCTTTCATATGAACTACATAATTTTGTATTTTGGCTGGAGTATCCCTTTAAACTTGACGTCTCCTTACTTTAATTTGTGAAAGAAGAACAGTAACATGAGTATCGTGACCTAAAGAATAAAGAGCAAGAAGATTAAGACCAAAATGAAAACAATTAACATTTTTGGACAAGTGGGTTTTGCCATTAGGTTGCCCAATCATTTTCCACATTATGACGTTTTTGACATCTTACTATCTAGAAGGTCTGCTGCATCACCATCTTCTTCAAGAGAAATGTTCTCATTCTAAAAGAAAAGAAAGAAATTCAATTTTTAACTACCAATCTAGACAACTTACGGACTTGCTATTATTGTTCATAAAAAGCACAGACCAAAACAGACTCAATTGTAAATTACTCAGACTACTCATGTAACTGCACTTTACTTAATACTTTACACTGTTCTGTACTGTACTGTACTGGTACTGGTACTGTATTGGTACTGTATTGGTACTGTACTGGTACCGTATACTGTACTGGTACCGGTACTATACCGGTACTGGTACTATACTGGTACTATACTGGTACTGTACCGGTACTGTACTGGTACTGTACTGGTACTGGTCTGGTACTGGTACTGTACTGTACTGTACTGTAATGGTACTGTCACTACACTGCACTGCACTGCAGATTCATCAATAATTGAGTTCCTATTGTATAGCACTAGAAGTTTGCCTAAGGGGAATGCAGAGCCACTCACACTCATTCAAGAACCTCTCATCACAAGGCCTGACTGTAAGTGTACTGTGATAATAATTACAAATATCCATTATTTTTTTATTCTAGACTGAAGAAACCAAAAAGATTAAGGTAAAACTAACTTTGTTTGGACTTCCTTGGGAAGGAAAATGCTTCTCTTTGAATTTTGACCTTTTTCTTGGGGGATTTAGAAAAACATCAACATTCTCATTGCCTATAAAAAAGTAAAACCCAGAAACCTACACATAATGACTTCAGCTAATTGTTTCAATAATAAAATAATAAAATAATTTTAAAAATAAAACATACAAAGTAGTAAAAGTTCTGGCCCAGGAAGACATGGAAATAAGTTGTGAAAAGTAATTTGAGCAGGAAAGACCTGGAAAGGTGCCAAAACCAGCTATGGAAAATGGTCATGGTTAGATGGCACACCCACATAGTCGTATTTCGGACAATCTTTTTTTAGAATCCGTGAGAGGTTGGACAAAATGAGAGATTGTTACGATCGGACATGTTGGCTCTTTACTTGCTACTTATCGCCAATATATATTGAGTAGTGGTGATGATAAGGAACAATTTTATCACATAAAAGTTGTAGCACTGTAGCCACATTTTCCCTATAAAATTTTTTTTTTGCATTTGAAAAAAATATTTTTCTCTTTCCCCTTTCGTACTCTTGGAGTTGCCTTTACCAGATTCTGCGGTCGCCATTTTTGCATGCAAAATCAGCTTCTGTGTGTGTGACGGGGTCTGCTCTAGCATATTTTGGTGCTTTTCATAAGATCGCAGCGAAATTCGAGCAAACTCGAAACCACGGCAATTTGCTGCGATTTCAAAATAACAAATCGCAGCGAAATCGCCGGCTGTTCACACGCGCAGTTTGAAATCGCAGTGCGAGCGCGATAAAAGTCGCAGCTAAAATCGCAATCAAGTTCCTTTCACCAGTTTGTTTTACCCACTCTTTTGTCAATTTCTCCGTTCACTTTGGTTTCCATAGTATCTTGACAAAAATGCATTGCTACAAATTAACTCTCAATCAATGCATGACCTCTTCATCCAATGTAAAAATATTTCATCAGATGTAGAAATATTTATTTTTGAAAATAAAGGTCTAGAGTAGTACTGTCAGTATTAACGCTGACTGATGTACTGAACACATATTGTACTGTAACTCTTTTTGTAAAAGTATAATATTACAGTAACTTAAATATTAAACATGCTGTGAACACAGAACTCAAAGTAACAAGTGAATAAGCAAAAACCTTGAAGATGCACGATATCTCGTTCATGAGGTCGTTTATCATGTGAAACGTCGTCGCCAGTACAAGGAGCAGCAGCTGTTGTTGTTATCTCATTTAATAATAATTCTGAACTTGAACCAGTGACATCATGCGCTCGAGTGACGCTTGCCGAAGGAGCGACGCCTCGAGAGAGAAATTCACGTTGAAACCTTAACAAATCTTCTTCAGATTCGTCTCTCTCTGGCCGGGAAAACATGATACCTTGACCAGAGAAATAAGGAGGAGATCAAATAATAACGGTCACCATTATTTTGTTTAGCAGTGTGCACATCAATATTTGGTGTAATAAGAGTTATTGTGTATTGTCAAAATGGCGGACGCCAGAGACGCGATTATCGAAGATCTGCGTGAAAAACTTCAAAATACTACCGCGGAACTCAATCGAATAAAACAGTTCTTAGCTGAGAAGGTATGGCACAATTTTGTTGTTCCAAATGATTGGTCATTTTAAGTACAATGTATATCATCTCAGTATCCTGTTGGCATTTGTCAATTATAAACAGTATATCAGGCAATCTTCTTATATAATTTTTTCTTTTATCTTCTTATATTAAAAAAGATTTTTTTCGAAGGCTAAATTTCTTCTTTTATCTTCTTATATCTTCTTTATTGTTTCTATTTAAAATTATAAATAAGTAAATTCACATTAAAAACCCGATTCAATATTTCATCATTGGCATTGCACTCACCAGTCAAATTTTGAAAATCTTCATATGTTGTTTTACCGTATATCTTCTTATATTGATTATAAGAATTAAGGCCAATGGAATTGAGGTTTCAGTTTACCGTCCACCGCCCACATTGGCTTGAAACTACCGCATGAATTTTTCATTATTCAAAATAATTTTCATTATTGGTAGATTTTCCACATCAGGACTTTCAAATTTACTATTTGCATCATTTGCACGGCGTGTACACACTTTTTACAGCGAATCCTTCAATAAGATCTACCACATAAGGGATGATCGGTCGAAACGACGATAGCGGTGTGTGTATCGCCGAAGTATTGATGTGGCAGGTATGTATTTGAGATACAAATGAGCATCACTGACAAGGATTATATAGGTCCACAGATCAATTTCATTATATTTTCGGACCAAATAATGAATAGGATTCAAATAATAAATAATGAACAAAAGCTGCATCACATTTTGAAAATCCTCGGACGGTTAACTGAAACCTCAATTCTGTTGGCCTTATTATTTCAAGTATTATTGTTGCTGCTGCTGCTATTGCTATTATTGTTATGTGTGGCTAAAAGATAGGAATCCAGTCCAGCATCTCCATTGTACCCAAAACAACAAAGATCCTAACCCCCTGCCTAACAAGTTTTCTAACCCTAACCCCCCGCCTAATTAGTTTTCTAAATTAGTTTTCTAACCCCCCCGGTTGTTTTCTCTCTGCCCCTATAGCCCCCACCCATCCACTGCCCTATTATATGGACTCCTCTGTTTAGCCACTAATATTGACTCTGAAGATGACTGCCGTTGAGGCCGTCAAAACGTCAGTCACCAATAATAGTCTTTCTCGTGACTACAACAACCTGTACGATCAACTTCACACATCTACTGTAGTATTATTGTTGTTGTTAGCCGCCATTGTTATTACTGTCTCATTGTATCAACTCTTAGGGACTAGATTGGAATGAAGGATATAAAGATGGAGAAACAAACCAAAAGTTTAACAATCCACATCAATCTCCTCTCCCCCAAAAGACAAAACTGACAAACTTGGACATCTTACGCTATAGCAGGCAGCTTATACTACCAGAGATCGGTGTCCAAGGACAACTAAAGCTTTGCAACACATCAGTTCTGATAGTCGGAGCTGGAGGTCTTGGATGTCCATCTGCGCTGTACCTGGCTGCAGCAGGGCTCGGACATATTGGTTTGGTTGACAATGATGATGTGGAAATAAACAATCTTCATCGGCAAGTGCTACATTCTGAACTCAAGGTGGAGTGGAGTAAAGTGGCTTCTGCAAAGGATTCTTTATCGAAGCTAAACTCCTCAGTGGAAATTATACCTTATAAATTACACCTCGATAGCAGCAATGCGCTGGAGTTAATAAAAAAATACGATATAATACTCGATGCAACAGACAATGTTCCTACAAGGTATTTGTTGAACGATGCGTGCGTGCTGACGGGTAAGCCGTTGGTCTCAGGGAGTGCACTTCGGTTTGATGGCCAGCTTACAGTCTACAATTACAACAATGGACCATGTTACCGCTGTCTCTATCCCAAGCCACCTCCCCCTGAAGCAGTTGGCAATTGCTCCGTAGCAGGGGTGCTAGGTGTTGGTAAGTGTGACCAGTAGGGCTTGAAGGTACACCCTGTAATGTGATATGAAAGGTACTAGTGATGTATATTGTGGATATGTTTAAATTGACTGCTGTATGTGATAATGCCCTTTTTAGTTCCTGGTATAATTGGAAGTTTACAGGCACTGGAAGTGATAAAGATTGCTGTCAATCAACCTGGTATCCTTGATTATAAAATAAGTTGTGTCTTACGCACGCTGTGATTGGTCAGTTACCGTGTTTATATCAGGCTATATAACATGGATGGATTACGCCATCATGACGCCATCAATTAGCCATCATACGCCATCAACTAGCCATCATGGCGCCATCAATTAGCCACATACGCCATCAATTAGACATCACGGCGCCATCATACGCAGTAAGGAGAATTTACGTGTTGATAAAAAAGATATTTGTACAATTTATTTGCTTTCTACGGGTTATTTTATAAAAGAAATAGAAAACATTTTTATCCGTGTTCCCATACATTATATAAACACTCGTGGATGTTTGGGAGAACTCTAAATCGCGTGGAAACACTCGCCCTACGGGCTTGTGTTCCCACTATGATTTCTCGTTCTCCCAAACTTCCACTCGTGTTTATATAACTGTATGTAAACATGGAAAATGTTTTCTATTTCTTAACTAATCTACGTATATACAAGACACCGCAACTTGTAATGGGATTATAAATCACAAGTATATAATATAAACTATTTGTTGGCAGTTTGTAGACATTATACACTTTGCCGTTTGTTGTTGAGCCATTTGTTGTTTTTTAGTTTTAGTTTTATTATATTTATCACAATCTTTTAGGTGAATGGAATACCCCACCCAACAGGCTAGAAGCCGAATTGATGGGTTCCGAGGACGTACGATTTAAGGTCGTTATCCGAGAAGACCGGAAAGTCTTACCATTTGCTGATATTATTGCAAAGGCAGTACTTTCTCCTCAATTATTTTTAAGACACTCATGAGTGGTCCGATCCAGGATTTGAACCTGTGTCTCCCAGCTCATAGACATGTGTCGTAACTGCTAGATCACAATAGCTGGTAGATTTGAGTCATGTGAGAAAAAATATGTACACCTAAGTCAATTATCATTTTGCCAAGTGATATGCAACACATAAAGCTATGCTACTCTACGTTTTAAAAAGCACTCTGACTCATAATCAAATCCCTAGTATTTGGCTGGAGTAAATATGACATGAGGATGACACAGTGGATGTGTTAATGACATGCACTGAAGGATAGCTGGAAGTATTTCTTCTGAGGAATTGAGATAGGGAAATGTGTACAAAGAGGCAGACTAATTAGAAAGGTGGTTTGGACATGTTGAAAGAATGGACTATGACAATTGGGTGTACAGGTCTAAGGAGATTGTTGTGGTAAGTGTAAGGGAGAGGTCACTGATAGAATAAAGTGGAACCATCTAATCCATTATGGAAAAACAGACATAATGTATATAATGGTGTGTTAATTCTTTTTACCTTAACTTTTATCCAAATAAAGTATCCTTTGGTCAAAAAATGTTACTCTTTGATGGGTTAGAAAGCAGATTTACAACAATAAAGCTACGAGGAAGACAACCACACTGTGCAGTTTGTGGAGTACAACCAAGTATCTATACACTGCAAGACTATGAACAGTTTTGTGGGGCACTGGCATCAGACAAAGTATGGCAATTAGAAATACATTTGCTACTAGTTTGTCTGTTGTTATTTTTTATTTATTTTTTATTGTGTTACCATCAGTAGAAATACATTTGCTACTCGTTTTTTCAGTTGTTACTGCGTCACCATCAATCAGTAAATAAAGTTATTACCAAGCCTGGATATTAGCGGCCGGTCACGGATATTGTCCGGTACAAATTTTCCATTTCTAGAGATTTGACAGTTACAATATTAATTCAATATTAATTGCTCCTCTTGTCCGAAGATAAACTCAACTTTTTGTGAAAGTTAAACATTTTTGTATTGAATGGACTCTGCTTTAGATTTTGTGTTGTACGTCAATCTCAACGAGAGACATTACATTAAGTTTTGAGACATGATTCCGCTAACCTGGAGACCTGATTATGCTAAGTTTGGAGACATTAAGCTTTGGAGAAATCGCACTAAGTTATGAGACATTGCGCTAAGTTTGGAGACATTGCGCTACGTTATGAGACGTTTACACTAAGTTTGGAGACATTACGCTAAGTTTTGAGATGTTACACTAAGTTGTACCATGACAGGTACACATTTTTGTATGTCTGTTACAAATTAATTTGTGCATCTGGTCATTCTGACAGGAAACTAAAGTACATTTTGACAGGAAAGTACAGCGAAAATAATAATTTCCAGGCTTGTTTATTACCATATTGTCATTATTGTTATGTACTAGTACGACCCTGTGGAACTTCCACAATGGAATGGAGGGAGCGAGCGAGCCTGGGAAAGAGCCTTTACACACACATACAGACAAACAAGCGTATTTGTGTTATATAGATTATTTTTTTAAATGATATTGTGCTAACTTGTGCAATTCCTTTTAGTCTACCAATGTTAATGTTTTGAAACACACAGATAGGATTTCGGTGCAGGTACAAATTAATAACACATTTACAATAATAAAATGTCAGTATAGCACTACTATACATCATGTATATATCATATTATGCTCATATTATATAATTTATGATTTATGTTTTATATTACAGTATATAATATGTTTTATATATTATGTAGTTTTCAAAATTATATATATATATATATATATATATATACGGTATATCAATTATTATGCTGTATATTTTTACTTTTCACTTTCAATTACTTACAACTTGAACTGTCATTATATCACTTGTGTTTTAGGACTACAAGAAGCTGTTAGATGATGATGTAATTCATATTTTGGTGGATGTTCGACCAGCAGTGGAATTAGAAATATGTTGTCTGTCATCTTCAAAACATCTGCTCAGTATCCAAAAACAAACCCAGATATTACGTAAAATAAATATACAAACAACACAAAATAAATATATAGATAAATATACTGGCATGGATGTGCGGAAATATGAAATTTATTTCGAGTGTTGATCAGGATATCGAACGCGTGAGCGCAGCAAACGAGTGAGATATCCTGGTCAACACGAGAAATAAATTTCATATTTCCAAGCATCCATGTATTTTTCTGTTTATTATATAATCAACAAAAATAGAGCACAAGAGTGTAATGCGATTTTACAAACATTTTAAAACACGATAATCAACACATGTAATTATCAGTTTTATTAGTGGCGGAACCATCAATAAAACACTGTCTATTATATAATAAAGAGTTAAAATAAGCAACGCAAATTTAAGGCGAAAGGCAACCAGTCGCTTTATGTGTGGAATATGTTGGCAAACTTCTTTCATTGGTGACGTAATTTGATGACGTCACATTGACGTCATCGACGAACACTCACCATTTTTGACATGGTGAGTGTTGTCATGTAAACCTATATTACTTCCTTCAAAAAGGTATGGATTTGTTGATAAGTTAAAATAAAAACGAAGTTATCAATATCTTATTGCGTTTATTCACCTTAAATCAATATACTAGTTTTTAAAAATTATTAAAACCATACATACTTTTTTGAAGATAACAGTCCAGATTCTAATCGCTTGTGAATTTTATTTAAAAACCTTCGAAGATTCTAGGAATTTTCATTTTTCGGTGATGTCATGATGACGTCGTCCTACGACATTACCAAACGAAAGAGTTTTGCCCACATACCATATTGTTAAATCATAGTCAATCGAGATATGGTCTGGAAACTCGGCAAACTTGAATGCGACTACAACCTGTTTATATTACTGATTTGCTAACTAAATATATACCTACTCGTACTTTGAGATCATCTGACCGAAATCTGCTACTCGAGCCAAAATCCAAAACGGTGACTCATGGAGACAGAGCATTCTCTGTTGCAGCACCAAAACTGTGGAATTCATTACCACAGGAAATTAGAAGCTTTGAAATGTTAAGTAGTTTTAAGTCTGCAGTTAAGACTTTTCTTTTTTAAAATTAATAGTTATTGTTCACAGTGTTAATACAGTATATGTAGTAGGCTATATCTTATAATGAAACTGTAATTAGTTTTAAAAGTAACTTTAAGAATATATATATTGTTGTAAGAGCATTGAGACTATTGTATATAATGCTCCTAATACGTCTTTATTATTATTATTATTATAATGAGCTACGTTTTGATGTTGAACCGTACCTTACACCGTGCACATCCTTTGTTTTAGGTTTATTAATATTTAAACAACACGGTTGAGCGATTAAACCCAAACGATTCTATTGGATGATTGCTTCATTATACTAAAATACAATAGGTTCAGTGACCGTGCACAAAATTGCATAGAGACGAACAAAAAGATAGAACAAAGACTTTAGCTGAGTTTCCAGACCATATCTCGATTGACTATGGGTAAATCTGTGAAATTATATGGAACATTTGTTACTTCTAAGCTTCCTTAGCAAATAATCTAAATGCAAATCTAAATAAACAAGTTGCATGCGCCATTGCATAGTGTAACACACATTGCAACGGTGAAATTGTGGTGATAACAAGTTGCTGCAATCGCTGCAGAAGGCAGAACTGAGTTCTACTTCTCCAATGATTGCAGCAACGTTTTTCAGCATTACACAATGTAACACTCCCATCTTCAACCTGTCTCGCCATTTTCCTATTTGGCCACTCAGTCCTCATGCATACCTTGCCACAAAGATGGGAAACATTGCGTGTCAAGTTGCAACTCTCGTGCAATTGTAACACAACAAAATCAGCCGTTACTAGACAGGTTGCATAGTGTAACATGCTTTTAAGGAGATAGGTTGTAGGTTGTAGCCGAGCTTATCGTTAATGCTTTTTTTCAGTTTTATTAATTTGATAATCCCAATGTCTGACGCCTTAACATTCAACTTAAGATGTTCCCATTGGAGAACTGGAAAATAGCAAGAACACTGCCAAAATTCAAGAAAATATAGAAAATATTATCAATATGTTCAATGCATACAATACCATACCAGGTTTGCTGTGTTAAATTCTTTGGATATCTTTTTTACTTTCAGGATTGGAGCCAGAAATTTTCTGACACAGGGGCTTAACCCAGAAAGGAGAATTGTGTCTGTCATTTTGTCCGATGCTCATCTTGTCAGAAGCCATTATACTCAACTTTTTGTAAAATAAAACATTTTTGTGTTGAATGGACTGCGTTTAGATTTCGTATTGTACAATTTCAGAGACATTACGCTAATTTTTGAGACACTGCGCTAAATTTGGAGACATTGCGTTAACTTTGGAGATATGGCGCTAAGTTACTGTATGAGACGTTACGCTAAGTTTGGAGATATTGCGCTAGGTTTACAGACGTTACGCTAAGTTGTACCGTGACAGGTACAATCTTTTATGTGTGCGTTACAAATTCATTTGAGCTGGTCATTCTGACAGGTACAGCAAAAATAATTATTTTCAGGCTTGCAGAAAGGGGATATTTGTCAATGCGAAGAAATTAATTTCCTCAATTTTTAAGGAATTCTTCTATTGTCATGACAGTACAGTAAAAACCCGCGAGTAAGAACCTGCGTTTTCCCAAGTTAGCCTAAACAGGTTCTTATATAAATGGTACTTAGCACAAATTGAGGCTATTTAGGTTCTTAAATAGGTTCTTACTTTCTAAAGAAAAAAATACATTGTAGCTAATAGAATTTAGTGGTATTCAGCCTGTATTCCTTATAATATAACATCTGCATACCATGTAAGTATTTATAAAGAAATTCATGAAAAAAACATGGAAAAAAATGTGTAGCCATGGAGATACTGTATAAACAATATATATACAGTTGCAGTATTACAACAATAACAATTCTATTTGATTTTCAACATTGGCATTTACATTGTATTAAATTGGAGTAATAAGGCACCTGTGTCTCCAAAAATGTTGATCTGTATCTTATTCACCCAAGTGTACACATCTTTTTATATAGATTTTAGAAAATAAGAACCTGTTTCAAATTTTAGGCTAAACAGGTTCTTGTATAGAGGGGGTATAACTGGCAAAATTTAGCCTAACAGGTTCTTAAAAACTAGGTTCTTACTCGCGGGTTTTTACAGTATTAAATTTCACTGTCCTTTTAAACTAATTGTGAAAGAATATTTTCTTTGCTGTTTTAGTTGTAGCAGTGTGTCACCTTGGTAACGACTCTCAACGAGCAGTTCTCATTCTGAGAGAGATGCTGAAAGATCATAATGTCTCAGTGAAAGATATCAAAGGAGGTTTACAACAATGGAGAATAGCTGTTGATCTCAACTTTCCACAATATTAAATATAGTATACAGTATACATGTAATAGAAAAGTATAAAACAAAATATAAAATGTAAATGTCAAACAAAAGTAACAAAATATAAATTATGTAAATATAAAACAAAAGTCTGATTCAAGAAATAAAATAACCCCTCATCCTACAGTATATAGACTCGTAGAGTATTTCTGTATGGTCGGCTAGTATCCGAGCCATATTATAGTAATGTATAGTATACTATAGTAAATTACGGCTACTATCCAAGTCATAATATTATTATAGTAAAATAGTTTACTAAAGTATATTATGAGTATACGAGCGAGCAAAATGTAGGCGTGCGGCGAATCGCACGCCTAAAATGTTCTGCGCATGCGATGCGTTTTCGAATAACTAATTAGACTAATTAGTGCCTCTTTAGGAAACGATCTCGAGATGTTTTAATTTCAACTTTTTTAAGAAGACAAATAGATCGAATAAATTACTGATATTATCAACAATACATGTTCTGAAGTATAATATTATATTGTATAAAACACGTCCATTACAAAATATTAAAAAGGACTTCAACAGGAAAGTAACTACTAATAACGTTATATACTGTCAGTCTGTCTGCTGATTTCGGAACTGTCCGAAGATTACGGCTACTATCCGAGTCATAATAATAGTAAAATAGTATACTATAGTACACTATGGCTACTATCTCAGCCATAATATTATAGTAAAATAGTATACTATAGTACACTATGGCCATAATATAGTAAAATATCCAAGCCATAATATAGTAAAGTAGTGTACGTACTATACAGTACATTACAGCTACTAGCCGAGTCATAATATATTTTATTGCATTAACTCGAAAGGCATTAATTATTATCTAATTATTAGATAATAATTAAAGTTAATTCTTCGAAAACACCTCAAAGTTGGTTAAAAATCTTCGTTTTTAAACACACTTAATTCTTAACATTCAAATCAGATAATAAACACCTAATTTTTGTGTATGATATATATATTACTTATAAAATTCATTAATAATTCATCAAGAAAATTCAAAAGAAATTAATATTTAACCCAAGATAAAACATTGATTAATAAAACATCAATGTTTTATCAAGGTTAACTGAGTTAAAATAATTTGTTTGTACCGTTTCTACAACTTCCAAACAAAGCATGCATCACATTTTACAAGTTCGTTAAAATATTTGTGGCCAATGTTTATGTGAAGTTACTCAACAGCTCGCCTGTGGCTTGCCATTGCAAATGCCCATAAACATCAACCACTTAATTGTGTTTTAACTACTATAGTACATAATAACAGCTAGTCTGCACAGTAGACCAAATTATAAAAATAATATGATACAGTATTATATTTTTTCATATTAATTTTATAATTTGGTCTGGGGCACAGACTAAATAACAGCCGGTGCATATCCACGTTATTACAATGTGACAACAAACGTTGCCAAACGTCACGTCTGCAACGTTTTCAACTACGTCACGACTGCAACGTTGTCAACTGACGTCACGAAACGTCACGTCACTAAACGTCACGCGTCGCCATAGTCCCGAATATAACCCCTCACGTTAATTATTTAATCCTGAATTTACATATGTCATTATCATTTAAATTTACACATCAAAATTTACTGAAAGTATGATTATGTGTATACCTATGAAATGAAGTTGGTCGCGAAAAGTTAGCCTCGATCAAAACAAACACATATACTTCACCAACTATCAAATATGGCGAAACACTTTGGCATAGAATGGGCTCCGTTACAAACACCGGTGAAAAGACGCCGTCAAACGTTTGTTGTTTGTCTTATGATCTTGCTGTTCATCCTCGGTTATGTCTTCGGCATTATTTTGTGCTTGTTTTTATTGTACATTCATTTACTTACCCGTGTGCTAACTCTTGTGTATCTTGGCTGGGTGTTCGTACTCGATAGACACACTCCCCACAGAGGAGGAAGGAGTTCTCCATTTATACGACGGTTCTCGTTATTTAAGCATTTCGTAGACTATTTCCCCATCAACTTGGTCAAGACGCACGACTTGGATCCTTCGAAAAACTACATTTTCGGTTGTCATCCGCACGGCGTCATCAGCTTCGGAGCTCTAGGAAACTTCGGCACTGATGCCACTGGCTTCTCCAAACTCTTCCCAGGAGTTATTCTGCACTTGCTGACATTAGATATCCAATTTAAAATCCCCTTGCTTCGTGAATATATCATGGCGACGGGACTCTGTTCGGCGTCCAAAGAAAGCATTCACCATATCTTGACGAAGATGGGTGCCGGGCACTCTTGTGTCATTGTCGTTGGTGGAGCGGCTGAAGCCCTCGAAGCTAGGCCAGGGAATTTTAAATTGATTTTGAAGAACAGAAAAGGTTTTGTGAAAATGGCTTTGAAAACTGGGTAGGTTTATTAAAGTGTTTCAAGCTTCTTGGTAAATTCATTTCTGTTTCTCGTGTTTGATTTGAGTTTGCTTTGAATTTTATCCAGGGCTTCGTTGGTCCCAGCATTTTCATTTGGTGAAAATGATCTTTACCAGCAATACCCAAATCCTGAAGGTTCTTATTTACGAAAAGTTCAAACAAAATTGAAGGAAATTGCAACCTTCTCACCCCCCTTAATCTACGGCCGAGGTATATTCCAGTACACATTTGGTTTCATTCCTTTTCGTAAACCTGTCAATACCGTAGGTAAGTCCGATATTGACTGCAGGCCAATACTGCCTGCTGGTGCTAAAAGCTTCATTCTATCTATGTGTAGGATTTGCATGATGGTTATTGTTTTGGGCCCCTTAGCTGGCCTGAGCCCTGGGGCAGTTGCCCTGCCTACCCACTGATTTGATGATGATTAGATGGATGAGGAATGTAGGGCCAGATTAAGGTTGTGCCCCCCCCGGATATTTTCAGCACAATGCCCCTTGCCACCGTTTACACCTTCCCAGCTCAGCGGTTTCACCACGAGTGCAAGGAAAAATTGGATTAAATTAGCTTCCTTTTTCCTCGCTGCCTTAAAAAGTCCCCTGCTTAAAAAGTTCCGTGCCTTAAAAAGGCCGCACTTATAGGAGCCTCACTCTTACCGGGCCCACGTTTACTGAGGCCTCACATTTACCAGGGCCCTGCGCTCATCGCACTCATCGGGCACCGCACTCATTAGGACCCACGCTTATCGGGGGCCCCACGCTCACCGGGGTCCTGCATTCACTTGGATCCTGTGCTTTCTAGAAAAAAACGCGTAAAATTAAAATTGCGCAAGAAGGCGTGGACCCCCGGCATATGCCGCTTCTACCATAGGGTTAATCTGGCCCTGGTGGAATGCAACATTGAGGGACCGACAGGAAGACATCAGATAGCTAAGAGGTTATTTAGATCTGGTTAACATAAGTAATTGGTGATATAGCAGCAGATTGATCAAGTTAGTTGGTTGCAAAAGATCGTCGATTTAGACGTGCTTGGAAGAATGGGAAAGGGTGACTAATTATGAAGGTATGGGAGGTTGTGTGAACAGATTTGGGGTAGAAGTGTTTAGGTATTGAATTAGATCACGCATCTATTCACTTTTAAACAGCCATTACTTTTTCCTGTAGCATGATTCACACTACAGGAAAAGTTAATGGCTGTTTAAAATTGAATAGATGGAGAAACGTTTGAAATACTATCGCAACTATTAAGTCTTGTTTTCCACTTTTCTAGTTGGAAAGCCAATACATATTACCCAAAATACTGACCCAAGTATTGAAGAAGTCACTGAACTTCATAAACAATACCTCGAAGGACTGCAAGAAATGTTCGAAACACATAAAAGTGAATTTGGAATTGGAGAAGATAAACACTTGGAATTTATTTGAGCATACAGTGTACAATTAAATGCACAGTTTAGAATGAAATGAGTTACTACTGTTCAACTGCCGGCCATTGCTGTTCAACTAACCCCATCTTGCTAACTGATCGACGCTAAAAATAACAAATGAGTTACCTGCCTTTACATATTATAAGTAATTTAGGCCATTTTCAGACATTTGGAAATCTGCAGATTTTCAAATGTCTGATTTTTTTTTTTTTTTATTTATTTATTTATTTTTTTTTAATTTTTTATTTATGATACCTCAGAACAATCTAAAACCTCTTATTAATATTCACTGACCCTTTGTTTGGTAGATTACATATATCACAACAATTATATAGAAAAATGGCTTTAAAGTTAAATCTCAGAGTGATATCTAAACAACTTTAGTGCGTTGATATGCTAGTTAATGAGTAATTTTAAAATTACTGGCAACTAGTCATCCATCCTACCATATTTGGGACGACCCAGCAATTTTAAAATTAATAATCAATATGTATATAGTAATCGCATGGGGCTAAGGAAAATTAAGGTCTAATTTCACACATGTTTTCAAAGTTAAACAAAATTGCCCAAGTCGCAAAACGACGAGGGAAATTTGTTAAACTTTGAAAACACAAGTGAAATTAAACCTTAATTTTACGAGAGACCATGTGATTACCTGTTAATCATAATATAGAGGGCAAAATTTATTCATAAATAAGTTAGTATAGCTACACACGTAAAAGCCAGCTAAATGTCAAAGGCATGCGTGAAAAACAACTATACAATCCACTGAAAGTAAACGGTATATTACAACAAACTTTACTGAGTTGAACATTGACTTGAGAGAACAGTCCCGAGCTTGGATTTACAAGTAAAAAACGTAATAACTATAGCGTTTCCCATTGGCATCTCCACCAATCAGGTACAAGTAATTTTGCCCTGAATTTAGGAAAAATGCCCTCCTCATTAGCCAATCATATTCGAGTAATTTTGCCCTCTATATGATTAACATTGTTAATTGTAACATTGTAATTTGTAACATTCAATTTTTAATAAAAATAATTTAACTTTTAAAATTAGGAAAAAAGTGCTTGTAATACGATGGTACTTCTGGTCCTTCTGTGTTATACCACATTCTAAACCAACACACAGCCACAACAGGTCCTTAGCTTTATGACATTTCCAATTCCAGGGCATGTTGTAAAACATGGACTGGACTGTACTGGACTGGACTGAACTGATAAAACATGGACTGATAAAACATGGACTGATAAAACATGGAGGGTTAGGATCTTTGTTGTTTTGGGGTTAGCGATTATTTGTTAATGTAGACATCTCATATATGATGTCTATACATTAACAAATAATCGCTACTCCATGTTTTACCAGTCCATGTTTTATCAGTTTCCAGTCCAGAGTCCAGTCCATGTTTTACAACATGCCCCATGCCCATTTCCAGTACAGAACCATTCATATCTATAGAGACAATCAACTCAGAGGTCAAGTTAAGGTTAGCTTGATTTAATTTTAATGCTTACCACCTATGAAATGGAGTTGACTGTTCATTTTTCATATTTTAAAATAAATTTCCCAACCAGTTTGCCGGAAAGAGGTGTTTTTCACACTTTGACAGGTCGTGTGATTAACACCTCGTTAAAGCAAACTTCATAAAGCAAACTTCACAAGATCAAAATGGCGAAACACTTTGGCATAGAATGGGCTCCGCTGCAGACACCAGTGAAAAGACGCCGTCAAACCTTTGCTGTCTGGATTATGCTCAATTTGTTCATTCTCGGTCATACCCTTGGCGTTATTCTGTGCTTGTTTTTATTATACATTCATTTACTTACCCGTGTGCTTACTCTCGTGTATCTTGGCTGGGCGTTCTTACTCGATAGACACACTCCCTACAGAGGAGGAAGGAGTTCTCCGTATGTACGAGGGTTCTCGTTGTTTAAGCATTTCGTAGACTATTTCCCCATCAACTTGGTCAAGACGCACGACTTGGATCCTTCGAAAAACTACATTTTCGCTTGTCATCCGCACGGCGTGGTGAGCTTCGGAGCGCAAGGAAACTTCGGTACTGCTGCCACTGGCTTCTCCAAACTCTTCCCGGGAGTTATTCCGCACTTGCTGACCTTAGATATCCAATTTAAGGTCCCCTTGCATCGTGAATATCTCATGGCGATGGGAGTGTGTTCGGCGTCCAAAGAAAGCATTCACCATATCTTGACCAAGATGGGTGCCGGGCACTCTTGTATTGTCGTCGTTGGTGGAGCAGCTGAAGCCCTCGAAGCTAGGCCAGGGAATTTTAAACTGGTTTTGAAGAACAGAAAAGGCTTTGTGAAAATGGCTTTGAAAACTGGGTAGGTTTATTTATAGAGACAGTAGTGCAACTATATTCGATTCATGTTAATTGTACAATAGCAATCCCAAACAAGGTCAAGACAATTGTACCAAAATCCTGGTGACAGTTCTTTATCTTTTAGGCCTTTTAAGCTCCAGAATATGATTTTAGTCTTTCCATATGGTTGCAGTGGATTTTTGCAATACCATTGCATACCGTCAAATACCATATGGGCCTACCAACCTTTACACAATACTCAATGTACAGCACAAAATTCTGGTCCAGTACATTTAGAGCACATAAATCATTAGTACTGTACATTTCAGATACACATGGCCCAGTTCTTTAAGCCTGACAGGTTTGCTTGGTAGAACAAACGAAGAACCTTTTCAATATATATAAATCTCGTCGCTGACAGACTGGTAAATTAATTTCTGTGTTTATCATAATTTGATTTGAGTTTACTTTTAAAATTTTGTCCAGGGCTTCGTTGGTCCCAGCATTTTCATTTGGTGAGAATGATCTATACAAGCAATACCCAAATCCTGAAGGTTCTTATCTACGAAAAGTTCAAACAAAATTGAAGGCTATCGCAAGCTTCGCACCACCCTTATTCCATGGCCGGGGTCTATTCCAGTACACGTTTGGCTTTGTTCCTTTTCGTAAACCTGTCAATACTGTAGGTAAGTTGGTTGTGCATAACTATTACGGTAACTGAAAGTAATGTAGTTGATGTTAGAAGACTTGAATGCACTGAAGACTTGAAGGCGCTTGAGGTGACCGTAGGTCTGAGTTGTCTTCTGGACGATCTTTTTTAGTATCCGCGAGTCGCGAGAGCTCAGACGAAATGAGAGATTGTTACAATCGGACATGCCTGTATGATGAAATACATCATGGAACTGCTAACCCCAAAACAACTTAGATCCTAACCCTAACCCCCACCTAATGGTTTTCTAATACTAACCTTAATACTAATACTAATAAAAGGATCGTCCAGAAGATGACTCAGACCTAGTACCTCACGGTCACCTCAACTGCGAGTGTACCATCTAGAACAAGTTGTTTTGGGGTTAGTGGTTATTTGCATGGTTAAGTAACACTGACCAGTAATTGAGTGTTACACACATGTGCTTTGGTTATATTAAAAAACATCGTCCCAAAGACGCGGACTGTACGTTAGCTCAATATGATCTAATGCCGACAAGAACGGGTTGGTTTGGTTTGGTCGTGTGCAGAAGATGGAACAAGATAGTTGGTTGTGAAAGATCACCGATTTAGATGTGTTTGGAAGAAGGATGACTTGTGGTTGTTTATAATAACCAGTACATCATTGTAGGGAGATATGGGGGCAGGTTGTGCAAACAGTTTTGGGGAAGAAGTGTTTAGGTAAGGAACTGGCATTAGATCAATACTACATGAAAAGTTACTATGATGTAAGATCTGGCTACCCAAGCAAGCATGGTATTTAAAATGGCCATTAATTGTCTTGTTTTCCACTTTTCTAGTTGGAAAGCCAATACATATTACCCAAAATACCGACCCAAGTATTGAAGACGTTACTGAACTTCATAAACAATACCTTGAAGGACTGCAAGAAATGTTCGAAACACACAAAAGTGAATTTGGAATTGGAGAAGATAAACACCTGGAATTTATTTGAATACACAATGAAATTAATTTTTACTGTGATACAGTACACAATAAAGAACGTCTTGTGATTCGACGCTAGAAATAACTTTCTCACTTTTATATATTTATATCATTAATAATTTAGTACATTTGAAAATGTGCTTTTTTTCTGTCGGTAGGGAGTAGATTTTCAAAATAATACCTCTGATTTTCTGAACAAGTAAAAACCTTGCTGGAAAGATTGGCTTATATTATTACAGTACAGTATTTGCCTTCGTTAACTATCGCCGCATAGAAGTTAAGAGCTAATAATATAATCGTTATACTAGAAGTTACTATTGCAAGGGAAGTGCTGCCTCAAAATCCAAGGCAGTTGTGATATTGTACAAAATTGCAAAAATAAGTGGTGGGCTGTACAGCCTCGTACCCATGCGGATATGGTTTAGGTAATACCAGAGCAGTGAGTTCTACATATATATGGAGCTCGGACCATAGGTACTCTGGGGCACTCTGAGTACGTTAGACATCTATCTGGGGTAAGACATTCATTACGCACAACCAGGGCCCCTGCTACACGTCTACCCCCCTTGTTGACCCCCCTTGTGTGACTGGTGACAGCCAACGAATACTAACAAAAATCAAGAGAAAAATTAGATATTGTTTCTACATTTTTACTTTACTACAGCTTCGCACACCAACATAATTATAAACATTTTAGCAAATTATGTTAAAAGTAATTGTAAAATTTATATTCTGTGTCAGTATCAGAAAATTATAATACAATACGAAGTAAAATTATAGCCTTATATTTTCGTCAAAAATTATAACTTTGTAAATACGTGTCCGCTGTCCATCTTCCAATATGTCTTTATTGAGCAAATATTCTTTTAGAAGGGTTGGAAAGGGGTGTTTACAAGATGATTATTGATGCAGAAGTTGTCTTGGAACTCTGAATGGTATAATGTCAAACTAATCGGGGCTCTTACTTCGTGTACCGGACACAGAATATTACATCATTTAAATATTTAGTTTAAAAGCAGGGTTAGCATTCCTTTATTTCAGGGTTAGGACTAGAGTTTTTATTTGGGTTATGGTTAGGGTTTTTGTTCTTGTAAAGCTTCTGAATCCCGAGAAAATAACCTTGATGTGTGTCTATGACGTAGTCTGTGTCCAATTGTGTGTGCGGTACATGAAGAAGATGCCCTGATCGGCTTCTCCAAAGGAAATATTCAAACATCAAGACTTTAGTGAAAAGTTTCCCTCGGCTTCACCCCCACCAGATTTCTAGTTAACAGGTACAGTGGAGAGGGATTTTAATGTAACATTGCCATCAGAAATGGCATGATTGTTGAACAAGAAACCAGTTGCATATTGAACCTAACGCCTGGTCTTACTGTCAATGTCCAATGTTAAATCTATTCATATCGATAGACCTTATTCGAAAATAGCTTCCAATTTAATATTCTTTTATATACATATAAATTAGCCTTAACATATAATTTCCCAACGCAACCAGGTGATAAATTCACGCTACTCTGGCTTTAAAAAGTTTTTTGAACGTAACTTTAAAATTACTGTCCATGACACAACGTTTCGACACACCAATCTAGTGTCTTCATCGTTGTAAAGTTAGGATCCCTATTTATACCCTCATAGAACCGATGATGACGTTATCTATTTACAAGAAGCAAATAACAGAGGAAAGACGCTATTTATTCCATTCCGTGCACTGACTGTGGTCAGGAGTACATTGGTCAGACTAAACATCAGTTTCGTACGCGTTTAAAATAATACCAAAAGGCTGTTTTCTTTTCAAAAAGGAAAATTCTGCTTTGTCGGAGCACGCGTGCGTAACCTACCATGAGATTGCGTGGGAAAATTCCAAAATTATTACCACTAATCCGCGGTACCATCAGAGACGTTATCTGGAGGCTAATTGGCATATCAATAGCACCCACGCCCCATTGAATTGCGATGACGGTGGTTTATTACCAGAAGCTTATTTGCATCTTGTCATAGATAACGTCATCAGTTCTATGAGGGTATAAATAGGGATCCTAACTTTACAATGATCACCCCTGATGAAGACACTAGATTGGAGTGTCGAAGCGTTGAGTCATGGATAGTAATTTTTAAAGTTACGTTCAAAAAACTTTTTAAAGCCAGAGTAGCGTCAAACTATGAAAGAACTTGTAAAATAATAGAGTAACAACTTTTACAACTTTTCCGTATTTTACTTCGTTTTAGAAATATTCCAGTTTGTTTGATATGTAAATGAGATGGTCTCTGACGTCAGGGTAGAGAATTTTCACTCATTAAAAAATGTCTTATATCTCAGTGATTGGTAAGTTTACAACTTTCATTATCATGAGGAATTATACGCACATTTTCAAGTAAATTTGTGGAACAAACTTGAAGATGGAACTAATATTCTAATGAGTGAAAATTCTCTACCCTGCACCTGACGTCAGAGACCATCTCATTTACATATCAAACAAACTGAAATATTTCAAAAACGAAGTAGAATACGGAAAAGTTGTAAAAGGTGTTACTCTATCATTTTACGAGTTCTTTCATATTAGACAAACTTAATTTTTGTTGCCAATGTCCTTTAACGTCTGACGTTAGCAGTAACACCAGGGCGTTAATGTTTATGCAACTGATCCCAGGTATATTAACACGAGCCTCGACATCAACTTTCATATCCTACTTTGTCTTCTCTCAGATGAATACTTGTAAAATTGTAATCTATACATAGCTAATTGTTGTTGTGAGTTTTCCTTTGGGTTGCGATTGCATATCTCTTAGGTGGTCATCGTTGGCAACTGCTCCGACCCGTTGTTCTGCCTCGAGATGTAACCGATGTTGTTCCCATCTCATATCGTCACTTTCATGAGTAAGATAACGTTCTCCTACCACTGCCTCTAAGTTACGCAGGTCGAGCCAGGTCACATAGTCCTGTTGGTGGCAGGAACATTGAAGTAAAAAAGTTTAAGCAAATTGAGAAGGAAGAACGGAAGGGAAGGGTTACAATGAAATTATTAAAAGTTACCTGTAGCCAAACGTGACAAAGGGATTTGTCACAAGAAAGTCTGTACCGTTTATCGACTTGAAGAAGACGATTAATAACATCCACACCTTATTAATGCAAAGGAATAAAGATCAAAATTCACGGCTGGACCTAATATAAACATTTTAGCGCAAGACAAAGCGACTTGCAGACCTTATATAATAGTATGTATATCACATCTCACTAGTCTACCAAAGTAGTACGTATGTCACATTACGAACCAGTACTTATCATAACCTTCACTCTGTCATCTTAGTTCATGTAACTCAATAATTACAGCATCTCACTAGTCTACCCAAGTAGTACGTATGTCACATTACGAACCAATACTTTGTAGCTCAATAGTTAGAGCATCTCACTAGTCTACCAAAGTAGTACGTATGTCACATTATGAACCAGTACTTATCGTAACCTTTGCTCTGTCATCTTAGTCCATGTAGCTCAATAGTTAGAACATCTCACTAGTCTACCTAAGTAGTGCGTATGTCACATTACGAACCAGTACTTATCGTAACCTTTGCTCTGTCATCTTAGTTCATGTAGCTCAATAGTTAGAGCATCTCACTAGTCTACCTAATTAGTACGTATGTCACATTACGAACCAGTACTTATCGTAACCTTTGCTCTGTCATCTTAGTCCATGTAGCTCAATAGTTACGTATGTCACATTACGAACCACTACTTATCGTAACCTTTGCTCTGTCATCTTAGTCCATGTAGCTCAATAGTTAGAGCATCTCACTAGTCTACCTAAGTAGTACGTATGTCACATTATGAACCAGTACTTATCGTAACCTTTGCTCTGTCATCTTAGTCCATGTAGCTCAATAGTTAGAGCATCTCACTAGTCTACCTAAGTAGTACGTATGTCACATTACGAACCAGTACTTATCGTAACCTTTGCACTTGGCACTTAGTCCATGTTGCTCAACAGTTACTACTTAGGTAGACTAGTGAGTTGCTCTACATCACATTACGAACCAGTGCTTATCATAACCTTTGCTCTGCCATCTGAGTCATGTAGCTCAACGATTTGAGCATCTCAATTGCGATAAGATTGGATATACGTTCGAATTTTCTAGGTGAAGACAAACTTCAGTAGCAAAATATGTCATTATTATTACAAAGCTGCCATCCCCACAATATAATTACAAACATAGTTATTCTCGATCACAGAGTGTTGGGATAATGCGCGGCAGAAGGAACGAGATTGACTCTCACCATCTTTAGAGATCTGCAACCATGGATCAGGGGGATACATGAAGGCTGCATTCGTTATTTGATCCGCAATTTCCTCCTCTTCATTGAACGGAAAAGTCCCACTCAGGCTACGACGAGAATAAAATAAAACAACGTGAAAAACAAGGAAATAAACAATGCAAACGAAACGTAATTTGTACTAGTTATGCTGGATAACTAAAAATAAAACCCAGTTTTACCTGACGTAGACAATTACCCCCACTGACCACATGTCAATCGATCTGTTGTATCCTCTATTACGCAGAACTTCAGGAGCGAGGTAGGCTGGTGTGCCGACCACCGAACGTCGAAATGATTTTTCGCCAATGATACGAGCAAAACCAAAATCGCAGAGTTTGATCTTGAGAAAGATAAACACAATTTCTGTAAAATATTAGGAAGAAAAGAAGGGAGAGAGGAAAGAAGGGAGGAAGGAAGAGAGGAAAGAAGAGAGGAAGGAAGAGAGGAAAGAAGGAAGGACGGAAGGAAGGAAGAGAGGAAAGAAGAGAGGAAAGAAGGAAGGACGGAAGGAAGAGAGGAAAGAAGGAAGGAAGGAAGAGAGAAAAGGAAAGAAGGAAGGAAGATAGGAAACAAGGAAGGAAGGAAACAAGGAAGCAAGGAAAGAAGGAAGAAAGGAAAGAGGGAAGGAGGGAAGGAAAGGAAGGAAGAGAGGAAAGAAGGAAGGAAGGAAGAGAGGAAACAAGGAAGGAAGGAAGAGAGGAAACAA
>JAYKKM010000506.1:1875000-2157500 GCA_035772405.1 Chrysogorgia sp. JL179-B06 | reverse complement strand
AAGAAAGGAAAGGAAGAAGGAAAAAAAGAAGGAAGGAAGGAAAGAAAGAGGGAAGGAAAGGAAGGAAGAGAGGAAAGAAGGAAGCAAGGAAGAGAAGAAAGGAAAGAAGAGAGGAAACAAGGAAGGAAGGAAGAGAGGAAACAAGGAAGGAAGGAAGGAAGGAAACAAGGAAGGAAGGAAGAGAGGAAACAAGGAAAGAAGGAAGAAAGGAAGGAAGGAAGGAAGGAAGGAAGGAAGGAAGGAAGGAAGGAAGGAAGGAAGGAAGGAAGGAAGGAAGGAAGGAAGGAAGGAAGGAAGGAAGGAAGGAAGGAAGGAAGGAAGGAAGGAAGGAAGGAAGGAAGGAAGGAAGGAAGGAAGGAAGGAAGGAAGGAAAGAAGGAAGGAAGGAAGGAAGGAAAGGAAGGAAGGAAGGAAAGGAAGGAAGGAAAGAAGGAAGAAAGGAAAGAGGGAAGGAGGGAAGGAAGGAAGGAAGAGAGGAAAGGAAGGAAGGAAGAGAGGAAAGGAAACAAGGAAGGAAGAGAGGAAACAAGGAAGGAAGGAAGAGAGGAAACAAGGAAGCAAGGAAACAAGGAAGCAAGGAAAGAAGGAAGAAAGGAAAGAGGGAAGGAGGGAAGGAAAGGAAGGAAGAGAGGAAAGAGGGAAGGAGGGAAGGAAAGAAGGAAGAAAGGAAAGAGGGAAGGAAGGAAAGGAAGGAAGAGAGGAAAAAAGGAAAGGAATGAAGAGAGGAAAGAAGAAAAAGGAGGGAAGGAAAAGAAGGAAGGAAGGAAAGGAAGAAGGAAAAAAAGAAGGAAGGAAGAAAAGAAGGAAGGAAGAAAGGAAAGGAAGAAGGAAAAAAAGAAGGAAGGAAGGAAAGAAAGAAGGAAGGAAGAAAAGAAGGAAGAGAGGAAAGGAAGGAAGGAAAGGAAGAGAGGAAAGAAGGAAGGAAAGAAGGAAGAGAGGAAAAGAAGGAAAGGAGAAGGTAGGAGAAAAGCTAGCAAGGGGAAAAGGGCAAGGAAGGGGAAAAGGGCAAGGAAGGGGAAGAAATAAATGAAGGGAAAGGAGGAGTGATAGAAAGAAGGAAGGGAGAAATGGGAAAGCAGGGGGTGAAGGGAAGAAATGAGGAAGGATATAAAATCGTAGTGACAAGAATACGAACCTGAGGGAATCCACAGTCGGAACAATTGGATGAAAGAAGTACATTTTCTGGTTTAAGGTCACAATGGACTATGTTTTTAGAGTGAAGGTGTTTCAACGCTATTAAAATCTTAAGAGAAAAAACAACATTACAAAATGCCTCACATTAGTGGTTAGTACGATATCCGACTACAGCACTATATACAGAAGATACAGGGGCAACTCGAAATAAAGTTGGGTCAGTCACTTTGTCCAAGGGTCTGGCTCTTTCATTTTGTTGCGAGCTGTAGCGTGAGGTTGCACGGATTACTACATAAAATAGCGATTATAATAAAAACAGTAGATTATGATAATAATTATTATAATTTCCCTCCATTTATAAATATTTCACATCAAGTTATTTAAAAAAGTATATTTAAGTATTACCAAAAAAAATATTAATTCATTAAAAATATTGACTTCAACTCAAACACTACAATCGTTTTAGCAGAGCGTTTTGGAGGTCATAAAACAAGCTTCGTGGTCGAGCTTGCCGGCGCCACGTCGTATAGATGTTACAACGCAACATCTCACGAGACAAGTTGACAAGTTGCAGGAATTCGCTAACTGTAGAGGAACATTGCTCACCTGGAAAATAAGAAACTTTGTACATCGTTCTGTTAGCCTTCCCTTGGTACTAGATAAAATTAACTCCAACATATCGCCTTTTAATTTTTCCATAACTACAAAAATCTGAAAACGAAGTATATCCGATTAATAGCTTGAAAATAGATCAAACTTGCACACGACGCAGTGGAAAGGACCGAGGGCGACATAGCATATAGAAAATTACAGCAATTGTGAGATTTTAAGGGGAATGGTATTAATTTCGAAATAGCGAGATAAAATAGGGTATATTCCACTCGCAAGCGAGGTCGCCAAGCGAAGCGAGTAGTGCTGTGCGCCGGAGTGCCGGAGCTCCGGCGTTTTTTGTGCAGACAGGCCGGAGCCGGAGTTGAGTTGTTTTCTTCCCGCTCCGGCAAGAAAATCAGAATGACAAAAAATATGACAATTTCGGCGAAGCTTTGTTCACAAATAATGGCAACACTGAATTTGCAGAATGTGCATATGATCTGAAGTCTTGTTTGTTGAGTCAAACAATTTCAGCTACCGCAAACAGCCAAATTAACAGAGACGGCAAAGTTAATGCTCAGGAATTATTGGATTATTGATATCGCCACAAAAACGAATGGCCTGCTTTGACGCGCGTCTAGCTCTCTCGTATCTTTCTTGTCCATCGTCCTCTGTCACTTCTTAATGATCTTTTCGTTGACGGGGAACATCGTCTCAAAGAAGCGTTGCGCACTCCTTCCAGGCAACATCGGTGACTTAGCGTTCATTAAATTTAATTATACAGGGCCCGCGGAGACGGGGGGGCTGGGGGGCTATACCCCCCCCCCACTTTTTTGGAAACCAAAATAAAGTAGAAGTAACACTAACTGGCGAAGATTTGCTTGATGTTTTCAACTTCAGATCATACGGGCCTGACATGAAGTTCTGTGACCTTGTCACTGTACAAAACAACCACAGGCTCCGAAAACGAGCTCGAGATCCTCGAGATTATTATTCAAAAATCGTAGCTGCAGCAATGGCGTTTCTCTCAAAAGGCAGGAAATAGCATTAAAGAGCCATAGAAAATCCAAAATTTTCCAGGCGGTTGTATTTATGACTTAGCCCCCCCCCCCCCCACTCTTTAATACGCTCCGCGGGTCCTGTTATAAGAAGTTTCAAAAACCCTTGGCAATTTACACTTGTATTTCGTTATTTGTATTTTGTAGTAGCATAACTTATTCGGTTCTATAAAGTTTTCCTCATTTCTAGCATTCCTAGTTGTAGCATTGCATTTGCTTGAGTTGAGTCGCTTTCACGGGCTTTCGGTTATACTTTTTACGGCTTTCACCGGGAGAAGACCCTGGGGACAAATTTGAGGCGAATAATATCCGGTTTTTATCCGGTTGGACTTTATCCCTGGAGCCGAATATCAGAACTGTAAAGCGGCCGGAGCCGGAGCTGAAAAACCGGAGTTTACACATCTCTAGAAGCGAGAGGGTGATAATCTCGCCGCGGTAGGGATCCATTCCCCACGAATAGTTTGTATATATATATATATATATATTTTTTTTTTTTTATATATATTTCAGCGAAGGGTAGGACCAACTCTTTTTAAGGAAGTAAAAAGTCGTTTTGGGTGATCCGTTTGAATAGAACAATATTTGGATAGAGCAATATTTTCCCAACGCGGCCATTGGCGGTTTGTGATCTGACAAACTACATAAAGAGGACGTGTGTTATGTGTTTAGACTCGCTAATTCCAAATCTCTTTTCAGAATTGAAAACGGTTAAATATTGATCGAGATAATAAACCGTTTTTATGAAGGGTATACACGTTCGCGTAATATAATAGGTACGTATGTTACGTATTTAGACTCGGTAATTCCAAATCTATTTTCAGAATTGAAATCGAGTAAATATTGGCCGAGATAACGTTCAAAATCTACGTCGACAGAGACTAGAAATACAAATACGCGGTCTGCAGGGCACTGGGGACCATGGATGGGGAAAAGAAACTCTAGGGGTAGGGTGGGGGGAGTGGTAGAAAAGGCGAGCGAGGGGATTATTGCGGATTCGTATTTCTAGTATTTATGCGCAGTCGAAACCACAATTTTGTGTACTGTATGGTGTGAGCATATATGATAACTTGCACCTTGTATGATTAAATTGTAATGATTGAAAAAAGTATATAATTGAAACAAACCCACCTTCTCTATTGTTTCAAAAAAGTGAAATAAATTAACCACGCCTTTATGATGCAATTCCTAGATGGGATAAAATGGAACAAGGATAAACGATGTGAAAAGAACATACAACCATTTGTGATCGAGCGTCAAGTGTGTGTGACAAACAACAAGTTGTTTTAAAAGAATAAGACAAATGATACATGGATCGTCAAGCTCATATCATCAGAAAAATGTTTCTGAGTCCCGTACAGGAATAAACCTGTAACCTTCTGATTGCCGGTGACACGCTGTAACCATTGAGCTACCAAGACTCAGATGGAGAGCGAAGGTTACAATGTGCATTGTGCATATCATCATGATATCATATATGTATATACGCCCTTTGCCCACTGTCTCGTCCTTGTTCTTATCATAACCTTCACATATTTATCTGATATTTATAGTGTTAAATATTGGTTCATATAGTATGACATCATTACAATATTCTAAGGAAGTTCATGTTTGTGTTACTGTTTATAAACATGAAAATATGTCTATCTAAAATATTATTTAACAAGAGGTTTTACCTGACACTGTCTTTGAACAAGCAATCTCTGTTTTATATTGTATCACTATTATTATAACTATAGACATTAAACACTGATTTATTTTATTTCTTTTGTTTTAAAATTTGTTACCCGATATTTATAATACAACAAAAAATTCTTACCCAACCTTTTACCGCCAAATATTTGGCTTGTCCAACCCATTTATTTTCGGTACCAACCCCAGCCATAAATAATGAACGTGTGAGGCCGAACGGGAATGTTTTTGCCCATAGTCAATCGAGATATGGTCTGGAAAAAGCGCCGACTATAATGAGCTACGTTTTGATGTTGAACCGTACCTTGCACATCCTTTGTTTTAGGTTTATTAATATTTAAACAACACGGTTGAGCGATTAAACCCAAACGATTCTATTGGATGATTGCTTCTTGCACCGTGCACAAAATTGCATAAAGACGAACAAAAACGGATAGAACAAAGACTTTAGCTGAGTTTCCAGACCATATCTCGATTGACTATGATTTGCCCGAGGTTTTTGTAGACTGCGCAACGAAGGAGCGAGATTTGTGCAATTAAACAGAAGGCAAATACTTTCCAGTCCAGACCGAACAAACGAAGTTAATAAGTATTTATTATATGGCTTTTGGTTAATTTTCTTCTCTGTTTTAACGCTGTTTTCGTCTTCAACTTCTTCAGAAGCTGCCGTTTACCTTACTTCTTCACTAGTATGTTACGCTTCATTTTACATCAGTTAGGCACTTATTTTCTATGCTTTTAGAGGATTGAAAACTTTAAAGAAACGCAATGATAATGTCCCAGCACATTTTGTTGCTCGGTATTTTCATTCAAATCAACTCAGAAATTTTCCCGCCAAAACTTACCGATCCGGAAAAAAGCGTATAGACGACTTTCACGATCATGCGCAGTAGCAACAAATATTCAAATTTTCATCGTAGGTAAAAACAACTGTTTCCGCTGGAAAGAGCATATTGAAAATAGTAGAAGTGCAAAGTTTGAAAGGAATTGTGTAAAAAAGGAAGAAGTTACACAAGCAGAAAGTTGGCCATTTCAAAAGGGATTTATTAGTGATTTAATAAGGATTTTGGCTTGGCGGGCGGGCGTTGCACGCCAAGCCAAAATCCCTATTAAATCCATAGTGAAGATCAAAACTTCCAAAGTGTGTAGCTTTCGCGCGCATTATTTGCCCGATTAGTTTCAAACTTTGCACTTTTACTATTTCTAATATGATCTTTCTAGCTAAAACAGTTGTTTTTACCTCATATGAAAATTTGAAATAAAATTGCTACTGCGCATGACCCTGAAACTCGTCTATTGCCCTCGCTCGCAGCTTGCCCAATTTATGGTTTAGATGCATGTGATTTGTGGGCTCATAATCCTTACTATTCTTGCATCTAAATCATATGTCGTCCTCAGTAATCGCATTTATGTAAAAATACCTTTAGTTATAGTTCTATTACCTGAAGAATTGAAACCTCGTTTTTTAATTGCGTCGCCTGTTTTGTCGGAAATCGTAACTTGTCGACAATTTTGACGGCGACTTCTTTTCCCGTTTCACGATGGACCCCTGGTGAAAAAATAAAGACATGAAATATTGCAGGTGACCGAGCGAGAAAAGAAAGACTGGGACCGATAGAAAACATTTTTCGTGTTCCCATTGAGTTATAGAAATGGTCTTCTGTCACTTAAAAACAATGGTAGGTTGTTATATTACAGCTAATTTAAGTAGCATTGTGGTTAACTGTAAAACCTGTAAACTGTACCATCAATTCCATTCACTTTCATTATAACAAGTATCTCTCTCCCTCCCCTTCCTCGTTCCCTCTCTCTTTCCATCCCCTTCCTACCCTCTCCTTCCATCACTTCTTCCTCTCCTTCCAGAGAGGGGTAAGGAGAGGGGATGGAAGGGGCCCTTCCACCCTTCCCCCTCTCCTTCTATTCCCCGTCCCCCTTTCTCCTTCCTTCCATTCCCCCCTCCCCTTCCCCCTCTGTCCTTCCATCGCTTCGTCCTCTCCTTCCCCTTACCTCTCTCCTTCCATCCTCCCCCCTCTCCTTCCACTCCTATTCCCCCATCCTCCCTCTCTCCTTCCACCCCTTCCCTTTCCCTCTCTCCTTCCACCCCTTCGATCCCCTCTCTCCTTCCCTCTCTCCCCTTCCCTTCCCCCTATCTCCTTCCATTCCCCTCCCTTCTCTCCTCCCACCCCTTCCCCTTCTCTCCTTCCACCCCTTCCATCCCCTCTCTCCTTCCCTTCCCCCTCTCTCCTTCCCTTCCCCCTCTCTCCTTCCCTCCACCCTCTCTCCTTCCCTCCCCCCTCTCTCCTTCCCCCTCTCTCCTTCCATCCCTTCCCCCCATTTACCTCCGTACACGATACCAAATTGTCCCGAACCAAGGATCTCGTCAGGAAAGACTTGGTAGATTTGAGATAAATCCTGGTTGTAAAACAAAGCATTTTGTGTTTTAGGACATTTGTTGTTCCAATACAATAGTTGGTTTTGGGACAACAAGTACAATCTTGTTGCATCACCTAGGTAAACATGGTTCACTTACCGGCTTTGGTCTAGCTTCGGGCTTTTTCTCGTCGATGTTGTTTGGTTGTTCCTCTGCCTTTTCAGTTTGACCTGAGGTTTCAAGAAATGTGTGGTATACACAAAGCAGTATTCTGATAGAAAATTACCAGCAAATCTGGTTGCATATATAGATTATGTCACCAGTAACATGAGAAGTAGAATGAATGAATAAATAAATAAATTGAATGAATAAATAAATTGAATGAATAAATTAATTGATTGAAAAATTAATTGAATGAATAAATTAATTAAATGAATAGATTGAATGAATGAATAAATTAACTGAATAAATAACATAATTGAATGAATGAATAAATTAATTGAATGAATAAATTAATTGAATGAACAAATAAATTGAGGGAATAAATTAATTGAATGAATAAATAAATTAAGGGAATAAATTAATTGAATGAATAAATTAATTAAATGAATAGATTGAATGAATGAATAAATTAACTGAATAAATAACTTAATTGAATGAATGAATAAATTAATTGAATGAATAAATTAATTGAATGAACAAATAAATTGAGGGAAAAATTAATTGAATGAATAAATAAATAAAGGGAATAAATTAATTGAATGAATAAATTAATTGAATGAATAAATTAATTGAATGAATAAATTAATTAAATGTAAAAATTGAATGAATAAATTGAATAAATAAATTGAATGGAATATACCGGGATGGGTGTCTTTTTTATACAGACGTCAATTTGTCCTTCCCCTCTTCGTATATTAGGAACCTTAAGATCTACGACGCTGCAACCTCGACGACGTGGCCCTCAAAACGTTAACAAGCAGTGTGAATTTTTAAAGCATTTGAAAGAAGCCATGGGAAATTAACTACAGTATATGAGGTTTGAAGCTTGTTTTATGACCTCCAATACGCCGCAGTTCTGCTAAAACGATTGTAGTGTTTGAGCTGAAGTCAAGGAACAACTCTCACCTCTCAGCGAGTTCCCGTCGTCCTGAAGACGTGAAAATGCTCAGAGTTACGTTGTAAACAGAACGAGGACGGTGTCGAGAATACTCTTGGGACTATAAATTATTCATTCTCCTTGTTTCGCATGAAGAATTCCTTGTTTTGAAGGCCGCGTCGTCGAGGTTGCCACATCGTAGATCTTAAAGTCGCTAATAATTTTAATGCCTACACGTCCAGAGGTTTCATTAATATTTCTCATAGTAGGCAACGTTTCAAAATTAGACGTCTGTGTCCAGAAAATGTTGCCAGAATATTACATATAAAGTGTCGCCAGAATATTACATATAAAGTGTCGACCGAAAATTACAGTACACGAAAAATAGCTGGCGATAAGAGGAAAAATAGGCGGCGGTTTAACACTGATCTCAAAAATAGGACTGGATTGAGCTTTCAGCTGATTTTGTAGCTTGCATATTTGCATAATGTAAATTGCAAGAGATCATTAGAAGCTCCGAGTTTGCAAGCAAATCAAACTGTGACGCTCGCGAAATAGGTTTAGTGTCTGGCCAATATAGTTTCTTTGTTAACATTAAATGCATAAAATCTTCAACCTAATTTGACGTCTCATATTAGGCTTCTCTCACTGAATAATTAGAGCCAACGGCGGCCATTACTAAGGGACCAAAGTCGCAGTAAATCTGTAGGTAAGCCATGAATCGTTTTACCCAGTAATTTGACAAATGTCTTCTGGTCCTCTTCATAGTAAAATTATTTTATTTTGTCGATGGTAAGAGCACACAATCCAACAAAAAACCTCATAGACCTTAGTAATGGCGGACTTCCGGCTTCATTTACTGAACAATAGTTGCTCGATCCAGTCTTCTTTCGAGATCAGTGGCCGGTAACCGCCTATTAATGAAAACTCTACATGTCCACAATTCTTATGTTATCTCTCATTTTCTCTTCCTCTCACCTGAACTCGCAGGTTTTCCGCCTGCGACAAAACTAGCCTGCGGCGTCACACATCCAGGATTCAATGCGGACTTAATAGCCTCGGCCCAGGCTATGCCCAATCTCGTTCCTATCCCAGCATCCCTATCGACTGGCTGGGAATCCTCGAGATTGTCAGCCTGACCGATGTAATAAGTCAACGAACGGGTCTTCATCTCGAAGCAATGCGGAGCCCTGGTGGCATCTGTTTGCAGAGGATCGATGCTAGTGTCGACAGAGAGAACCTCTGACAACGGGATGTCCTTGAAAAAACAACAACAAATAGTGTTTTGTTTTAAAGAACTATCGAGGGTTCCCTGCAGTAAAACAAATTACTTTTAAAGTGCCTATAACCTCTACAGGCATTTAATATATTTTTTATATTTGGAACATTTTGAGAAGAAATGTAATATATCTTGCGTTAATATACACAATGTTGTAGTGAATGTGGGAGAGCTCGGAGTAGACAAACGATATCTCATCTCCTCAGAAAATGAGTCCCGTACAGGAATCGAACCTGTAACCTTCTGATTGGCGGTGAGACGCTCCAACCATTGATGAAGAGCGAAGGTTACAATGATGTACTGGTTCGATTCCTGTACGGGACTCCACGTATATGTCCACGTATCGTCTGTCTATTCCGGCAATATTGTGTATATTAACGCATCCAAGCATTACCGATATATAGTGACTGCCGCATAGGCAGTACATATATCAATCGAACCAGTACATCATTGTAACCTCCGCTCTCCATCTGAGTCTCGTTAGCTCAATGGTTAGAGCGAGCGTCTCACCGGCAATCAGAAGGTTACAGGTTCGATTCCTGTACGGGACTCCTGTACGAGGATATGAGCTTGACGATCGTCCACGTATCGTAATATATCTTCTCAGACAAAAACTTCATCCTCATGAAGTTTTTCACAGTCAAAGTTACCAGATGTGACATCTACCACATCCTGGGGCGTTCTTTGTCAGCGCCCGCAAGTAATCGTCTTCTGGACGATCTTTTTTAGTGTCCGCGAGAGGCGGGACGAAATGAGAGATTGTACTGCTGTATGATGAAATACATCATAGAACTGCTAACCCCAAAACAACTTAGATCCTAACCTTAATACTAACTAGAAATTATCCGCGCTTTTAGAGAGAACTAAGTTAGCTACCGGTATAAAGCTGTACGTATGTTGTAAATAGATCATTTAACTTTCCCTTGATATATTCTATAGCTTTGGGGGTGGTTTATTTCTCAAGAAAACGTTTGCCAAACGGTTAGGACCTTTGTCGTTTTGGGGTCGGTTACAATTCAATTAACTAGGAGGCTGGTACGAGGTTTGAACGTGTCAGCTATTTGCTCGTTAATTCACTCTATTTGCTCGTCAATGCCTTCTATTTGCGCCTCCTTATAAGGAATACATACTAGATAGTAGATACCCTATCCCTATTCTATCCCCCCTACCCTTGCGGGATTTTACCATAACTAATCCCCAGACCTCACACGCCATATATTTGTTTATCACAAATCGGAAAAGGTGTTTCTATTCAGGTACATTTTGAACGTTATCTCGGTCAATATTTAACCGTTTTCAATTCTGAAAACAGATTTGGAATTACCGAGTCTAAATACATAACATACGCATCTATTATATTATGAGAACGTGTATACCCTTCGTAAAAACCTGTGATGTACTTAGAAATTTATAATCGGCAATCAGGCGGCCCGCTTCGTCGTGTATTATTTTGAACGTTATCTCGGTGAATCTTCAACGTTTTCAATTCTGAAAACAGATTTTAGTCCAAGTACCACTTATATATATATAGTAGTAAAACCACAACAAACGTGGTACTGATTTGAAAAGATACTTATCGTACGTATTCCATATATGGAAATGCAAATACATTGCCAAGACGAGCAAATACGTTGCCCTAGTTACCAGTGACGACAGGTAGCGTTCAAGATCGACAACGAATTATTTCTAAAAATAACGCTAATAATAATACTCAGGGCTTTCGCTTAGTTCTGAAGTCGGTGACTGTCCCATTGAAGTACCTGTCAGTGTCAGACATGGGTGGTGAAAGGACATTCTGATTCATGGAGGACTAATGCAAAATGCGAATCTTAGGAATACAATTTTCAGCATTTGGAGAAATAATTCATAGGTAGTAAATTCAACTATATTATCAACAACCTGTCCCCTGGCATGCACTGTATGAATTACACTGATGATGGCATTTGAACAGCTTTTCATAAAAACAAACCTGCAGAGACGATTTTTGGACATCGGAAAAAAAAGCTGGCTATACACAGTACCCGCCGGAGCTCTGGAAGCAGCCGGGTCTTAGCCTAAGGCCTGAATACAACCCTAATACAAACCTTAATACTAACCCTAATACTAACCCTAATACTAATCCTAATACTAACCCTAATACTAACCCTAATACCAACATTAATACTAACCCTAATACTAACGGCCGAATACTAACATTGTAGTAAAGTAAACGGTTTGAACCTAGGAGTATATCATTAGATGTGTGAAGTTGATCGTCCAGGTCGTTGTAGTCTTGAGAAAGACTATTGTTGGTGACTCACGTTTCAACGGCCTCAGCGGCGGTCATCTTCAGAGTCACAACAATAGTCTTTTCAAGACTACAACAACCTGGACGATCAACTTCACACATCTAAAAATACTAACATTCGATACATGGGCGATCGTCAAGCTCGTATTCTCGTAAAAATTATATACACAATGCTGTAGTGAATGTGGGAGAGCTTGGAGTAGACAGACGTATGTATATTAACACATCCAAACATTACCGATATATAGTGACTGCCGCATAGGCAGTACATATATCAATCGAACCAGCACATCATTGTAACCTTCGCTCTCAATGGTTAGAGCGTCTCACCGGCAATCAGAAGGTTACAGGTTCGATTCCTGTCCGGGACTCAGAATCATTTTTCTGAGGATATGAGCTTGACGATCGCCCATGTATCGTCTGATACTTCAAGCTCTCCCACATTCACTACAGCAGTGTGTATATTAACAAATACTAACATTAATAACAAAATCAGGGCAATGTATTTGCTCGTCAGGGCAACGTATTTTCTCGTTAGAGCAATGTATTACAAGTACTACAAAGCCATAGTGGCGTACAAAATTGACATTTACAGGTAAAATACAACCTCTTCAATACATTTTGAGATAAAAATATGAAACCTCGCACGATTACTACTTGTGAATTGTGGTAATAACATTAAGACCATTTTATAAAAAGACAAAAAGTACATTTTTCCTCGGAGAATCACGATAAATTTGCATGTTACCATGAGGATAATTTTGTGACACACGTTTAAGACATTGTAAGTTCAAATAAATAAAACAGCTCAAATATTGCATGAATGCACAGAACACACGTTTCTTATACCTTATAGTAATTCTTTCCGGTGGAGCTCTGGAAGAGCGTGATGCACTTCGTATCCAACCTCCAGTAATGTTTCCGTCTCTAAACAAAAATAGGCCAACGGTTACGTTTAATAAGCAAAGTTTTGTTAGCATGTTATCTTTACGAAAACGCATAAGGTCGGGTGACACATGCGATTTTTTTCTCGTGCCGGCAACGAAACGGGTCAAATTTCATTACGTTGCCCGCGCGAGCGAAGTGGTTACACGAGCAATGATAGCTTAGCCGCGTCGGAATTATTAACATGAAAAAACAGGGAACTAGTGTTTTGCCAACATCACACCAACATGGCGTTGAAGAAAGAACTCGTGGTCATAGCCGAATGCTTTTGTTGGAAGAGGATAACGAAGAGGATATAAGAGAAGAAAAACTAGAGAAAACAACAAAGGTTATTTCAGTCAGCTTCTTCCTGATTTAGCTGCCCACGACACACCGGGATTTGAGAAATTTATGCGAATGGATTTTGAACATTTCAAAAAGATAGTTGATAACCTATCTGAAACGCTTTACAAGAAAGACACAGTAATGCGTGAATCAATCAAGCCAGCAGAATTGTTTGTTTAGGAGTAGAAACAGAAAGAAACGAGCCTGCGCTACAGCACACTGGCCATACAAAAGCGAATTTCATTGGCTGGCATAAAATAATCATTGCGTTTCCTGCTGAAACAATGCCTGGGTAATTTGATATGTTCGGCAATCGTTGCCGAAAATTCAAACATTTCAACTTTCCGCAACGATTGCCGAACGCATCGGGTTACAATTGCGTTACCGCGCCAGCTATGCGACACGCGCAATTTCAAAAAAAAATCGCACGTGTCACCCGACCTTAACATTTCGTAGGGGGGGCTTAGCATAATTTGCCCGAACATTTATTTCTTTTTTATAACATTGACGTCAATGTTAATCTATGTAATGCATAACCTCTGAGGAACACGAATCGCCATCGTTATGCCAAGCATTATGATTATACATGCACGTTTTTCGTTAAAACATGGACCTAATGGACATGCATTAGAAACACGTACATTTAGGGGAAAATTTTTTAATAAAATTTTTTAATTCTCCGAAAGTCTATTTCCTGCAATTTGAGGGCACTTTTCTTGTTTTTTTTCAACCTTGGCAGTGTGCGGGATTCGAAGTACAGTAAAAACCCGCGTATAAGAACCTAGATTTTTCCAAGTTAGCCTAAAAAGGTTCTTATATAAATGGTGTTTACTGCAAAATTAGGCTATTTAGGTTCTTAAACAGGTTCTTATTTTCTTAAGAAAAAAGCGACTTGGTTTTGGTAAGTGTGGTCTATTATTTATATAAATTATGCATACATTTTCTCCAAATGACTGCAATCTAAGCAAATACAAACCCTATATGCACTTTAAAGCTACACTGTATGTAATTTACAGCTTACTGTGTGTAAATTCAATGGAACAAAACAACGTATACAACTGTAGACATATATACTAACTATTTGTCTGGTTCTGGCTCATTTTCATTACTTTGTAGAGTTTATTTTCTTTGATTTATAAATTTTTAGTTTTGACTCTATTTGATAAAATAAGAACCTGCTTTTAAATTTTAGCCTAAAACAGGTTCTTATGTAAAGGGGGGGTCTAAATGGAAAATCTTAGCCCAACAGGTTCTTAAAATCTAGGTTCTTATACACGGGTTTTTACTGTATTTAATTACCGTTAAAGTATAACAGATTTTTCAAATTTAGACCGCGTGGATATCTCTCCCGCGCATGGGGAATGCGTTCGTTGCACGACGGTAGAAGAGAAGGAAGGAAAAGCAATTGGCCACAAAACCAAATTCATTAGGTATATTCAAGTTGAATATACGAGATAATGTTTAGATAATGCTCGGACCTGGCTGACCATTGCTCAACGAAGAACAATGAAATCCCAGATTAATTCGCACATTTCAAATATTAGAATATTTAAGACAGGACGGACCTTTTTTGCTCGAATGATAAGACTATTTTTTCCCGAATAGAGTTAATTGTTCGAACTGGAGGACACTCCGGCCCGTACGCTTATGTTCACGATATTGCCATTGCCTTTGGGAAGGAAAAAAATCGTCCTTGGTCGTTAACGAGTTTAAAAACAACGTGACACGTCGGCAGATTAAAGTCCAAAGAGATTGACTTTTATATTATGGCATTCCCTGTCATCGATGGAGACAATGACGATTGGGTGAAGAGAAATGCGGGAGAACTACCACTGCCTAGCCAGCTAGCTATATAAACGATATCTCGCTATCCAAGCCAGCAGTTTCGTCATTGGAGAGAATGTCCAGCAAGGCAAGGCAAGGCAAGGCAAGGCAAGGCAAGTGACAACAGCGTCGCGAGTACGCGAGTACAACTACAACCACTTTCCTACTGGCACGAGTATCTTGACTTACTGTGCTTCTTTAAGGTCATCAATGGCATTGTACCTATATCAAGCGATATCCTACCCAAACGTCTTGTTCCCTTAAGGCTTACTAGATTCTCCGCAAATGTCAATGCAATCTCATTCCGTCAACGTAAATGTAAAACAACTACTTTCAATCACTCATTTCTTAGAACAACTAGGACTTGCAACTCTCTTCCCGAACACTTAAGGCTAGATTATTTAAACTTTAAAAAATCTAAGAAGTCACTATTAGACTATTATAATAATGCTTAGATATTATCCTGTTACAATGTTGACGATCCTCGAACTTGGAAAACTGTTTGGCTAAAGTACAACACATCGCGAAGCCTCACTGAACCCCCATAACTTGCTGTTATTAGTTATTATTTTATTTTTGTAAAGGCCCACTGTAATTGGTGTTTAACTGTTGTGGTTACCCTGCTTCTTTTATGTATTTTTAAGAGGCGAAGCTAAATAAATAAATAAAGCCTGAAAAGATCCGATATGTTCATGTTCCTCAGGCAGAGACTTGTAAGATATACCAGGTTTCTTTTTTTAGTAACTTTGTTGTAAATAATTGTGTCGCAAATCTATAAAATCTAACATGTTGAAAATATTTAGAACATAAACATTGTTTTGAATTGAATTTTAAACTCACGTAGTCTTGCGTGAGTTTTATCATGCGTGTTTTTAACTGTAGTTTATTGTAAACTACCAGCTTTTCTCGGACGCTTTTCGGCTTTTTACCCGAACCAAGTGTTTCCCTTCGCCTAGCATGACACCAAGCTTTTATAGTTTCATCGCAATCATCTTTCATTAAGGGTTTGCGTAAATCATGTTTTCGTCTTCAACTTACATTGTTATCCTTATCCGTGTAGTGCACCATCCATCCTTGTTTTAAAACCTTTGAAGCTCTCTTCTTCGTGTGCTTGACGGAAACAACGATTCTTTGAAGAGGGATGTTAGAACTTTCAGTGGCCTCCAGTTTCGGTGGCTTCGGTTCCACTGAAATAAAGAATTTATATACATACAGCAACCACGAGACAGCCGCCAGATTGATACTTCGATGAATTTTCTTAAAATTTCAAAATTTCTTGAGGAGCATGCCACAGACACCCAAACGTTACATCTTCGAAGCGAATCCCATCCCTTTTGTCGTACTAATCTCCGAGCTTCCGACCCCCTCTCACTCCCCTACCTCACTCCCCCACACACACACAATTGAGTAAGTGCATGCATGTATACCTGGAGATGTTGGGGTAACTGGTTCAGATTCGCTTCGTGGTTTGCCTTGAATTTCTCGATCAGAATCATCGCTTTCTTCTTCGATCTCGCCAGTGTCTTGACTGAGGCTGCTCGAATCAGCAGAACCTGTCAAGACAAGATGGATGTCACAGGTCAACTTGTGGCTTCACACTTTCGACAATGCTAACAAAATGCTAAAAGCAATATTGGCTAATAGCCACGTTAAAAAAAATACATTTAAATAATAGAATATACATGTGTCAGGTCTCTATAACATGATCGAAACCCTCGTGAAGTAATAACAACACTCGAGAAGTTGGGAAAGCACTCGCCTTGGCGGCTCATGCTTCTCCCTACACTTCTCTCGTGTTTTTATTACGTCTTTCGGGTTTTTATTACGTCTTTCGGGTTTCAATCACGTTATAGTAGAGACCCGGTAAATATGTATTCCGTTATTTAAATGGAGAACCGGGTAAATGTTTACAATTAATTTTATAAAATAATTCAGAAACAAATGCTGATATTTGAATAATTACGCATCACAAAGGTAAATAACTTTTTTGATTTAATGCAAATTCTCATTAGTTCCTGACGTCATTCCGGTCTCCGTAACATGATCGAAACCGGCAAGCTCGCATAGAGGAAATAGTAGTCGATGATAGTGCATGGTAGTCGATGATAGTGCATGGTAGTCGATGATAGTGCATGGTAGTCGATGATAGTGCATGATAGTCGATGATAGTGCATGATAGTTGATGATAGTGCATGGTAGTCGATGATAGTGTATGGTAGTCGATGATAGTGTATGGTAGTTGATGATAGTGCATGGTACTCGATGATAGTGTATGATAGTCGATGATAGTGCATGATAGTTGATGATAGAGTATGGTAGTCGATGATAGTGTATGATAGTTGATGATAGTGCATGATAGTCGATGATAGTGCATGGTAGTCGATGATAGTGTATGGTAGTTGATGATAGTGTATGGTAGTTGATGATAGTGCATGATAGTTGATGATAGTGTATGGTGGTCGATGATAGTGCATGATAGTCGATGATAGTGTATGGTAGTCGATGATAGTGCATGGTGGTCGATGATAGTGCATGGTGGTCGATGATAGTGCATGATAGTCGATGATAGTGCATGATAGTTGATGATAGAGTATGATAGTCGATGATAGTGTATGATAGTTGATGATAGTGCATGATAGTCGATGATAGTCGATGATAGTGTATGGTGGTCGATGATAGTGCATGATAGTCGATGATAGTGCATGATAGTCGATGATAGTGTATGGTGGTCGATGATAGTGTATGGTACTCGATGATAGTGTATGGTGGTCGATGATAGTGCATGATAGTCGATGATAGTGCATGATAGTCGATGATAGTGCATGGTAGTTGATGATAGTGCATGATAGTTGATGATAGTGCATGGTACTCGATGATAGTGCATGATAGTCGATGATAGTGCATGGTACTCGATGATAGTGTATGGTACTTGATGATAGTGCATGGTACTCGATGATAGTGTATGGTACTTGATGATAGTGCATGGTACTTGATGATAGTGCATGGTAGTCGATGATAGTGTATGATAGTCGATGATAGTGCATGATAGTCGACGATAGTGTATGGTAGTCGATAATAGTGCATGGTAGTCGATGATAGTGTATGGAACTCGATGATAGTGCATGATAGTCGATGATAGTGCATGGTGGTCGATGATAGTGCATGATAGTTGATGATAGTGCATGGTACTCGATGATAGTGCATGATAGTCGATGATAGTGCATGGTGGTCGATGATAGTGCATGATAGTTGATGATAGTGCATGGTACTCGATGATAGTGTATGATAGTCGATGATAGTGCATGGTGGTCGATGATAGTGCATGATAGTTGATGATAGTGCATGGTACTCGATGATAGTGCATGATAGTCGATGATAGTGCATGGTACTCGATGATAGTGTATGGTACTTGATGATAGTGCATGGTACTCGATGATAGTGTATGGTACTTGATGATAGTGCATGGTACTTGATGATAGTGCATGGTAGTCGATGATAGTGTATGATAGTCGATGATAGTGCATGATAGTCGATGATAGTGTATGGTAGTCGATAATAGTGCATGGTAGTCGATGATAGTGTATGGAACTCGATGATAGTGCATGATAGTCGATGATAGTGCATGGTGGTCGATGATAGTGCATGGTAGTTGATGATAGTGCATGGTACTCGATGATAGTGCATGATAGTGCATGATAGTTGATGATAGTGCATGGTACTTGATGATAGTGTATGATAGTGCATGATAGTGCATGATAGTGTATGATAGTGCATGGTACTCGATGATAGTGCATGGTACTCGATGATAGTGCATGATAGTGCATGATAGTTGATGATAGTGCATGGTAGTCGATGATAGTGCATGATAGTGCATGATAGTCGATGATAGTGCATGGTAGTCGATGATAGTGCATGGTGGTCGATGATAGTGTATGGTACTCGATGATAGTGCATGATAGTTGATGATAGTGCATGGTGGTCGATGATAGTGTATGGTACTCGATGATAGTGTATGGTGGTCGATGATAGTGCATGGTACTCGATGATAGTGCATGGTACTCGATGATAGTGCATGGTACTCGATGATAGTGTATGGTACTCGATGATAGTGTATGGTGATCGATGATAGTGATAGTGATCAATGATAGTGCAATAAGTGCATGGTAGTCGATGATAGTGCATGGTAGTCGATGATAGTGTATGGTAGTCGATGATAGTGTATGGTAGTCGATGATAGTGCATGGTGGTCGATGATAGTGTATGGTACTCGATGATAGTGTGTGGTGGTCGATTATAGTGTATGGTACTCGATGATAGTGTATGGTACTCGATGATACTGTAGTGCATGGTAGTTGATCATAGTGTATGGTAGTCGATGATAGTGCATGATAGTTGATCATAGTGTATGGTAGTCGATGATAGTGTATGGTGGTCGATGATAGTGTATGGTAGTCGATGATAGTGTATGGTAGTCGATGATAGTGTATGGTGGTCGATGATAGTGTATGGTACTCGATGATAGTGTATGGTACTCGATGATAGTGTATGGTACTTGATGATAGTGTATGGTGGTCGATGATAGTGTATGGTACTCGATGATAGTGCATGGTACTTGATGATAGTGCATGGTACTTGATGATAGTGCATGGTAGTTGATGATAGTGCATGGTACTTGATGATAGTGCATGGTAGTTGATGATAGTTGATGATAGTGTATGATAGTCAATGATCACGAGTGAGAGTTTGAACTATCATTTGACCCTGGCTCTATATATGTAGCACCTCAATGAGGCTAATACTAACCTCTATCCCCTAGATCGATATCGCCAAGACAATTCTTAGGAGCATCTGCAGAACATCTCTTGTGCGCATTGAATTTACAATCTGTGGTGGCAAAAGGATGAACAATTAGTCCATCATGACTCAAGTCAAGTCATCTTACTTGCTCGTACCTCACTTGTTTATTTAATGACACAAACAATCTTTTACAGAATTAACTCTATTCAGTGACCACTCTTGCAAGCGCGACCACCTTCCCGCATTATTTCTCAGACAAACACTATATTTAAAATCTCTCGTGAGATTGCGACCACCTTTTGTGGTTTGATTTTAGATTTTTCTAATTGTTTTCTTGTTAGCGACAACCACGGAGATTATATACAATATTATTCTATTAACTCTTTCCTGTCTGGCTGGAAAACATCCAAAATTGAACTACCTCTTTGTTCTATTGATATCTCGGGAAATATCCATAACTGTTGCGAAACCTAAACCTTTTCTGAAAGCCCAATAAACCGGCTGTTACCAATGCTTTTGAATTTTCCGAACAAGACACATTATGTTAATATAAATTAGCATTAATTATCATAAATCAGGTTGAAAAACTTCCATTTTTCTAGAGAAGACCATCTTACACGCCCGCGTAGCATCATGGAAATTCAAAATGCCACCAATCGCAGAGTTGTTTATGAAATCAAATCAAACTTGGTGTGTGAGTGGATCTCATGTCCCTGGCGTTTGTCGAATTTCAATTTTTAATCTTGCGTTACCGTGCGCCGTGTTTTTCGATTGACGGGGCCGGACAGGAAAGAGTTAAAGTGTATGTGAAATGAAAATTAAGTTTCTATATCTCACTCCATTCTGGAGATATTCAGATTTGAAAGATATACAAATGAGATAATCAATGACGTAAAAACCTTGACACGACATTTTGATTTGCTGTGTAATCCAGTTTATCTTCAAAATTATTTTACCAAATCATGTGTTGCAGGTGGTAATCAGTGGTGCTGAAGAGATTAAATTTTACCAATTACCGCCTGATTAGGAAAACATTGCCAACAACTTGTCGATGTAAAACCGTACAATACATCACACTTTCAATGCACTATACTCTATATAATATATTTAACAATTATACCATGAGCTCTAGTGTTATATTATGAGCTCATAGCCAACGAGGCACAAAACGCCGAGTTGGTTAGTAGTTCATATACAACAAGAGTGATAGCCTAGTAGTAGAGGAGGCTGGAGCCAATCAAATTGTGAGATAGCTCATATCCTACTACTCTAGCTACATGTATATAATAAATATATTATATATAATATATATAATTAATATACTGTACTATATTATATTGAACAATTATACCATGAGCCCGAGTCATATATGAGCTCATAGCCAATGAGGCGCGAAGCGCCGAGTTGGCTATTAGTTCATATACGACGAGAACGAATGGTATAATTGTTTTCTTATGTAGCCAAACACTTCTAAATTCAGTTCGGGGTTTCTTTATAAAAAAACCATCAATTTCAGCGATTTTGGCTTAAAAAAACATGCCACCATCTTGTTTTTTCTCTACTGCTAGGATATGAGGTGATAGCCTAGTAGTAGAGGAGCCGATCAAATTGCAAGATATCCTAGTAGTAGCTATATATATATATATATATATATATATATATATATATATATATATATATATATATATATATATGTATATATATATATATATATATATATATATATATATATATATATATATATATATATATATATATATATATATATATATATATGTATGTATATATATATATATATATATATATATATATATATATATATATATATATATATATATATATATATATATATATATACCAGTATATATATATATATATATATATATATATATACGTGTAGGTTTTGGTCTACGAAATGCAAAGAGTGCTCAACAACATATAGTTAGAGCAAATAATAGATTTTCGCTTACCTCAAAACTGGTCTGCTACAACTTGTTTCATCTGTAAAAGAATCTTCAGGCAGTCACTGCCTGAAGATTCTTTTACAGATGAAACAAGTTGTAGCAGACCAGTTTTGAGGTAAGCGAAAATCTATATATATATATATATATATATATATATATATATATATATATATATATATATATATAATATATATATATGTATATATACAGTATATGTATACACAAAACAGACCTTTACACTGTACTCCTTGCCTGAATAACCCTTTCAACTAAAAACAAGAGATAAGATTACATCAATATACCAGTATATTGAAATTAATATTTGAAATTTTAGGGAGGCAGTGCTCGAGACATCTAAGGGCAGGGTTTCTTTTAGGGGGGACGAAGGGGGCATTTGCCCCCCATTGAAAAATATTTGCCCCCCATTGAAAAATATTTGCCCCCTCTTGTAAATTGCCAAGTCACTCAATCCACCCCCCAAAATATTCATTAAGGGGTGTTTTGCCCCCTCTTGTTATATTTTCTGTAAAAAACCCTGTCTAGGGGGCTTCAGACTTCAGATGCATGCCCCATGGAAAAATTTTGAATTACTTTGTAAGTCTTGGAAATGCAATTCCTGTATTTTGAGATGAGTTTTAAGAGGAATGTAATGGTTATAAATCACACAAGTTCACAATCTATTATTATACTCGATTTTTCATAAGTGTGCAATGGTGAATGTCTAAATACCAGCATTTATGAACTTGGTATGCAGGCCTCGTTAAAGTGCGCGAGCGTGTGTGCGCCGCTCGCAGGCACATTTTCAATTTGTGCAGGCACAAATTTTTTGCTGATTTTTTAGCTACGTTCGCAGGCACTTTGCTTTACTCGCTTGAGACCTAACTCAATGATCAGAATGTCAGTTTCAGCAGCACTTTAAGTTCCAAATCATGGTGGCTCGACTACATCCAATTCAATTTGAATTTTTCTGATGTGTGATGTTTGGAAGTTATATTTCAAATACGAGACGGAGAACTTTTCTGGGACTTCAAAGTCTGATCGAGTGTCTTTTGAAAAGGCGAGCCGAAAACGAGCCAACCTTTTTAACGCACAAGGAGTTTTAACGAGTTCGAGAATTTAATTGTGCACAAGTGTTTTGTTGCAAAGATTTTGAAATCTACTCGCCATACTACCGTTGTCAGCTGGCCATGGGAAATTGACACAAAGCGTTTGTTTTCGGAAGCCAGAAGCGCAAGCGTCGTGAAGTTTTCCAAACCTTTGTATCCCATAGTTCGCACAGCACACAGAATTTTTGCAGGCACATTTCCAACTTCTAAATTCTGCTTGCAGACACAAAAAAATATTAATGAGGCCTGCTGGTATGCTTTCTTCCATGATTGTGGCAGCATTTCATTTCATTATATTTATCCACAATACACCCATCGCTTAGACTTCAGGGTTCAAATTAGTTGAGTAAAAAAGATGTGCATTTTCCCCCTGAAAATATGACATCCAGGTGGGCCCTCTCAATATAAGCAAAATAATGGTGTGCAAGAAATTGAATGCCTAAAGGAATTCTAGGCTAAGCATGCGATACTTTCGGTTGCCATTGCCCCTGTTGGTTTAAGAGATAGGAAAGTTTATAAAATCACTAGATCAAATTTCGGCCACCATTTTGTGCGGGCAGCTCCTGGAAATTGCATGGGTGATGGGCCTAATGTGCGGGAGAGTGACTCGTTCTCAGCAATCCCAGAGCACTTTAGAGCAGACACGCAAAAAATGTCATCGACGACAATTGTCAATCAATCGATTGACTTTTCTTTACAATTTTAATAGCAATTTTTGCGTGGCTGCGGGAAATACACACAATTTTTCCACCTTTGGGAAATAGGACTGTTAACTTAACATATAGTTTGTCAAAACTATTTGTTTGTGTTCAACACTGAGACTATTTTTTCTACTCAAGTGATGTGCAACTTTTACTATTTGGGCCAAAACGATGTGCAAAATGCACATTGCACACCATTAATTTGAACCCTGCAGAGATGTGACACTCAATATACATGTACAGTACTTACCAGTTTTTTACAAATCTGGCACACCGTCAGTTTCTTGTAGGAATGAACAGCAAACGTGTGAGGCACCTCTATTCTTCCCAGTATTGCTCGATCAATCCACACAGGCCGGCCACCAGTCCACGTCATCCGTCTGCTCTCCTTGCTAGGAGAGAAGAGGTCGGGTTCTATTGAATCTGACGTCACAGAACGGAGACTCGCCAATGGCTGCAAAGAGCCTCGTCTTTTCACGTCCGAGCAATTGTTTGGAATTTTGAAGGCACAGCGTTTGTGAAAGTTGCCGCCACAACCTGAAATTGGAAAATGGTTAAATTGTTTTACAGGGGAAGGGGAACACCCTATTACGATGGGAACCTCCGAGACGACAAAGGATGGCGGTACTAACAGGTATTCAAAAAAAGAAAAGACACCTTCACAAGAAATAGTGATAGACAATGGACAGAGAGATAAGCTAGCAAAAAGAAATGCTGACGTAATTAATGTCACTATGAAGAACATACAGTAGCGCGCTTGAAAATTCAGTCAAAGCTGGAAAAATCCTTCCATTTGAGGAAGACAATCAAACCAAAAGATCTGGCAGATACGTAACAAAAACAAATAGGATTCTGACAGTGATGCCATCAGCATCGTCAGATTCTGACAGTGAACCTGGTGACATCAAGACCAACATAATTGATACAGATTCCTCAGATTACAAATTTGATGGCTTTTAAGTACACATCTGTTTGTATAGTGATTGTGAAATACATGATATTACATAATCATTACGTACAATACGTTATAATTTTGTTTTAAATGCACATTAAAAATGTAATATGTAGTGTTAAAACATGAGCGGCCAATGTTTATAGACAGTTACAATGACGAGCCACATGCGAGCCATTGCAACTGCCCATAAATATTGGCCGCAAATATTTTTAAAAACTTGTGAAATGAATAAAATAAAATATATGATGCATACCGTAGAATCCCGCTTATAAGCCCTGGGCTTATACAACTTCGTAAGAAGTTTTGAGTGGGCTTATAACCGGGGGGCTTATAACCGGGGGACTTATAACCGGGGGGGCTTATAACCGGGGGGGGGCTTATAACCGGGAGGGCTAATAAGCGGGATAGAGAACACGTTTCAAAACGCAACAGACAAACTATGTTGGCACTTTATTGCTCGACGTTTTGCTTAATGTCGCAAGTGCAAAAACAATAACAAATAAAGAAGATTTCTGATTTTGGCCAGGGAACCATTCCAAAAACAATCCATTCCATCATAACACCAACTGAAGTACTGAACTCTGAAATTTTAGTAATGTCACCCCAGCAAAGTTATCCAATTAACTTGCCACAATGAGAATGCTGAATTGTTGAAACATATTATCAGTAAAAGTTTTGTTTCAACGCTAGTTGCGCTGTTTCTCTGTTTTTTTCGTTGTTATTTTTACTATAAAAGGTGCTAATGGACGCTGGGCTTATATCCGGGGGGGGGGAGCTTATAACCGGAAGGTATTTTCTGTTACCAAACAGATGGGCTTATAACCAGGGCGCTTAAAATTGGGGGGGGGGGGGCTTATAACCGGGGGGCTTATAATGGGGGGGGGGCTTATAATCGGGATTCTACGGTAGTTTGTTTGGAAGTTGTAGAAACGGTACAAATTATTTTAACTCCGAAAAGCTCAATTTGAGCAAGAAATTTCAGGCCCTGAATCAAGCTTACAGTCACAGTTCATAGCTAAATCACAAGACATAAAGACAACCTACCTTCACATTTTAAACCTTGTCTTACTAAACCAAACAGCATTTCTCCACAATAGTCACAGAAGTTTGGGGTCTTGTATGAGTGAACCACGAGCATATGTGGACGGATGACAGTTTCGTCATGAAGCTCTTGTGCTTTAATTTATAAATAACAGAAACCACAAATTAAACGGATAAGCGGCTTTCTCTTATATATTGCATATTTCTTTGTACTTCGTACTTCGTAGTCAGGATGTTTATAATAATTAATACAATTGTTTTTCAAACTGAAGTCTTGCACTAGTAGCGTCATGCATGTTTTTTTAACTGTAGTTTTGAATGCGTTTTAAAAAACCGGTTCACTCAGTTTTTTCGGTCGGTTTTCGTTTTTTTGTAAAAACTGCCTCACCCTAATTTCAACATTAATTAAAATGCAAACTGCAAGCTGTGTAAAATGCATAAAAGAATAAATATGAACGTTGCTAAGTTGTCAAAAGAACTGGATATAATAATGAAAAGGAGAGATAAGAGAACTTCAATGTGTCGAAAAATACTTAAGTAAGAGTGGCAGCAGTACTTAGTAAAGTACTCTTACTTAAAGTGTTTATGAAACGAAAATTGAGATGACTTTTTTATTGATTTCTTTGAAAGAGCTCCTCAAACAATAAAAAATGGCATTTGTAGTTCTTCCATACCTTATCTCGTTCTCGAGTTATTCAAGATTGTGTAATATGACCTATGACGTCACTAGTTGTACCCACCATTATGACGAATCAGAAAATGAAGCATATCTTCAAAACTATTGAACATAATTCCTTGAAACTTTGCACAAGTATACAGGTCACTAAATTGAATAACCCACGTAAACTTGATTGTTGCTATGGTAACATATTAGTTCCCAGACTCCTTTATTCCTCTCATAAACTTGTTCATATTCTGCCTTTTCTACACCAATATTTAACTGTTGATCAGTGAGGTATATTTTCAATAGTATTGCCAACAACACAGAGCAATTTTGAGTCAAAATCTTTGTAGGGCATGGTGGAAAATAGAACATTTTTGCTGCAGGATGAAAGGTCTGGGAACTAATATATATTGCTATGGTAATGATAAAGTTGACATGGGGATATTCAATTTAGTGACCTGTATACTTGTGCAAAGTTTCAAACAATGTTGCTCAATATCTTTGAAGATATGCTTCATTTTCTGATTCATCATAATGGTGGGTACAACTAGTAGTGACGTCATACCTTAGGTCATATTACACAATCTTGAATAACTCGAGAACGAGATAAGATATTAAACAACTACAAACGCCATTCTTTATCGTTTGAGAAGTTCTTTCAAATAAATCAATAAAAAAGTCACCTCAATTTTCGTTTCATAAACACTTTAAATTAAAGTGGCACTAACCTCAAAATGTTTTATTTTCTTATAAAATGATAAAGTAACTTCTTTTGAAGATTTTCGTTTTTTCACTTTCTTTTTGAGTTATATTAATCAGTTTGTTTAATACGCAAATGTACAGAATTTACGTTACACATGCATAATGAGTTATTGGAGAAATGTGTGTATCTCTTCATTCTTAAACAAAATCCTTTAAAATCGAGAAGTTTGGTGTTGTGGGAGAAACATACACACGTGTTATTCACACTTTATATACTGTAGTGTTTTTATTTGATGAACGCAAAGATATATAACATTCTCTGGTAACTCATGCATGTGTGACATAATTAAATTCCGGACATTTGCATATCAAACAAACTGATATATCTCAAAAAGAAAGCGAAGAAACGAAAATCTCCAAAAGAAGTTACTTTATCATTTTAAAAGTTCTTCCAAATAAGACAATAAAATTTTTTCGTTAATTACAAAAATAATGCATAAAATGCAATCTGCAGGTTCATAACCTAACAAAACACTTTTCTTGCTGTTTCTAACTTGTATCTGATTTTGGAATGAAATTACGGAATGAAAGTGAAAGCACGATTAGCTTTTATAGTTATTCTAAACATTTGTAAATATTTTCTGTTGTATTATTCTGACAAAAAATAGACTTCTTCATTTTCTTCTTTATCTGTAGGCAGTGCAAACCAAAAACATTGTTTTACAAAGGTTAATCTGTCTCACCTTTGAACACAATCTCCACAACAGCTCCATCCGTGAGCTGCTCAACGCCAGTCAACAACTCCAGGATGTTGGGGTTACTGTAGTCGTGCTTGTACAGAAGAATCTTGTCAGCCAAGGCAACATAGCTGTGATCTGGAAACTGAAAGACAATGTATGACAGAGAATAGATAAGGACATGAATCATGATACTCATGGTAGGGCAGTACCATCAGTGAAGGAGCTGGAGGTGTTCGATGGAGTAATCTATTTTTTATAAAATTGCCCAAATCTTGTGTAAGACCAAATTTTATGTCACAAGGCATTTTTGTGGCAAGTAACAAAAGAAAACTGTCAGTCTTAGACTACCAATAAGTAATTGTCAAATGCTCTTAGATTACTCATAATAGGTAATTAAGTATTCCCAACCCTAATCCTACCATAACCCTGAACTTAATCATAATGATGAGCATGAGGAATGTAGGCTGGTCTGCCGCCAGTCTCAAACCAAGTCAGAGAATTTTGAAACTAATGCTTCCAAAATTAAATCAAGTGCCACGGATTTAAAAGCATTTGCAGCATCTATCTCCAATGAGGAAGGAAGTGAAAGAAATAAGGGGAAAATGTCTAAGGAAACTACTCAATCACTTTTGTAGATGTTGTGTAGGACTACAAACTTATTGAATTTTGTTATGTTCCAAGTGATTTAGTATCATTGTAAATCAGTTTCAGTACAATGAAAATTCGTAGGATCAGTCAACAACGTTCACCGCACAAAAAACAATATTATATATTTTTTATAATTTGCTATCCTATGTTTGTGATATACAGATTTGCATGATAATTATCATATATTATAACCATTGGAATCACATAGTACATTGTTTGCTACTCAAGTTTTAATGCAAACCCAGAAAAATGTTTCTCAGCCACAGATGGGAATTGAACCTGCAACTTTGAATTTTACTTTTATTTTATTTTTTTTAGCATTTTTTTTAAAAGTTAAAAAAACAGCTTAAATTTCATTTTGCTTTGTTGCCAAGTTGTGTAATGACAATTGCTCTGCAATTGCATTTTCAATTCAAAACGGTGAATATGGCATGGCAACACATTTGCATATCGATTGCCGAAGGTTCATGTTACGATTTAGCGTTGTGACAAACATTTTATCGGATAAACGCCTTTCGTTGAAACACAACACCATCAATGAGGCGTTGATCGTCTACGGAAACGATAGATTGTTGAATTGTAATATTGACAAACAACATTTTTTTAGCTTTTGCAGTAAAATTTTGTAACATGCAAAATTGATTGTAATGTTATGAATTATTGAATTTGATTTTCACATGATATCTTGTGTTATTAAGCCCAGTGGCGGCACTACAGTATGTGGGTGTGGGCTCCGGTGCGTTTCCGCTAGAAACTTTTTGAACTTAGGGTCTCTGAAATGGCATTTCCTGCTTTTTGAGAGCACTTTTGAGTAAAATCTAAAGACCACAAATCACTTTTTTGTAGTGTTCCATTATTTTTCAGAAAATATTGTTAATAATAAGAGGCAGTTTGCCGGATGGGCCCCGCGGTGCGGTGCACCGTTTGCTCACCCATAGTGCCGCTACTGATCAATCCTCGGTTTGTATTATCCGCCTCAGCCTTCGGCATATAGTAACACAAACCTCGACGTTGATAACACAAGATATCATGCTCAACCTCAACCAATGATTGGATATTATGTTGCTCGTGTTGTTTGTCAAGAAAATCACCAATGATGATGTTGATTTTAACTCAAGATTATCTCAAACAAGTTAAGCAGAAAGTTCTTCAAAGGGGTGTTTATATGGAGGAAGGCTAGCACTCTTGGTAGGGCTAGCTGTCTTTGGTGAGATGAATTTCATCCCTTGTTTACATGAGAATTTCTAGCCTTCCTAACCGAGCTGGCTCGCTGCCCAAGCTGGCACGCTGGAATGGCTACGGCTGCATTTATTTTCGCACGAAACCCAGAATCCCACTTTTGCGGACAAGTGTTCAATTTCTAAATTAAACACAAGCAAACAGGTCGTGCGAAATACAAAGTTGTCCAGAAAATACTGGTAAAGATAAACTTTGTCGCTTGCATAGAGCTTTTGTTTCCCAGCCCTCCTAGGAGGGCCAGCCCTCTTCAGTACGTTTATATTAAACATTTCCAGCTCTCCTAGGCGAGATCTCGGGTTGTCAATAGCAAGATCTCGCCTGGAGGGCTGGCCCTCTTGTCATGTAAACACAAACAGATTTTTGCAAGGAATTACGCTGAGACGCGGGGTCTCGGCAAAGAGGGCAGAGGGCTAGCCCTGCCAAGAGTGCTGACCCTCCTCCATAATACCCCCTAATTGTAACACCTACAGTGTAAATTGAATACATGGAAGATTAATTAAATGTAAAAGAACATTGTATTGTCAGTCCGCAATACACATCAAATCTCATCGTACTTTGCTACCCAGGAATTAACACCTGCCAAATATAAACCACACCTTTAAAGGGGAATTTAATGATAACTGATAACGCATGAAGAAGAAAGAAACAGCTTATCTTACTCCGGTTCACGAGGGGAAAGTAATTTGTTCAGAAATAGCGAAGATAACACCACAAATTTTATGGCGAAGTCGTTTAACTTTAATAATAACAACACATGTTAATTATTAACAGATACTATATTTAATGAGTTTCTTCCTAAATATAAACAAAACTCCTGCATTGCAAAGTCGCTCGTCCGGTTCGGATAAAAAGCGACTCGGTGCACTGCGAAAGGAAGTATTTAACAGCGAAAACTGGGCTGTGATCTATAACTGTTTAATCTAAATCTGACAAGAAACCTGTCTGCAGACAGCTGCATATTTTTATTGCTATGAATATGTGTACGGAACAAGTTGAAGTTGAAATAAAAATATATACAAAGCTGACAGCTCAAGTGTCTGTCGAACTAGGTGAATTCAAGGCTTTAAAGTCTGTGAAACAGCCCAAGCAAATGCTTTGATCTTGGAAAAACAAATCGTAAATCCCAAAAACAAACACGGTTTTTGACTTATCAAAGAAACTCTTTCTGTATAGTTTCAGATTTTGAACAATTGTGAACCACCAGCCGGTGTATTTAAGCCCTAATTACGAACAAACCGCAAAGGAAGTTAAACATCGTCCCTGCTTTGTAACTAATCCCTGGCTCGCCTAGTCCGTGTTCCGTCTACTTTCAATGGAGGCTTTCCCCCAAGAAAATGTGCGAACCATCCACTCTGTCTGCGTTGTAGCTTCTCCGGACACAACGCTTATATAGGCGTTCCCACTCATTGATACCGAACTAAACCAAGAAACTCAAAGCATTTCACCTCTCAAACGCAAAGCGCCCCAAGGAAACAACGAGGGGTGCTTGCTTTTGTCGAATGCGGGACAACGAAAGCGAGGTAAGAGCAGCCAAGCGTTCGTTCGTATTATCAATCCATACCTTCAAATCAACGAAAGCGCACGCAAGCTCCATGAGCGTCGGAAGGTCCTTCGCCTCGAAAACCGTGGCCTCTCGAGCAATCCCACATTGGAGAGTGATCTCCTTTCGTGGCTGGACGCCGCTCATGTTACCTTCTTCTCATACTGTAACGCTGTCCTTTCAAATTATGCTAGAAACATTTTCGTTTTTCCACCGCGGGTACTCACTATACACCTCATTTAATATTTTCGGAAGTGACAACACTATACGACCAATCCCGAATATGTCACGTGAGCCGTTCGGGCTATCTTCGGATAATGTAGACAGACGCGAATCAGATGACAGCACCCTCCCCTCTCTTAGGACGCCCCAACTGCGATATTACTGATATATATATATATATATATATATATATAGCCGGATTCAATAGTTCATGAATGTCAAAATGTTTTATGATTTGAGCTTTATGTTAATTGTTAATGTTCTACTTCAATAACCGTTTGTTTTACAAAATGCTAAAGACTAGAGATTGATGACGTCACAACCATGGGTAAACTTGATGAAACTATGGGTGGCCCAGTGGGGTGGCCGGATGAAACTGGGGGTGGTAATTAAAACGCTTTACGAGCATTTTTGCAACCTCAAACTATTATATTCCGGATATTTCAGTCACATCGATCCTTTGATCCACTTATTTTTTGTTGCTAATGTCTTTTAAAAGACCTTTATTAGTGGTTGATTAATTTTAATCTTGTAATAATTAGTCTTCTCAAGAAATGTGTTTCTCCAAAAATAATTAATTTCTCTATAATTTCCCAACGCAACCACTCTGGCTTTAAAAAGTATTTTTTGAACGTAACTTTAAAAGTTACTGTCCACGTTTCGACACTCCAATCTAGTGTCTTCATCAGGGGTGATCGTTGTAAAGTTAGGATCCCTATTTATACCCTCATAGAACCGATGATGACGTTATCTATTAACAAGATGCAAATAAGCTTCTGGTGTCGCGATTCAATGGGGCGTGGGCGCTATTGATATGCCAAGCCTCCACGCGTGTGTAACCTACCATGAGATTGCGTGGGGAAATTATCGAGACGTTGTCTGGAGGCTTAGCGCATATTAATGGCGCGCGCCCCATGGAATCGCGATGACGGTGGTTTATTATCAGAAGTTTATTTGCATCTTGTTATAATAGATAACGTCATCATCGGTTCTATGAGGGTATAAATAGGGATCCTAACTTTACAACGATCACCCCGGATGAAGACACTAGACTGGAGTGTCGAATACGTTCAAAAAACCTTTTTAAAGCCAGAGTAACATCAAACTATGTCCAACTCTCTCACTTTCACTCTCTGACGAAGGACCTTCGCTCGAAACGTTAGACCTACAGGATTACAAATTATTCATCGCATTTCCTTCGGTTTTGAATAAAGAATTATATGCTCCTATATAATCTCATTTTACTTACGCCACATTCGAGATGAGAAACTCGACAGACTATACATCTGCCCGCAATGTTCTATGATGGATATGATGGATATATATATATATATATATGGGGCACATTGTATACTTTCATGTATATATATATATATATATATATATATATATAGTAAGAACAAAAGAGACGAACTTTGGTTACTTCATTTAAACTTTATTTCACGACAGATCTGTTTCGTATGGAAAGCTATATTAGCTTACCACACTCATCAGGTGAGTATTGCGATACTAGAGTAGTCGCAATACTCACCTGAGTGAGTAGTCGCAATACTCACCTGATGAGTGTGGTAAGCTAATATAGCTTTCCATACGAAACAGATCTGTCGTGAAATAAAGTTTAAATGAAGTAACCAAAGTTCGTCTCTTTTGTTCTTACTATTCTGCTCTACTTAGGTATTGAGCACTCTACCTGATATGATTTTGAACCTGACACTTATCTATATATATATATATATATATATATATATATATATAATATATATATATATATATATATATATATATATATATATATATATATATATATATATATATATATATATATATATATATATATATATATATATATATATATATATATATATATATATATATATATATATATATATATATATATATATATATATATATATATATATATATATATATATATATATATATATATATATATATATATATATATATATTTGTAAAATTCATTAATAATTCATGAAGAAAATTCAAAATAAATTAATATTTAATCAGCATCTTTAACCCAGGATAAAACATTGATTAATAAAACATCAATGTTTTATCAAAGTTAACTTGCTGATTAATAAAACATCAATGTTTTATCAAAGTTAACTTGCTCAAATTGAGCTTTTTCGGAGTTAAAATAATTTGTTTGTACTGTTTCTACAAATTCCAAACAAAGTATGTATTATATATTCTACTCATTTTACAAAGTTCGTTAAAACATTCGCGGCCGATGTTTATGGGCAGTTATACAACGGCTCGCCATTGTAACTGCCCATAAACATCGGCCGCTCATGTTTTAACTACTACATATAAATGTGTTGATAACTATAGTATCGAGTACAAAATCATACGGGTAGAGTGCTCAATAGCGAAGCAGAGCGATATAACATGAAAACACAAGTTTGAGTTACCTCATGAGAACTTTATTCACGACAAATTTGTTTCGTATGGCAAGTGCGAAGCTTGCCACACTCGTCAGGTGAATGTTGCGTCTGGTGTTATTTCAGTATATTTGAGATGTTTGGTTGATACAAACATATATATATATATATATATATATATATATATATATATATATAACATATATATATATATATATATATATATATATAACATATATATATATATATATATATATATATATATATATATATATATATATATATATATATATATATATTATATACAATAACTTGTTTACTACGCGCATTCTCATTGGTTGTTGGCCATGATCATTGGAGGACAGAGGCACGTCAGCTCACGCCAGATCACGTCAGCCGACTGCTTTTGTCTTTTTCATGCCCCAGAAATTGCCAAAGGGCTACTATGGTTTGTTTTCTATTTTTATTGTATAAAACAAATAGATTCCATTTTGCCGTTGTCTGTTCAGTTATAGATGCACAGAGGACGTCAGAACGTGGTAAGAACATCAGTGACCCACTCGACTATCGTCTCGTGGGCCACTTTTTTGTTCTTACCACGTCCTGACGTCATCTCATGTACATCTATACTGAACAGACAACGGCAAAATGGAATCTATTTGTTAAGTATACGATAAAAATGCAGTTCTGCAGGGTATAGGAAGTGTTAAAATACAGATTGAAAACACTACAACGCTTCCCTCAAAACATCAGACTTTCTCCACACTATTTCTGCATATGCATCAACCTTTTAAAATATTCAATAGTCTGTATACACGCCGTGCAGCGCACAGACAACTGACGAAGCTATCAACGAACTTGATAGAGTTCAACACTATAGCCTTTATACATTGTAAGTTCAACACTAGCAGTTAACTCACGTGCGGAGTAGACATATAGTCTTTTATATATATATATATACTTTCTGAAAGAACCTGATCGTAAATATGTATTTATAGATATATGAGTATCCGAATTTAATGAAAAGAAAACAAATTAAAATAAAATACACACAGTATAGACTGACATAAACAAATGATATAGCTAGAAGTAAAAAGACTGAAGATTGGTGTACCACCGCATGGGAGCTCAGTATATAAATTGATAACGTTTCGAGTCGGAAGGTGCTTCGTGAGAGAAGTCAGTGAGACGTAAAGTCAAACGTTAATAGACTTCCTATTTCAACAAACTATTTACACCAGTATACACTCCACAATATAACAAACAATTGACTAGCTTGTTTTAGTAAAATCTCAACCGAATTTCGTTGTTTTTCCGAGTCAGCACAACTAAAAGCCGCTGTAGCCATGCAAGCATGACGCGGAGCTCTTTGTTGAACGTTATAAAGATGTATATTAAGGGTTAATCGCCTAACAACGTCTTCGGGTAAATATTCGCAGGAAAACAAAACAGTTTCTCGATTGAGCATATCCGACTTTTCGATCAATTGTGTTTATCATAATTCGCGAGGTAGTACTGTGGCTGTTTATGTGTACGTCCCATCGTTGTCTGTAAATTAATAATATGTTGACAGCATACAACACAGTCTGAATGTCGGCAATACAGCGGATAGTCATAAAAGCTGTCGTTACGATGTGATTAATATAGATGACTAGATATACAAACTATTAAATTAACGAGATTAGCGCTCTAATAATAATCAAATCTACCGGAGGTTAATATCAGTCATATGTCGGTCCATTTCTAGTGGATCACGCCACTACTCACTATAGAAAATTACAGGGGATATAGCTAGCTATTTGTATGCGCTACATCACTGCATTATTGACGAAAACATAATGCCGGTGGCTGGAATGTTCAAAGCACAAAGCATTTCTCTTACCTTATAGTCGAGAAAGAAGTAGACGAGCTCTTGGAATACAGAGAATTCAGTCTCCTCGAAGATTGTCGTTTCACGAAACACACCACACTGTAAAGTTATGGCTTTCCGGCTGTTCGCTGCGACTACCTCCATCTCTGGATAAACAAGCGATCGATCAGGAATGATCTGCCTTCGGCTCGGAGGAGTACTGCTTGGACGTGATCTTCGGCAGATGTATTACGAAGCGTTGGGAAAACTAACAGCAGATGAAAAGTACAGTCAATACTATATGAAGTGGTTACACCGTACCGCACACATTGGAGATATTGTTTAAGGTCGCCTGCCAACAGCTATAGCGTGGGTACTGCGAACACAGCCCACAGCCAACCGATGAATAGCTATTTCAAGTTACATCCGTTGTAAATATGTTCCTCTTGGCATATAAAATATGCAAACTTAAGTGGTCTTGTACGACAGAGGCAAGTAGGGTCGATCAAAGAATCTTTATACTGCGACAAAATGGGTTTGTATGCGAGATGCTAGCTCAAAGAACGCTTTCAGCTTGTAGCAGTCATGGGAAAAGTTTTAAATACCAATGGCTGCTCTGTCATGGGGAACCGCTGCTACCCACTGTGATGAGTGTGATTCGTGGCTTGATTTAGACACAGTATAAACGGAAAACTTGGTCTGTCAGCATAACATTTAAACAATATTTCCTATAGAATGCAACGCCTATATATAATCTAGTCCTTATCTGCAGAGGTATTGACGCACTATCACACGACTGTATCTCAAAACAACGCGGACTAACAAGTACAATATATACATTCACAATGCCTCATTAACATTATCTAGGCATGCATATTGTCATTGCTTTTAATTTCAACTTTATTGGAAAAAACGGCTGACTATTTCGTCTTTATATCGTATACTAAACACAGAAAATGGAATCGGCTTTATTAAAATGTTGGAGTTTAGAAATAGGATTATAGTATTTTTTTATTTCAGGGTTATAGGACTAGAGTTTTTATTTGTGAAACTTCTGAATCTTCAAATAATTTCCCAACGCAACTGCAGGTGATAAATCAGACATAGTTTGACGCTACCTCTGGCTTAAAAAAGTTTTTTGAACGTAACTTTAAAAGTTACTGTCCATGACCCAACGTTTCGACACTCCAATCTAGTGTCTTCATCAGGGGTGATCGTTGTAAAGATAGATAGGATCCCTGGATTATCTATAGCCTGCGTGCAGACTCTATAATCCAGATAATTATCACTATAGTCTATGACGTATCTGTGTATGTATATAATACACGAAAAAGATGTCATTGTATATCATTTGAATAACTAAGAGCGCAAATTTCGTCTTAAAAAGAAATTAATCGGCATGGATATAATATGCAGGTATATATATAGTGACGTTAAACTCTGTATGCTTAACTGATTTTGTTATCTAAACATACAGTTTACCTCATCTGGAAAACACTAAAAGTAAAAGGCACATATGATATATTATTATACAATACTCGCGTACAATCTCGATTGTGATTGGCTAAAAAACCTACAGACAATTCTTGATGTCTTGCCACCTACAAAATATCAAAAATTGTCTGTAGGTGACGTAATTTTCTTTGCGTGGCTTACTTCCTAAACTCCCTAAAGGCTTCTACATTTATAAGTGTATAATAAAACAATTATTGGATTCGGCTTACACATGATATCAAGAATTATCCAGACCTCTGTCAATGTTATCCGCCTCAGCCTTCGGTAAATAATATTGACCTCGGTGTGGATAATTCTTGATATCATATGCTCAGCCTCATCCAATAATTGTTTATTAACGGTGGCAAATAAAACAATCTAAATTTTAATTTATCAAAGAAAGCGCGAGGAGAAATTACTATGTACACGTATCGCATGGATATACTGGATGTACATGTTATGACTTTCAAAATGGTACACAGTTTTTTAAAAGAATTGCATCAATTGGTTGTTTTGACGTCAATCTCTCCGTTATCTTTGTACAAAAGGTTTGCCGCGTACTGCAGAAATAACGTGTACACCAACATAGAGATTTTTATTTGTATTTCTACATTTCCAAACGCAGCACAACATTTTTTATTAGATAGATATCGATGGAATACTGTTTTTTTTTCATTCAGAAAAAATTATATATTCACACGTGTAGATAAAACTGATGATATCTTAGTCTATTATATATTTCCAGAAATTTCCACAATGTATCAACAGAAAACTTCGAACTATAATCTTTTCCCGATCAATCTGGAAAATTTCCTTCGCAAATTCTCACTAATCGGCTTTGGAACAACCTAGTTCAATTCTAGAATCAGTTCCATGCAGAAAGTCTTAACATCTAAGTAGTCAGTACGCTATGCACCTTTGGCCATGCAGTAAAGTAAAACACCAGTTGAAATACATTAGCGCTGTAGAACGTTTTATTGACGTCAAACATCATTCATTAAATTCAACGGAATGTCAATAGTATCAATTTAGCATGCACAGCAAAGGAATATTTAGCTAATTACAATCTTAAGAGAATGACAACTGTCATAAAACAAACTCAACAATGTATTAGCGTTCGAAGGTAAACTCAACAACACGCAATCGTATATATAAGATCAGTGATTAAGGAACATTTCTTTCACATTGAGTAAACAGAAATATCATCATTCATAAATGTTGCAGTTACCCCAGTTTGTGTGCTTCTTGATTGATAGACTGTGGATATACTCATGCATATACGCTGCATATTTGAGTGCTGTTGTCGTATCGAGGTTTCGTCCAACAGCAGCAAGGTCTCGTTTCCTGTATTCGCTCTATTGAATATTTTCGATCTCTCGTGCTCTTTGTCTATTTTGCATCTCCTGTTGAATATCTGGCCGACAAATATCAGTCTTTATCGCATGCTTTGAGCAAACTTATGGCCTCTTCAACAATCGGGAAAATTACAAGGTGGCAGCATTCGCAGGTGAATATGATCTGCAGGCGATTCAGCTCCGCGATATGCGCGCAGGTGCTCCATCAAACATGAGTTTCCTCATCATTTAACGCTGTAGTATATTCCTGAAGGAGTCAACAAAATCTCTCTCCATGAAGTCGTTCCACGCATGTGCATGTTATGTTGCACTAGCCCAAATATTGGCGATACTATACAAGCGTTATCGATTTGTTTATTCTCATTTTTGACTACTTATAGTGTCACGTCTTATCACTCGCCTTTGGCTTTTAGATGTCCAGATATTGAAACCATATTCAGCATCAAAAAAACCCAACTAGATTAACGATTGCTTCTTCAAGATACCTGCATGCAGGTCGATTTTTCTGAACTGGGCATTGTCTCACGAGCTTCAGTGCATGTATACATATATATATATATATATACCATCCAGGACGCTACCAACAGACTAATTCGGCATGGCTTCTCCAGTTCTTTTATTCTAGCGTTTGGTTAATCGCTTCCAAAGCCAATGCTGGGTTTTCTCATGACATCTCTTAGTTCTTTTGCACGCTGATATGTTGTTGTAAATATACCCCTCGATGTTGTACGGTTCACACCTGCAGTTGTTGTGGGTCATCGAACGCCCTAACTATTAATGCTAACGCCCTAACTCAATGAGCCATTTTAAACTGCCTTCGTTTCGCATTGTATTGACTTATCGAACCTGACATGTCCTGCATAGATTATTTTATGGTTTGTTTTACTTTAACAAAAGGCCAAAGGTCGCGGACTACTATTACAGGATGTTATATTACAGTATGTTATTGTAGGATGTTATGTTGATATCCATGACCACATGTGCGTATTACACTATACACAGCTTTTATAGTTAGGAGTTATTTTGCATACTGTTCCCAAGTCTGGGCGCCGCAGTCCGTGTCGTTAATACTAAACATCGAAAGAGTCCAACGCCGCGCAACTAAGTTTATTCTATCGTTGCCATTCAGATCTGATGTTAACAATAAGGATAGACTTTAAAAAACGGGACTGCTACCTCTGTCCTACTGGCACGAGTATACCTGGACTTATATAGTATACCTTTTTAAAGCATTAGTTAGTTCATGTGACTCTTACATTTCTATTAAGTCCTCCAGCCGTAAGACGTACAAACCGATCAAATGAATTTGTTTTAAATATCCTCATATTATATATTAACCATCACGAGAAGTAACTAGCAGAGGATGTATACAGGTTAAATATTGTAAAATATTGATGAAAGGCACGGTAACACTTCGCTTTGGCCATTCAAATATATCCTAGCTCCGACTGGCATCAATATATTTCATACCGCATTATTATTAGGGCTATTTCCCTGTTAATCAAATCACATTCGAAAATAAAAAAGTCCGCCCACCTACACCACGCTTTTTTACAGCAACTGATGCTAAACTGGGATAGATTATTTTAACTGGCTTAATATTGTACCCACGCCATTTCCCCAGTTGATGACAGTTGTTGTAAAAATCAGGAAATGTGTAAAAATCCGTTCAACAAAAAATGTGCACTATCGTATTCACAGGATTAACTTTCCTTTTTTAGAATTGGTCTTGGAAAGGATAGCATATAGATATAAGAGAGATAAAACTCGGAGACGAATTAGCTCACAGCTTTTTTCTTTCCAAGTATTTAAGACAGCTTTGCCTATAGGAACTATTTCAGTTTTTCGCGACTGATATGTCTAAAGTAAATGGTTTTCGTCACCAGACGTATATATATAGGCAAACCTGACAAACACGCTTTACTTGACTCTGAAGATGACCGCCGCTGAGGCCGTCGAAACGTCAGTCACCAACAATAGTCTTTCTCAAGACTACAACAACCTGGACGATCAACTTCACACATCTACTGTTGTCTTATATGAAATTCAGACAATAAAACTTTTATAGTTTAAAGGCTGTTAGAATCCACCCGAAGTCTATTCAGATTGGCAAATGAATGGGTTATTTATAATAATCTATTTTCAAGTAAACGAACTGAGCACCACACTATAAAAGCAATAAAGAAATACCTAATGGTTTCCGTGTTTGGATGGCCTGATCCAAACACGCGGGATGTTGCGAGACTTGAGAAAAGCGTAAAGAAACACGAGCCGCTAGGCGAGTGTTTTTTAGCTTTTCGAAAGTCGAGCAACATCCCTTGGATCAGGCCATCCAAACACGGAAAACCATTAGGTATTTCTTTTATAAAATAATACGAACGAACGAGCAACGCAAACTTGAGTAAAATTTTGGCAGGAAATTTCCGTGTTTGATCGATGGCCTGATCCAAACATGGGTATTGACCAATCAGAGCTTGCGCAGCATACATGTTATTTTATAATTCTGTTTGAATTGGGGCGAGGGGTTGTTGCGTAGACGTATTTCTAGTAAATGATGATTTTGGTTACCTAATTACCTGAACTTTGATACTAATTAACTTCGGCATTATCTTTCGTCTAATGAAATACCCGAAAGTGCATGGGAGTGCCAAATATTCACTTTAATTAAATAACTACCGGCTAATGACTAACATATAATACACTGTTCAGGCAATATAAGCATGTTATGTTATTTGAAATTGCAATTGAAACTGATTTTCGCCGCGTACGGCGTCCTCTATTGTCCGAGAAGGCGTTTATTAGGGACACGACTACAACTACAGCAACGTGTTTGAACAATAGAATTTCATGTCATACACAAAGAGCTTTTGCAAATGACTGTCCCAAGAATAATCATCATGCCGTAGTGACTCTGTTGACAACGTAGAAAAAGCATTTTTACGTTGTAAAGACAACGGGGAACCCGAGTCACTACAGAAGCCTTGGAAAAGATTAACCTTATTCGCGCGACTAACATAGATTGAACAAGTATTCTTCTTCAAGAATTTAAGAACAAAACGAGCTGTCCGTGCGATTGTGCATATTGAAATTTCAATGTATAAATACAACACCATAATTTAATACCACTGTTAAACTTTCTACTGTACCATTGTCTGATTTGAAAGCACCGAGGCGATAGCCGAGATTTTTAACCAACTGCGAGGTGCTTTGGAATCAGATAATAAACGCTATATTCGAGTGTATGATATAGCTTCTCAAACGAACCAGTATTTTAAGAGAAATTTAATGGGAATGTTCGCTTAATTTATGGACGTTTATTACCACATTTACCAACGTTTCGATTATGATTTTGCTTTGTGTTTTCCTCATGAAATAATGTTTGATAAGCAAGCGGTAAGCACATATGTTATATATTATATAAGCACATATATGTTATGTAGGTAAGCACATATATGTTATGTAGGTAAGCACATATGTTATGAATTATATAAGCACATATATGTTAGGTATATGTAAGCACATATGTTATGTAGGTAAGCACATATGTTATGTATGTTATGTTGTTATACAGGTAATTTGCGATATACAATAATTATATATATATTTAACAATTACTGTAGTCATAATGTATACTGTGTATGCAGTCAAAAGCCTTGCCAATTATATTCAGATAAGTGATAGTCATTTGTAATTGAAGTCTGCTGTATTTAAATATAACCAGGAGTTCTTATCAGATGCGAAGCGCTACCTCGGCCGAACATACACAGGAGCAGTGGGTGTATACTGTATAGTTATATTCATAATGTATGTATAGCTACTGTATATGCAGTCAAAAGCCTTACAATTATATTCAGATAAGTGATAGTTATTTGTAATTGAAGTCTGCTGCATGTATTCAAATATAATTAAATTGAAAACAATGTGTACATACTATATGTATGTCTGTTGCAATTTACATAATCAATCCTAGGGTTCATTTTGAAAATATTATAAAAAATTAGGCTTCCAATGGCAATGACATCCCTTGCGATAGTAACTTCTAGTTATATATATATATATATATATATTTAACAATTATTTTATTAAATTAAGTAGCACCGGAATATTGTAACCGAAATGAGGACTGCAGGTTTGACGTCAAACACTAGCATTTCTCATTAACCTTTGCGCATTGTGGCATTCACGTCATGTGTTGAACCTATATCAGTACAGGTACTTCAAACACTTGCGTACTTTGCTTTCGTAAGTGCAGAGGGGTACAGCATGCACTATATGCGTGGTAGAACAGAGTGAAGTGGCCAGACTTGGTAACAAATGAGCTAGCAAAGAGAAATCTCTTCCTAAGTTGAGTTGATACATATTTTGTAGAATTGTCAATGTATAATACCTTTCTATACTCCCGTCTTTAGGGCTAGTTTAGGATCACAAAATGTCCTTTTGGGTTATTCCTTGTATACCTGAATGGCCAATGAAATATCAACAAAGAGTTTACAGGAAGTTCAAAATGGGAACACTTTGTGAAGTGGGTTATTAACACAGGACATCCTGAGCCTGCGTGACAGGCGTTACGTTTGGGGGCGGGCGTGGCAGGCTAAGGACATCCTCAAATAAAAATATCGTGGATCTTCCTGATTTTAGTATATGTTGTTGTGCTATTTTTCGCTTGATATCTATATGTAATTATCAAGGCCATGTATAGTTGTGTTATCTGCTGAAGCAGATAATACAGCCTACTCCGCCATCAACTTTGTGGCATTCGAATTTTCCGTATCGTGGGATAACCTAATTCAATAATTGTTAAGGTAATTCCTCAGTAATTCTTTCCGAAATGAAAATTTGCTGAAACTTCCCAGTCTTAAAGTTATTGACATACAAGTTGGGGTCACCTCTTATACTCGGTATGGTGATGTCATTGTGACCAATTTACGAGTTGAGTAAAAACCGCATTGCACAACTTTTTCTTGAACCTTTTGACAAAGATATATTTTTATTTTTCGCAACTAGTAATTTTATACAAGAAAACATGGTATTTTAGGGGAAAAGGAAACAGCTAACAGGGTTTATTATGACAAAGAAAGGTCGTTTCCCATATTCTTTGACATGTTATTTGAAGAAACATTCATCAAAAATGTAAAATATTGTAAGTTATAGAAATGATTTTTCTCTGTTTCTGTTATAACACGTAAAAGTGGTAGAAGAAAAGAATTATTAAGGAAAAAATTATGGTCACCGACCTTCTTTAAGAACTATGGCTTAAACCTGCATTATTAAGTAGTTTACAAACCTACTTGCACAGGGAGCCCTAGCTAGACTTGTGTAACCGTTCTCGGAAAACATTGATTTAGTCCCTTAATAACTCTTCCCTACCAGTACATAAGCGGCCATTGTTAGATTTTGCACTAAATTGTCCTAAAATGGTCGGAATTTTTTGAAAGTGTTGCATAATGCCATAAAAACACTGATTATTGGATGTGCGCAGTAAATGTGCGCAATGCAAAACTGAGGAATCGCCTTAAATTACCGTAGAATCTCGAAAATAGCCGGCCGCCCCCTCGAAAGTAGCCGCTTTTTTAAACAATTACTACGAAAACCCGAAAGTAACCGCCGCAAGAATCAAGATCAACTTCGTTATACAGACACTTGTGTAATATCAGGCGTAGGTTTCCATTTTAAGGACATTAGCGATAGTGAAGCTGATGAGCGAGTGGGTAAATCCAGAATTATCTTAGCAGCTTTATTTTGAAGAACTTGAAGTTGACCATTAGAGACAAATTATTCTTATCACCCCAAACAAAGTCAGCATAATCGAATAGAGGAAGAATCAGGCTGTTGAATAGAGTAAGTCTGGCGTTCATTGGTAGAAAAAAATCCTCAATCAGTTGATACGTGGAAAGCAGAAATGAAAGTCACATTCCTTGGATGACCTCATACGATTAGCGTTTTAAAAGCAGTAAACCTGTATAAACCATAGAAGGAAAGATCAAACTAAAGAAATATGTCATTGTTCAACTATTTGCCTTATATAGAATATTCATAAATAATAATTTGAGAGTCCCATATATACTGCTGTCATTCATCGATGAACTTTAATTCAACCACAAGAACCTAGACGATATTGAACGCACTATATTATACTCTCGACACCCAACCGGCGTAATTTGTAATCTGCGAAATACGCTGTGCGCATGTTTTACAGTGAGATTCCCAAGTGTTTACAAGCTAAAAGATTGTTTACTTTGTCGCTTATCGAGTGTTGTTCCACTGTTGTTCAGTGTTGTTATACTGTTCTCGTTGTTCAGTGTTGTTCCACTGTTGTTCTCGTTGTTCAGTGTTGTTATACTGTTGTTCTCGTTGTTATACTGTTGTTCTCGTTGTTCAGTGTTGTTATACTGTTGTTCTCGTTGTTCAGTGTTGTTATACTGTTGTTCTCGTTGTTATACTGTTGTTCTCGTTGTTCAGTGTTGTTATACTGTTGTTCTCGTTGTTCAGTGTTGTTATACTGTTGTTCTCGTTGTTCAGTGTTGTTATACTGTTGTTCTCGTTGTTATACTGTTGTTCTCGTTGTTCAGTGTTGTTATACTGTTGTTCTCGTTGTTATACTGTTGTTCTCGTCGTTCAGTGTTGTTATACTGTTGTTCAGTGTTGTTCCACTGTTGTTCTCGTTGTTCAGTGTTGTTATACTGTTGTTCTCGTTGTTCAGTGTTGTTATACTGTTGTTCTCGTTGTTCAGTGTTGTTATACTGTTGTTCTCGTTGTTCAGTGTTGTTCTCGTTGTTCAGTGTTGCTATACTGTTGTTCTCGTTGTTCACTGTTGTTGTTCTATATAGTCTACATGTCTTGGGTCTGGGACTCCATGAAGGCTCGACTATATCTTCTATATTATCACTATACAGTACAATGTTAAACAATGGTGAATACCTAGACACCTATATATTCCTTCCTCCTCGAGTTAACGTTGGCATATCGGTAAATCAGTTCTTTCTTATCAACTGAAGGTCAATCTCCCACCCAGGACATTAAGGATTCTTCACCATATATCGTAGATTCGCAGGGGGCCGGGAGAACCGATTATCGGGGCCCCGTAAATTAGTTCTGACTAAATATATATATGACGATGAAATATATGTCAGTGATGTCGCTATACCGTGATTTTTCATTATAATCTTCCACACGGCCATTTTTGGCAGGGGCCCCAAAGTCTAGACTCCTCAAAATTTCAAGTTACTAAAAGAGATTATAAAATAAGTCGTGTTTTACGCACGCTGTGATTGGTCAGTTACCGTGTTTATATCAGGCTATATAACATGGATGGATTACGCCATCGTGATACGCCATCAATTAGCCATCATACGCCATCAATTAGCCATCATACGCCATCAATTAGCCATCAATTAGCCATCATACGCCATCAATTAGGCATCATACGCCATGAATTAGACATCACGGCGCCATCATACGCAGTAAGGAGAATTTACGTATTGATAAAAAAGATATTTGTACATTTTATTTGTTTTCTACGGGTTATTTAATAAAAGAAATAGAAAACATTTTTATCCGTGTTCCCATACGTTATATAAACACTCGTGGAAGTTTGGGAGAACTCGAAATCGCGTGGAAACACTCGCCCTACGGGCTCGTGTTCCCACTATGATTTCTCGTTCTCCCAAACTTCCACTCGTGTTTATATAACAGTATGTAAACACGGAAAATGTTTTCTATTTCTTAATTAAAGTGCCCATAACCTCAAAATGTTTTATTGTCTTGTTTGGAAGAACTTTTAAAATGATAAAGTAACTTCTTTTGAAGATTTTCGTTTATTTGCTTTCTTTTTGAGATATATCAGTTTGTTTGATATGCAAATGTCTGGAATTTCGTAACACATGCATAATGACTTATTGGAGAATCTCTTTCATATCTCTTTCATTCTCGAACGAAATCCTTTAAAATCAAGAAGTTTGGTTATTGTGGGATAAACGCACACACGTGTTATTCACACTTTAGTGTTTTTATTTCATGAACGCAAAGATATATAACATTCTCTGATAACTCATTATGCGTGTGACGAAATTCCAGATATTTGCATATCAAACAAACTGATATATCTCACAAAGAAAGCGAAGAAGTGAAAATCTTCAAAAGAAGTTACTTTATCATTTTAAAAGTTCTTCCAAATAAGACGATAACATTTTTGAGGTGAGGGGCAGAAAGTGATTGTACTATATTAAAAATTTGCATGCACGTACAAGAAAGGTCGTTTGTGTCTTCCCATTCCAGAAAAAATTATAGTGAATCCGTTGTCGCTCGCTGTTCTTAAATTGTACTGATGATTGTTTGGCTCAGATAGTAGACTGCGACAGGGGTGGCTGGGATCATTCAAAATCTTTTTCAGCTTCTCGTTTTGTACAAGCCGCTCTTCTGTCACTAAGGGTTGATAGACTATCGGTTTCCAATCCAAGAATACGGAGACTTCTTCTCTGTAACCGCTCGATTTTCAAGAAAAGAAGGAAGGAAGGCCTTCCCCAACTGTAGAAGCGTATTCTCTGATGGGTATTATTTTAGATTTGTATAAGGTGAGACCCACCTCCGTCAGTGGAAGGTAGGATTTTCTGCATTCTCTTAGCAAACGGTTTGCCTTACTGCTAACCGTTTCAATATACGAGTGTTCCATTTGAGGTTATTTTGGAACCACACCCCGAGTAGTTTGAAGTTGTTTACTCTTTCGATAACTTCTCAGTTAATATACACAGGTGGCAGTTGTGATATAGAGTCAGTAAAACAAAGTCACATATCACATAAACCCTGTGGGATGCGCAATGTATTTTTTCTTCCTATATACTTTCTTGTATATGGAACACGTATACAGTAAAAACCAGGCGAGTAAGAACCTAGTTTTTAAGAACCTGTTAGGCTAAAATTTGCCAGTTATACCCCCTCTATACAAGAACCTGTTTAGCCTAAAATTTGAAACAGGTTCTTATTTTCTAAAATCTATACAAAAAGATGTGTACACTTGGGTGAATAAGATACAGAACAACATTTTTGGAGACAAGGTGCCCTATTACTCCAATTTAATACAATGTAAATGCCAATGTTGAAAATCAAATAGAATTGTTGTTGTTGTAATTACACATAAATACTGTAACTGTATATATATATTGTTTATACAGTATCTCCATGGCGACACATGATATGGAAGAGTCTGTTTTTTTCATGAATTTCTTTATAAATACTTACATGGTATGCAGATGTTATATTATAAGGAATACAGACTGAATACCACTAAATTCTATTAGCTACAACGTATTTTTTCTTTAGAAAGTAAGAACCTATTTAAGAACCTAAATTGCCTCAATTTGTGCTAAGTACCATTTATATAAGAACCTGTTTAGGCTAACTTGGGAAAACGCAGGTTCTTACTCGCGGGTTTTTACTGTATACTATTCCCACACTATCTCATCAACGGACCTCTATTCCGGAACCTGTCCGCACTATCACCACAGCTCAACCACAAAGCGATAGAACACACTCGGAAATTTGCTAGGGTAATCACCAGAAATTACACTCCAAAATAACATTTCTGCGTTGGTCACTAGGAAGAAATTTCTTGAAGGTTAGGGTGAACCTAAGTGTTTCAAAATAAAACCCTTGTCTTGACTTTAAAATAAAGAGATATACCAGCCCTACTTTTAAAATAAATTACATTTGAATAATGTAATATTCTTTGTCTGCGGTACACGAAGTTATAGTCGAGATGAACATGCATGCGGTGAAAAATTCCACAGTACACGAAGGAAAAATTTGCTTTCTGATTTTGTCTAGTCTTTATTTTTTGTTAGATTAGGGTTAGCTACCGTTAGGGTTAGGGTCTTTGTTGTTTTGGGGTTGATTACAATCCAATAATTTACTGCTAATGCTTTAACAATTCCAGTAGTTTGTGGCTTACAACGTGAGGAACGATAGATATGTTATGTTCCCATAGTATGTGGATTACAATGCTTCGAAGGCATCTACCAAAGTTGTCCGCTGTACTGTAAGCTAGCAGTCGCACATTTGTACATATCTCGATTTGTTCATAGTCAATCGAGATATGGTCTGGAAACTCGGCAAACTTCAAAGCGACTATAATGAGCTACGTTTTGATGTTGAACCGTACCTTACACCGTGCACATCCTTTGTTTTAGGTTTATTAATATTTAAACAACACGGTTGAGCGATTAAACCCAAACGATTCTATTGGATGATTGCTTCATTATACTAAAATACAATAGGTTCAGTGACCGTGCACAAAATTACGTAAAGACGAACAAAAAGATAGAACGAACTACGAAGACTTTAGCTGAGTTTCCAGACCATATCTCGATTGACTATATGATCTAGTGCCGACCTTTAAGGGTTTGATTTTGGGTTTGGGAGTATTTTTCAAACCTTAATACTAACCCTAACCTTGATCCTAACCTTACAATGCTTTAACAATAGCGTAGAGTCTGGCTGCTATTAATAGCTCAAAAAGCGGACAAACAAACCAAATTTGACTCACAAGTGATTGCAAATGAGCTATTTCTTTTGTTATGGCCGCAAGAATTATGGGTAAAAGCGGACAAACATCGGTACTGACGTCATCTCGACGGAGCGCTATTCCAGTAGTTTGTGGCTTACAACGTGAGGAACGGGTGTTCGAAGAAAGATAGATGTTATGTATTACCTCGTTCTTTTAAAAACCCCGCTTAACTTTCTGAATAAAAACAGAAATTTAAAGCGAGTTTTTTTAAAGAACGGAGGTAATACATAACATATCTATTTCGAAGGCACCTACCAAAGTTGTCCGCTGTACTGTAAGCTAGCAGCCGCACATTTGTACATATCTCGCCATGATTGGAACAACTAGTTTTCAGTCTCTCCGCGGATACCTTATTTTAAAGTAATACTTCCCAGGCTTCTGCCAGAGCTCCGGCGGGTGCTGTATAACAAATCGCCAGCTATATTTTCCGGATGTTCAAGCAAAATCGTCTCTGCAGGTTTGTTTTTATAAAAAGCTGCTAAAATTCCATCATCAGCGTAGTAGCACTCCGTCGAGATGACGTCAGTATCCAGGTTTGTCGGCATTTACCCATAATTCGTGCGGCCGTAACAAAAGAAAATAGCTCATTTGCAATAATTTGCGAGTCAAATTTGGTTTGATTGTCCGCACTTTGAGCTATTAATAGCAGCCAGAAGCTACGCTATTCATATAGTGAATGCCAGGGGACAGGTCGTTGATAATATAGTTGAATTTGCTACCTACGAATTATTTCTTCAAATGCTCAAAATAGTATTCCTAAGATTCACATTTTGCCTTAGTAGTATAGACCGCACCCTCTGGCCCAACACGAATCAGAATGTCCTTTCGGCGCCCATGTTTGACACTGACGGGGGTACTTCATTGGGACAGCCACCTACTTCAGAACTAAGCGAAAAGCCTTGAGTATTATTATTAGCATTATTTTTAGAAAAGAAAATTCACAGGAAGTGACGTCAAAGGAAGTATTCACAGGAAGTGACGTCACGGATAGATGCTGCACGCTAGTGATTCAGCAGTGAAATACGAAAAATGAATGACGATGAAACTCGAGCTGATGATGATGATGATGAATAAAATTCCTCTGAAATTAAATGCGTCGACAACGCGAAGTATAAAGCTCGTGGCTGGATGAAATACTCGCAGTCGTCTTCTGGACGATGTTTTTTAGTATCCGCGAGAGGTTGGACGAAATGAGATTATACTGCTATCATTCGGACATGCCTGTATGATGAAATATATCATAGAACTGCTAACCCCAAAACAACTTATATCCTAACCCTAACCCCCCGCCTAATGGGTTTTCTAATATCCAGATTAATTTCTAATATCCAGGATCGTCCAGAAGACGACTCAGACCTAGTACCTCACGGTCACCTCAACTGCGAGACAGGTTGCGCGGGCTATCAAAAATAAAATTCACATCCAGGTACAACGAACCACCGAGTATAAATTCCACAAACTATGTGTAATTTAGAACAAAACATTCACTTTCAAATAAAATACAAATGGAAACATCTATAATCTGAAATCACGAAGACAAATTAGTTACAGGCTAAACAACTTTGAATGGCAAAATCGTTTGGCGGTTTTAGTCGACGTAAACTGGTGCCAGGACTGCTTACGAGACCAGACACTCCCGAATTTACTTTACCACCGACGAAACGATGGCTCGTTTAATTTAATTCGTCGCATTTAGTGGAGTTAGGCCCGGTGTCCAGTAAACGCCCCCCCCCCCCCCCCAAGGGGACATATATGCCAGGAAATATTTCCCCTTTTTGGTTCCGTCCCAAGAGGCGACAGAAGGAAGCTATGATCGACTTTGTATAATACGCGTAGAGACCACTGATCTCAAAAATAGGACTGGATTGAGCTTTCTATTGTATCTGACGAGCTTATTTTGAAGCCTGTATATTTGCATAATGCAAATTGACGAGAGATCATCAAAAGCTCGGAGTTTGCAAGCAAATCGAAATGCGACGCTCGCAAAATAGGTTTAGTGTCTGGCCAATATATTTTCTTTGTTGACATTAAATGCATAAAATCTTAAACCTAATTTGACGTCTCATATTAGGCTTCTCTTACTGGATAATTAGAGCAAACGGCGGCCATATTGGAGTGACCTCATTACGAATACAGTGGTGAATCGGAGAGGAAAGGCAGAATTCTGACATTTAATAACTGTCCAGCGAGTATGTTTCCTTTGATAAAGTTGAATAGCAAATGTCAGAATCCTCCCCAACATGTCTGTGATGCCACAGTACTCCTTAGGTGGTCACTCTAATATGGCCGCTGTTGGCTTCATTTTTGTAACAACAGAAGCTCGATCCAGTCCTATTTTTGAGATCAGTGGTAGAGACCAAGAAGCCATTTCTGAAGCCATGCTTGCTAAAATGCGTATTATGAATGGCTTGAAATGGTATTCGAGGGGCGCGTTGCTGAACAGGAGGACATATTTCCTAGGAAATTTATCCCGAGGGACATTTTTTTTTTGGGGGGGGGGGCGTATATCCTGTGACACCGGTTTCACATGTGGCGAACTCAATGAATGGAATCGTAGTCTCCTGTTTAAATTGTCTAAGACCTAAGTAAGTCTGATATAAATTCTACATGAAGTAAATAGTTGAATGTCAAAATATTTTACGATTTGAGCTTCGTGTTTGATTTAAGATCATTACATTTGAGTTTGGCACAGGTGAAGTCTGACGTCTAAACCGGATGTATCCAACATCGAGTTCCACCCTGTACGGCCTTTATGGAGCTGTCATTAATTCCACCAGGGAGGGGGGCAGAAGGAAAAGTGCTGGGCCATGAAACTATAAATCAAAAGTTGGTGGGGCTACGAAAACATTTGGAAAACCTTTGATGCGCCATGAAACCTTTTTGATTAGTATCAAAAGTAATCGAAGAAAACAAATATCTATAACATAGGAATTGATATACGCCATGCAACGCCATGAAATATCCATATCACACCCCCAGAAATTATGTACATGTATATATAGTTTGGATTTCAGTGGTTTGAGACTAAGAGTTCAGTAATGCGAAAACCCAGCTGAAAACAAAGTTGATTGTTTCCCTTGCTCTATATGGCAGACTACCCTCAGTTCCCAGCACTCCTGTGTTGTCAGTATGAATGAAAATTGAAGATGTGCTGGGCCACGAAACTAAAACAAAATGTATAGTTTGGGTCATGAAACCATCCAGGGAAATTTGATTGGGTCACGAAACTTTAACAGTTTTCCTTCTGCCCCCCCTGCCGGGTGGAATTAATGACAGCTCCCTTATTCATACCAATTTAAGCAAATTCGGGAGTGTCGAAATGTTCGTTTCTATACGAGTCGAAAAAAACGCTTCGTATCAAAAGCTTCGTATATCTTACCGCGAATTACAGTATCTAGTTCATATCAATCGTTTGACCATTCAATAACCGGCCATCGCGTAACCGCTTTCAATCACAACACAAGCTGTGTCCATGCTTATTCACCATCAATATCCAAAAGGTTAGATACGATAAACTAAGCGTTAAATAAATAGTCTTTAAAATTTCTAACGTTGGTGTAAATTAAAGAAATGGAATATAGAATGTTCTCGGCGTTCGGCCGCGGTGTTCAACGAGACTCAGGCACTTTTGTCCTTCTTCTTGAAACGACTTTCGACCTTTGTCTTCACCCTGGAGAGAGAAGAGCGCGTCGGTTGGATAAAAACACAAGGCGGTGTTTGTCAGGATTATAGAGAGTTTGGCGTATGTTTGGCAGATTGGTGCCTCCACGTATAAAAGATATACAGACGTATCGAGATTGGAGATTTAGCACTATGTATGTCGCACGTACGAACTAGTATACAAAGTAGCCTTCGCGCTGCCATCTGAGTTCTGGTAGCTCAATGGTTAGAGCGTCTAACCAGAGATCAGAAGGTTGCGGGTTCGATTCCCGTCTGGGAATTCCCGACATTTTTCTGAGTTTGCGTTTAAGCTTGATATAATTTACTAAATTAAAATAAATTTATTAAATTAAAATAACCAAGCTGTAAGTCACTAGTATTTGTATGATTATATACATTTGCCTTTTTACTTGTCAAAGTTCAAGTATTGAGTACTAAAAATATCACAAGTACATCACGAGGATTGCCCACTCAAGTGTAGCGGGTTGAAGACCGGGTGGTTATGTTAGGTGGGCGCTAACGAGAGGTGGTACTTACACCAAGGGTGGGTGGACATGACGAGGTACGACAGGAGGGCGTGGTTACAAGATGTTCCAAAATCGGAGGCGTGATAGTGAGGGAATAAAAAAATATTTAGAAATTTGCTACTCATGAAGATTCTTCTCACTTAACGGAACCCGTACCTTCTGGTCGCTAGCGAGATGTTCTAACTATTGAGCTACATAGACTAAGATGACAGAGCGAAGGTTACAATAAGTACTGGTTCGTAATGTGACATACGTACAACTTAGGTAGACTAGTGAGATGCTCTAACTATTAAGCTACATGGACTAAGATGGCAGAGCAAAGGTTATGATAAGTACTGGTTCGTAATGTGACATACGTACTACTTAGGTAGACTAGTGAGATGTTCTAACTATTGAGCTACATGGACTAAGATGACAGAGCAAAGGTTACGATAAGTACTGGTTCATAATGTGACATACGTACTACTTAGGTAGACTAGTGAGATGCTCTAACTATTGAGCTACATAGACTAAGATGACAGAGCAAAGGTTAAGGAAAGTACTGGTTCGTAATGTGACATACGTACTACTTAGGTAGACTAGTGAGATGCTCTAACTATTGAGCTATGTGGAATAATAATAAAACCTGTTATATGTGTAGCTCACTGCTATTACCTACCTGTAATACTTCTATTGACTTTACCTCGACTGTATCATGTCAGCACAAAAGGTGCCCAAACAGACAAATGAAAAAAAAGTGAAAGCAAGCACTTACTTTTGCACTATATCTTGGGACTTAATGCATGCTTGACATAAAAACTTGTCCACTTGTACCTAAAGAATGAAATACAAAATAATGTAACATCTGTAGTTATATATTTTGGATTGGTAATAGAGTTGATAGATGTATGCTAGCTAGGGTCAATAAATTTGGGCATGGTGTTGTGAAGATGGAATGGAAGACACAAATACCTGGTGTTCTTCATATAACTTTGGAATGGAAAACACAAATAGTATGCCTGGAAAACAAAATTAAACACGATTCAAATTATTGCATGACGTTATTGAAATTTGAAAGCAACCTATAATATACATTTGATTTACCTGTAATTATGAGGGTGATGGCATGAAACCATTTTCCAACACATGACACAACCCACAGAAAGATGCCAAACTATTTAAAGAGAAAAAAAACATGGAAACAAAACATGAGTGAGATACACAACTTTTGTTTCAGCAACTTCAGCAGCCATGATGGATATTCGAAAGTTTCTTGATAAACATGGCACGGTTTTGGAAACAGATTTTGGAATAAGATTTTGATGTCAATGTATGAAAATGATGTATACCTTCAGAGATGAAAAGATATCATCAACCAAGAAAAGCTTGGTCAGTTTTAACATGATGGTATTAAGATGAGCTCCCAACATTTCTCCAATATCTCTTGATCTTTCTTTTGAGATGGCTCTGTCTTTTTCAAGGAGTGACCTGGAATAATATCATCAATGGTAAAAACAATTAGGGGTCGGCCACAATCGTGTATTTTGCTAGGCAATCTAATAACCAACGTTACAGCCATTTGCTTTCGATCAATCTTACAACAAGATGTTTACATGTTTTCAAACAAGAGCTTTATGTTTGAGAAGTCAAAACAATTAATGACGGAAAGGTTGTGTAATTATTGTTAGCTTTGGCTGATCGCCCAGCAAAAACTGTGAGAATCTGTTGAGCAAACACAATTCAACAACTATAGCAATGCCAGGAATGAAAACTCTATAGAACAACCGAATAAGCCATGCTACCACAAAATACAAACTACAAAAATGATGCGAAGAGTTTTTAAAACTTTTTATAATTAAATTCAATGAATCCTAAGCAACCAAAATGTTGCTTGGAAGGTCGCACAGCATTTCTTGGAGACAATGTTCCCTGTGAACGAAAGCTACTACATTGGAATGGTCGTATTTTTTTTGTCATGTTAATAAATAATTTCCCATTGCAACCAGGTGATAAATCAGACATAGTTTGACGCTACTCCAGGGCTCAAATTTAAAATTTTGGATCGAAGGACAGAAATGTCCTAGGACATTGCCTTTTAATTTGGCTATCGTTGGCCATTTCTTTTTTACCTTGGCCAAATTTTTAACTGAAATTTCAGTTTCATAAATAAAGTATTTCACTTATTAGATTTTATAGAGTTGCCATGTCGAATCCTTCGAATTCTGAATCATTGTCACTGTCGGTGTCATCATCACTGTCCGACATTGCAACAAGGCCAACAAGTTGGGCTGCTCCCATTTTCTGTTTTTTTCGTGGTCCATATGGCTTAATGTTTGTATGTCTATGCAAACACCTATGGCGTTACGTTACGAACACTCGTGTACTGGGGATCCATCTGAACAAATACGAATGATTTTTTTTTATTATGCCCGTTCCAAGAGACAGACGACAATCACAGTGTCTTTTGACAGTTCAGTTCTCGAGCGAAAGTTGAAACTTGCCACTCGCGTTGCTTAAAAGGTACAAAGCCTGAATGTATTGTCTAAAAATACGTTCGATTTTCACAAAGAAACGAAGATTATCGCGAACAACCTGCTAAGTAAAAACTGTTTCTTAATTATGTTAACAAGTTTGAAAATTTCGACTGTCTGTATCCACGGCCAAAAGTGGCTGTAGAGTTTTAGATAAAATTTCATTATCGACGGCCATATTTATTATGCTTTTAATAAAATTTGAGCCTTGTTCTCTGGCTTAAAAAGTTTTTTGAACATAATTTTAAAAGTTACTGTCCATGACCCAACGTTTCTACAGTCTTTATCAGGGGTGATCATTGTAAGGTTAGGATCCCTATTTATACCCTCATAGAACCAATGATGATGTTATCTGTTAACAAGATAAAAATAAGCTTCTGGTAATAGACCACCGTCATCGCAATTCATTATCAGTTCTATGAGGGTATAAATAGGGATCCTAATCTTACAAGGAGTGTCAAAAAAAACGTTGGGTCATGGACCAACAGAACCTTTAAAGTTACATTCAAAAAACTTTTTAAGTCAAACGTTTGCATGAAGAATTTTATATGTTGGTGTTGAGTTTGCTATGGTGTGTGCTAAATGTCCCTAATACATGTAGCAGAGTAACAGAGGACTAACAACAAACTCTACTCTAGAATCATCATGGGCTTACTTATATGGACTGCCAGTACCAGTCTTCTGAACTGCTCCAATGACCGTCATTCCAATACGATACAGCATGGAGACAGTGAGAACGGAGAGAGCGAAGAACGAGAGAACACTGAGAAGGGTGTGGTAAACCAAGAACAACAATATCAGTAACACTGTACCAAATACCACTGCTGTTTTCTTCACATCTTTCCAATAAATCAAGTCGATGACTAAACCAAGAAATAGCTTTGTTTAAAATTATTGCAAATTCAGCCGTGAGAGCACACTTGCTAAATGAACCATACAATTGTGTACGGATTATTTTTTAAATATTGTGTATTTTAAAGTTATTATCACCAGTCTGGGGTACCATGTCCAATCTGAAACTCCATTGAATTTTCAGGCCATACTTTTACTTAAGTTTAAACTGAGGATTACTTTACATTTTAGCAAAATATAAGCACTTTGCTAAACACTGGCTCATGGTATAATTGTTAAATATTCACAGCTCTCATATCACCAAAATAAATATAGACTATAAAAAGACAAAGTAGTATTAGGCTAGCTGTCATTTACCACGTTGGTCCACCTCGTGCTCTTCCAACCACAATACAACTTGGCTTTTCGGCTTTGCTAAAAAGATAATATCACATTAATAACAAGTTGGTGTTCAACCTGTAGTGAAGTTGAAACTTTCGATATGCGTATAATTGAATATCGCTTATCGATATTTTTAAAATATCGATATTTATCGAAAATATCGATATATCGCATTAGCCTAGTCACCTGCCGACCTGTGGGCTATACCACCATTTGGATAGGTAAAGTCGTGGGAGGTCGAACTCATTTGGAGGGTCGCAGTCCCTGAAGGGATACCTCGGGCAGGGGAATCATTATACCAACCATTATACCAAGTGGGAGTCACCAGGACCTGGCAGTGCGGTGAGATGCCAAGGCCTGGCAGTCCAGTAAGTCACCCAGTCCTAGCAATCCAATGTGGCCCTTTGGAGAATTACGGCTAGACGTATATAAGTGATGGTTTCTACGTTGTCTTGCCTACGAAATTTCTTGGCCAAATCCCATTCTGGAGTTATGGTGTTCGTTAGTCAGATGTCGCTTCATTCTATCAGGGCTATTAATGTTATCGGTTGGTGGAATTAGGCTGTCTCCTTCTTTCGCATGTGTTAATATAAAGTTATAAAGTTCAAAAGCATTTCTTATTTTTTCTGCCGCAAGACCTACAAACCCGCTTGGACAAAGTTTCACTGCGTAGTAATGCAAAGCCGATTGATTCATAACCCTCAGCCAGAATCAACTCTGTGCTTCCATGTCTACATGACTGCTTGAATACATTTTCAAAATAAATCTTGTTTCCACCAGAGGCAGTCAAGCTTTTTACGGAGTTTCAGACATGGATATTTCACGATTCGGCCCGAAGTGAAATGTTTTAATCATTGAGGAAAGCCCACTAGTCGCTGATTGGTTGTTTTTGACAGGCGTTCCACTCCCCCTCCCCACTTCGCCTTTCCGCCGCCGGCTAAATGTTTTTGTCACTAAACATTAATAACAATGAGTAAACAAGCAACAATTACAAACAGATTTTTCGAAAATGTTCAGCAAGTTGGAAATAATAATTTGAACAACGTTAATGTTGATCAATGCTTTTAGTTAATATTTAATTCAGAATCTGACTTAATTCAGAGTCTGATTCTGAAAATGAATTTGATGGATTTTAGTGTTAAATATTATAAAACTGTGCTTTATATGATTATCTAATGTTTTCCACTATCCAGTTGTGATGATGACTTGTCACTGGTGTGCAAGTTACATAATATTTAATATTGTATTAAACTTCATATTTCATCTCGCGTGACCGGGCTAGATATGATGTACAGTCACACAGACAAATAGTGGGTGGGATACTGAAAATCATTGTAACTAGTATCCAGAAGTGGGATACTGGATTCTCAGGAGCGATACTAAAACTTTGAACCCTGGTATCCCAGTGGGATACTGAAAAAAAAATTAAATTTCAGACCATGCCCTTGCAATTCCTGTGCACAGCAAAATCTGCACCTGACATTGACCAATCATATGGCATAAATTTAACAGAAGTATAGTACTGGCCTTATAATGTGGCTTATAAAAGGTAAGTTGTACCTTATTTAGGTGAGTTAAAATATATTTCTGTTTTTGAATTTTATTTTTTATTGCTGTGAATACTGTATTTACTTTTAGGAAACAGGTCCCAACTTTCTTTTATATTGGGGAAATGCTGATTGCATGATAAAAAAATAATTGGAGCGGCCAGGCATTGGGGGCCTGCAAATCTTACACATAGAACGCTTCTAGGGCATTTAGGAGCCTGTGAAAGACCATAACCTGTGAAAGACCATAACCCTTTCCCTTGGCCTATCTTGTCTCTTGGCGGTCCTGGGTTTGGAAGTAATGAAAATTTAAAAACAGAAAAAAAATTACAGGCCTTATGTGACAAACGAATTGTTATTAAATTTAGTCACAGCTTATTTCCCACCATAGAAACAACCCTGATGACAACATAGCCTGCACAATTTCTGTCATATCCATTGGGTGTTTACCCAAGCCAAACCTTTCCATCATATATTTACTAGTCTAATATTTGAACAAATCATTTCGTACGTCCTTCGGCTTTGCACAAACTACTTGTTATGCAACAGCTATTGGCCTGAAGCACCTATAAAACATCCAATATCCTTTTCTTGCTGACACATTAAAGCTCGCACAAAGCAATGCCTGACAGTTTTAACAAGCCTATCATTTTGATAAGTATGTTTTCGGTTTCCATCCACCACGATATAAAAACAATGCGACCTAGAAATTTCTGCTTGAACAAGTTCGAGATAAGAATTTGCAGAACAGACGCGTGCCAAGCACTTGAGGAAAGTGCCAACTGTGAATTTATATTCAACAGTCAATACACTGTCCTGCAGCGCTTTCCCGAGCAGTGCTTTAAACGTTAAGTTATTAGAGTCCTTAAAGAAAACATTCCAGCGTCTGAAGCGATAAATAAATAATAGAAAGATATATATTTTACGGCGTTCCCCTCTATCTCGAATTACATATACTTACCAGTCGGCGAGGGAGGTTTTTCGTCCAAAGACTTATCTTCACTCGCTACTTTCGTCCCGTCTTCTTGGTCGTCAAAACCAGTGGTTGACGAGACGATATCTTCTACGTTTTCCACAGTTTCCTTGTGTTCGTCAGACTTGGTTTCTGCAGCGACACCCGTGTTTTCGTCGTTTGAATTTGAGACCATTTCTGCCTCGTTCGGTAGCTCGCTTCTTTCGTTGTAGTCTTCCATGTTCGGGTTTTTGCACTGTTTGAAGTATCGAGGTATTGCTGAGGCGAACAACAAGGCGTTTAATTTAATAAAACAATGACTGGTGCAGTGTGAAAAAGCGAAACCGCAAAGAGAAACCACAGCATAAATGGATGTAAATCACCGCAAACTGAGATATAAACTAAATTTGGAAAATCGCTTGCAGGTGCTCGACCAATCACGACCGTCCCGCGCAAAAACCGTGACCGTCACGTGCGTGATTTCCAATTTCCCCCGTCTCACGCAGTTCCAAGATATAAGACACGGAGGGGGTGGCTAATGACTCAAAAGGTTACGCAGAGACCTGCCATCTCACACGATTCCGTATAGTTCACCCGATTTCCACAGCGAAGCTTTTCGGCCATTTTTATCCTCTCCTTTGCTTCTTCCACAAAACTCAAAGTTATAACTGAAAATCAGGCTGAGTACAAAGACGTACTATATATAATATTACTTATTGAGTTCCTCTGAGCACAACTATTACAAAATATTTAAGTCGAGAATATTCAATATTGGGCGAGACAGAACGTCGAGCCTAATATTGCAAATCGAGACTTCAATATTTTGTAATATTGGGCGAAGAGGAATCCAATATATAGGTGTTTTATTATATCGAACAAAATATCTTAACATAAAGATGTTTCTTCGCACGTAAACAGTCAAAAGGTTACTGTCCAATATGTAGCTGCTATTGGGCTGCCACGTGATGCTAATAGACCCTATATCTAACATATAATCCACCAATCAACTGTCTATAATAAACTGTTATAACCAGTTGCGCAAACCAGGAAGAATAGCTTGGTTTCCAGCAGAAGTGCTCCCAAACATGCCTGAAAACCTAACCCAAAGTATTATCTGCAGCCAACCCCAAGGGTTTCTCGCCGGATTTAGAAGAATTTCAAAATTGGTCTTGAAAAAAATTGGCCCGTGGCTATAACAAGAACCATAATTATAATTAGTGATGTTTTGTTTTATAATGAAATGTAGTATGTTTATGTGCTTATTTGCAAAGGTTGTTTTAATATGAGAACTGCTGTCCCTTTTTTGAGTCTCGAACATCCTTTTTGGTGAATTCCGAAAATCGCATTTTTTCATGCCGAATCTCAAAAATGTTTCATGATTTGAGCCTATCATGGATAATAAAAAGTCTTTATACTATCCATGGTTCTGTAAAGGTCTGTTTGTCCGAAATGCTAATGAGGAATTTGAATTTATTTTCTGCTTCTGTGTGAAAGCAGTGTTGAGGATTTGGGTGACAAAGTTGATAAAATCTCTAGTTTTGCGTTCAAATATATATCTATATCATCAACGTTTGAATAGACGAGTTTCAGGGTCATGCGCAGTAGCAATTTTATTTCAAATTTTCATGAGGTAAAAACAACTGTTTTAGCTAGAAAGATCATATTAAAAATAGTAAAAGTTTGAAACTAATCGGGCAAATAGTGCGAAAGCTACACACTTTGGAAGTTTTGCTCTTCACTATGGATTTAATAGGGATTTTGACTTGGCGTGCAACGCCCGCCCGCCAAGCCAAAATCCTTATCACTAATAAATCCCTTTTGAAATGGCCAACTTTTTGCTTGTGTAACTTCTTCCTTTTTTACACAATTCCTTTCAAACTTTGCACTTCTACTATTTTTAATATGCTCTTTCCAGCTGAAACAGTTGTTTTTACCTACGATGAAAATTTGAATATTTGTTGCTACTGCGCATGATCGTGAAAGTCGTCTATTATAAGTCAAATTTTTCTAGCAGCAGAATATTGTATCCGAAGTTATGACTCGTTTGACGTCACAGTCATTAGGATTTCAGACAAACAAACCTTTTTATAAAATAGCATTTTGAAAAAGTGTGTTTTGATTGGCTAGAAATTTTCCCGCCATTTTGGAATTCAAACAAAAGGTTGCTAAAACGCTTTTGCTCGTACAATTCAATTCAGTAGTGGTGGGCGATACCCGAAAAATCGTTTCGATACGATACCGATTACTTTTGATGTTAGGTATCGATGGTATCGATTACTCAAACGATTACTGTGACGTCAGTGTGACGTCACACCTGTTAGATGTCAGTGTGACGTCACACCTGTTAGATGTGTTGTTAGAATGTTGAAAAACATCGTTGCACAACAAGCACTTCGACTTTGTTTCATCTGGAAACTTTTCAAAATAGTTCCACTTGCCATCGTTGTTGATGGAGAAAATCAGAAAAAGTCCAAAAGAAACGCAGGCTCAAGTAATCGAAAGCATGTTCGATACCAGTCCCAGTATCGATTACTCGCGTTAGTGGCTTGGTATCGACGGTATCGATTACTCAGTAATCGGTAATCGCCCACCACTACAATTCAGCCGCATTATGAATGCACTAGTCAATTGAAAGTACGGACCCCCGATCAGGGACTATGCGGGGATTTTAACATTTTTACAGTGTTAAATATTGGTCATTTAATTGACTCCGTAACCTTCCCAATTTGCTTCAGTCGTTGGGAAATTTTAAAGAACCCAATATTCCACCGGTAGCGGGGAAAACACCAATATTTAACACTGTAAAAATGTTAAAATCCCCGCATAGTCCCTGGGGTCGGGGGTCCGTAGTTTTAATTGACTAGTGCATAACAGCTGAGAGTGATTTTTGCGTAAAGAGGTTCAAATCATAAAGCACATGTAGAATCTATAGTCATTTTAAATGGCCATGTATTCTATGTATAGGAAATTTGACATTGTCCGAGAAGAATTATAATTCATGACGAAAATTAATAATTCATTAAAAATTAATAATTCATGACGAAAAAAATTAAATTAATAATTAAAAATTCATGACGAAAATTCAAAATAAATTAATATTTAATCAGCGTCTTTAACACAGGATAAAACATTGATTAATAAAACATCAATGTTTTATCAAAGTTAACTTGCTCAAATTGAGCTTTTTCGGAGTTAATAATAATTTGTTTGTACCGTTTCTACAACTTCCAAACAAAGTATGTATTATATATTCTATTTATTTTACAAGTCAGTCGTTAAAACATTCGCGGCCGATGTTTTAATATGGGCAGTTACAACTACTCCGCCATTGTAACTGACCATGCTCATGTTTTAACTATACTACTTCAAAAACTCACTAACAATTCATGAGGAAAACACAAAGGAAAATTATGACCGTATCGTGTCTTTATACGGTGATAAAGATTCGTCCTGATTTACATAAACTTTTCTTTTAAATTTCTTGGCGAAAATGACTTGAATTACTGAAATAATTGGTAAACATGGTTATTTAGATACAGTCGTTTTTGAAGCCGTTCAAAACACTCGCATGAGCAGTGCTTTATCGAGTCTAAAACACTCGGCTATCGCCTCGTGTTGTAAACCCGACAAAACAGTGCTGTTCGTGTTTTAAAATATACATAATTTTTATAATAATTCATTTCAGGCAATTTTACACATTACAAAATTTTACTGCATCAACGCCCCGGATGATAATACCACATGTGGCAGTCATTAGTCAATCAGGAGTACGTAAAATGAATTGAAATTTTATTATATATATACGATATGTCCAACTCTTGGCATAAAAACATTTCACAACCGTATATGAAAGATGCATTTAATAGAGGGTAAATTTGCAAAATACAATGCACTGATATAACCAGCTCCACAAAGCTCTTAATATAATTCAATATAGTTTTAAAAATAGTCTTTTTCAACATATCTCTACAAACTTTGGGCTTGCAAACACAAGGTAAGCAACGGATTAAAGTGCCTGTGCAATGAAAAATTCGGTACTGTAATAATAAATCTTTTACTTGAAAGAACTCTTGAACTATAAAGACTAACCATTTGCAACTTTTTCATATCTCACTTCACTCTACTTATGACATTGCACAATACATGACTTATTGAAAAGTTCGGCATATCTTTACCATTATCACATGGAATCGTTTGATGATTTGCATATTTCATTTCATTGGATACGTCGATGCACATCCACCTGCATTTCAAGTGGATTTCATTACATAACCTCAAGGATATATAAGCGTTTTCACGAAGTTATTATACAATGTGATGTCATAAGTATGACCATTTACATATTAAACAAATCTTAATATCTCAAGAGTGAAGTGAGATATGAAAAAGTTGTAAATGGTTAGTCTTTATAGTTTCAAGAGTTCTTTCAAACAAAAGAGTTATTTTACAACTGAATTTTTCATTCCATACTTTTAAAATGAATAAATACTATGAAAGGTTGGTTTAAGAACTAAGTTTCGAGCGAAGTGAATGCAATATGTTTTTTGTCTTTTTGCTTAAATAAGACATGGAGTTGAAGTAAGGCCTATTAATCCGTCACTCATCATATCTCATGAAGCAGTAAAAATTGCTTTGCTCTTAATGTTTGCCGTGTATTCCTCAAACTATATACGAGAAAGAAAACACCACACGGCAGGCGCTGTATTTTTGCTTATTCCTTCCCAAAAACACAGCGAAATCTGGACTACTTTGCAAGTATGAGAAGATATGGTATGTGTTGCAATATATTGCTCACTTATCAACCTTGTTCGGATTTGCATGTGGTTTTCGTACAGACCGCGAGCGACGAATGAGCAAGGTCTGTGTGAAAAAACCGATGGCAAGTACTTAATTAATATAGTAATATTTATTCAGGATAGCCACATCACTGAAGAGTTTTTCAGTGCGGTCCTGTAATTCGTCATAAGACTTACATTACATTACGCTACATTACATTACGTTACGTAACTTCACGTCACATTTCTTTTAGAAACTGTGCAATATGCACTCACATGTACAGGCAGAAAAACGGAGTGTTTTTATTATACGGCTTAAAGCTTTCGTTTCTTATCTCATCGTTTTTGTTTCGCGAAGTGACAGTTTAAGTTTGCTTTATCGAGACAGGAACTGAACAACATTCTAAAGCAATTTCCTGTTGTCAATCTTTCGCATAGGCCATGAAATGGCCACAAATTTAATACTCTTCGAGACTCATTCTTGTGGAAACATTCCTTTGAATTGCAAACACAAGAACGAATCTCGAAAGACTATCTTAAATACACATAAAAGCGGAATATTAAATTATTAAACGGAACTGAGTCCTGTTTTGTTTCTCTTCAAATCAGCCCAGAAATTTTCCCGCCAATCAGTAAGCGGCCAATCATCGTCCTGCATGATAAGCGCGGGGCCCCCCCGGGTGAATAATTGCGATACCAGTATGAAATAGTTAAAGCGGAACTAAAGTCTAGTTTTGATGTAATTTCGTGTGAATCTTAGTCCGATTTGAAATGCCTTTCGAGAGAGTTAAACTGTATATGATGTTTTGAATTATTCTTTGGAGAAAAACGATTCAAAACACTCGCCTATGCCAGTCATCCACTGATCTCAAAAATAGGACTGGATTGAGCTTTCTATTGTGTATGATGAGCTAATTTTGAAGCTTGCATATTTGCATAATGTAAATTGACGTCAAACTGTGACGCTCGCGAAATAGGTTTAGTGTCTGGCCAATAGTTTCTTTGTTAACATTAAATGCATAAAATCTTGAACCTAATTTGACGTCTCACATTAGGCTTCTCTCACTGGATAATTAGAGCCAACGGCGGCCATTGCTAAGGGACCAAAGTCGCAGTAAATCTGTAGGTAGGCGATGAATCGTTTTACCCAGAAATTTGAAAATGTCTTCTGGTCCTCTTTATAGTAAAATTATTTTATTTTGTCGATGGTAAGAGCACATAATCCAACAAAAAACCTCATAGGATCCTCAGTTGGTCCCTTAGTAATGGCGGACTTCCGGCTTCATTTTCTGAACAATAGTTGCTCGATCCAGTCCTCTTTCGAGATCAGTGATTGAGACACGGTCAGAACAGTCAGTGATTTCTCCATATATATATTAAATTCGCCGCTTTACTCGACACGAACAGGCATGCATCGCATCTAACCATAACGTGGAGCAAGGCCTCTCGAGCGCACTTCCCAAAGTAGCGAAGCGATACACAACTTCTTTCAAAATCTTGCTTTATCATCGCGGGAGTGGAAACAGTCAGCGGTCTTTGCCGTGACGTCACTGCGAAGACCGCTGACTGTTTCCACTGCTGACTAAGAAATGTTCCGTGACGTCATAAATGCGTTTGCATTGCCAGCTGCAAACACGTTAGCTGACCAATCACAGTGTGTGTAAGGCAAAACCTATTTTGTAATGTTTTCTATGTAATTATTGACTGCTATGACTATTGACTTCTATGTGCATAGCGATTTGTGAAATTCATTCCTTGAATGTCATTGGTCACAAACGCATTCCTTACCTTGTGACAAAGCCCTTCCCACCACCACCACTGCTAGCATTATACTATCGGTGCATTATTGGTCATTCATTCTTAGCATGCGCTATGTACAAAATTATTCTCGCGAACGAAGCATTTGACGGCTGGAAGACGACCTTCACCACGCTGTCGAGAAAATTAATTTTACAAATCCATCTTCCCCCTGCAGGGGGGTGCTACAGAAGGGACACGCGGCGCGAAAGGCATGACATCCATGAGGTAGCGGAACTTGAGCCCAGAACCGGACTGTTGCCTCAGAACATACGTGACCACAGGGAACGAAGGCGTAATAGCTCGGCTTACATTTGTCGGCCCACAGCGCGGCTTCAAGACCAAGTTGAAGGCGAATGTAAGGTCCAACCTAAATAACATGTTAGAGGTTGGGTGGATGAGTCGAAGTTCTTCACATCTCGTTTTAGGGCTCCCGTTGATAACAGTGGAACTTGTTTGAAGCCACATACCCTGTTTTTAAAGGGACACTCCGGCCCAAATACAAATGTAGTTCATATGAAAGATCTTACTGACTTTAGATTATTTCCAAAGTTTCAGCATTCCTATCAATTAAGTTAAGAAGATATGGCTAGTTGAAGTTGGAGAATTTGTCCAATTTCGACGCCATTTTGTTTCTCAAATATGACGTCACTGAGTGACGTGTGATCTCGTATTATGCCTAAGAAGCTCCTCTACTTTCCTGCATGATGAACTAAATAGTTTATTTCGACTAATTTTCGTCCAAAGACCATTCACAATAACTATCACTATGTGATCGCCATCAAAACAACTCCACTGACGATAAAGAATCACTCAATGACGTCATATTTTCAAAACCAATATGGCGTCAAAATCCACAAATTTTCAACTTCAACTAGCAATATCTTCTCAACTAAATTGATAGGAATGCTGAAACTTTGGAAATAAACTAAAGTCAGTAAGATCTTTCATATGAACTGCATTTGTATTTGGGCCGGAGTGTCCCTTTAAATGTCTGTCTGTCTGTCTGTCTGTCTGTCAGACAGACAGACAGACAGACAGACAGACAGACAGACAGACAGACAGACAGACAGACAGACAGACAGTCTGTCTGTCTGTCTGTCTGTCTGTTTTAGGCTCTCGGCAACGGCTTCCGTAGCTCAGTGGTCAGAGCACTGCACTAGCATCGCGGGTTCAATTCCAGCCGTATATATAGTTTGCGCGAAACTCTTCTCATTCGCGATCTCAAACCACCTTTAAACGCAAATATTGGCACCGCACCACTTTTTCTTTTGTAAGCTTATAATTTCCGTCATTGTCATTGTACTGTTTGTATACTAGTATCGTCTCATCTTGTAATATATATTTTTAGTTTCCTCTCTTGATTTGTCAATTAATTCGTAATTTATGACAACTTTGTAACTATATATTTAGGCTTTCTGCACTTATGTAAATTATTATTCTCTGAAGATCTTGTGTTAACAACAAAACGTTTCAACTTTAATAAATATTATGATTTCACTCGTGTTTTACTAAATATTACGTTTTTGTCAAAATATTATGCTGGGCTTTGATATTTATCCTAAGATTACGATTCCCGATTTATATATATATATTTATAATATAGCCATCCACCGTATATGAGCTGTTCTGCAATCTGATTGGTTCTTATACTAGCAAGCTATCAGCTCATATATCACTAGTAATGAAAAACAAAATGGCGGCGTTACTTTATCAACCTACTGCAGACGAAACTGGTTGTTTCTTTAACGCACAGGAGCGAAAAACATGAACTGAGAGGAGTAAGCCTAATGTTCAACAGAAAATACATTAACCAAGTGCAAAATTTACGAAGTTATGATGGAAAATCCACTTTAAAAATCGTCTTAAGGCTTTGAAAAACCCGACTGAATTGTGAATTGTTTTGTCAGACAAAATAAAAAGGATAAAAGTTAGCCAGCAACACATATTTATTACAAATATTACGATTATTATTCAGTAAAGATAATTTTTGAAGTAATAAAGCATTATGAATGAAAACTTTGTTATTTTTAGGTGATACACATCGAAAAACAACAAAGCGAGATTTTCGCTAATGTTTTTTAGCTTTCACGTCCTCTTAAAAGCACAAATATTCACAACCGTGATACAATAACTAAAAATTGACGCACCTTTTGGCTTTTCAAAGGATCTTTTTTTTTTTATTGAACCATCTCAACGAATTTTTGGCTCTCAGACAAAATTCTGAAGCTGTTTTCAACTCAGCGAGAAAACTTTCATATACGTGACAACATTACGCATGACGGAAGTAGATGTGCCGGAAGTTCGTTGCTTTCAATTAAATAATTTATTCACGCGACATATCAACAGTTTTTCCGATTATTATCTTAAAATGTTTTGCTATATTATAAAACAATTATACCATTCGCTCTCGTCGTGTATGAACTATACGACTCGAGCTCATGGTATAATTGTTAATTATATATATATATATATATATATATATATACTGTATATATATGTTTTACCTGTCGGCACATGGGGCAAGTCCTTTCTTCTCCGTTGTACATGGGTGAGTTCCACGTGTGGAAGCCATGAACGTGACCACAAACTAAATATACATGTGGCGTTTTAACCCTTTGCTGAAAGAAAAACAGAACTTATTGTAACCTTCACTCTGTCATCTTAGTCGATGTAGCTCAATAGTTAGAACATCTCACTAGTCTACCTAAGTAGTACGTATGTCACATCACGAACCAGTACTTATCGTAACCTTTGCTCTGTCATCTTAGTCCATGTAGCTCAATAGTTAGAACATCTCACTAGTCTACCTAAGTAGTACGTATGTCACATCACGAACCAGTACTTATCTTAACCGTTTCTCTGTCATCTTAGTCCATGTAGCTCAATAGTTAGAATATCTCACTAGTCTACATAAGTAGTACGTATGTCACATTACGAACCAGTACTTAATAGATTAATCGTAACCTTCGTCATTACTCACGCTGCCTGAAACTCTTCTTGGGTTCTGAGGGAACTCCAGCGTCATAAGGCCAACTGGACACTGAGGTTTTGTCGCATTTAACCTCAGCCTCATCTCTTCGATATCGTAAATAGACTAAACAAAAATAATGTACAACTGTAGTCAAACAAAAACTCGAAAAACAAACACAACAATATCTTTGCCACCGACATGGAAAGTATTGACCTCGCTCGTTCTTCTCTTGGTCTGTACGAAAACCTCAGGTAAATACTTTTCCATACATAGCTCTTTGTTGATTAATAATCTTTACTATTCACTTACAGGCATCTGTTCCATTCCCTCTCGCGATCTCCATAGCAAAATCGCTCCACAAAGGTCGATTAACGTGCCATCCAACAGAACATTCGATTCACCAAATACCTAAAGAGTGCGCAAATGGAAAACTGAGTGGTGACATAAAATCGTTCAAGAATTACGTACAACTTGCACTGCAGGACTGTTCAACCTCTTAATGTTCAACCCCTTGTCTCTTTTCCCCTCTCACCCCCATCTCCCTCTTCGTTCCCTACCTCCCGTTCGCTATCTCTCCTCCACCTCCCATTCTCCCTCTCTTCTCGCCATGCCTCTCTTCTTCTCTCGCTCCCCTACCTCTCATGTCTTTCCCTACCTCCCCTTGTGTCTCTTTTCCCCTCTCACCCCCACCTCCCTCTTCGTTCCCTACCACTCGTTCCCTATCTCTCCTCCACCTCCCTCTTCGTTCCCTACCTCCCGTTCCCTATCTCTCATCCACCTCCCACTTCGTTCCCTACCTCTCGTTCCCTATCTCTCCTCTACCTCCCATTCTCCCTCTCTCCTCCCCTTGCCTCTCTTTTCCTCTCTATCCCCTACTTCCCATGACTCTCCTTACCTCGCCTTGTCTCTCTTTTCCGCTATCTATCCTTCACCCCCACTTCGTTCCCTACCTCTCGTTCCCTATCTCTCCCCCACCTCGCATTCGCACTCCCTCTCTTCTTTAGACAACTTGAAATACCTGTTTTCCAACACCTCTGTCCGATCTTGCCCTCCTAAGACCATAGATATCACCAGTAATGGACACCTCACGCCATATCCCAGGACAATTTGACATCACACCATGTTCACCACTTTGGGGATGCATAATAAGCACTCCATTCGTTGTTAAGCCATCCATCATCTTGTCCTCTTGAGTCCATTTCATGGCTCTCTCCTGGAAAGATTGAAATCAGTGGTTACTGGTTACACATAGTTTGTTTGTTTGTTGGTTGGTTGGACGTTTGACTGGTGGTTTGGTTGGTTAGCTGGCTGGTGGTTTGGTTGGTTAGCTGGCTGGTGGTTTGGTTGGTTAGCTGGTTAGCCTGGTTGGTGGTTTGTTTGTTATTTATCCGCTGGATAGGAGGTATTCATAGGATAAGTTATCCAGGCTTTGAACAAGCGGCTCCAGGAGATTTAATAGGGGTTTGACATATGGGTTGACACAGGGGGTTCAGGGTTGATGGAGTTAATAAAGCGTAATGGGAATTGATCAGTACTGGTTAAACCAGAGGTAAACAAGAGGTTTACATGCAAGGTTTCATCTATCCATATCCTTCATCATCCCTACATATCCTTCGTCACCCTACATACCATTCATCGTCCTACATACCCTTCATCACCCCTACATTTCCTTCATCATCCCTATATATCCTTCATCGTCCCTACATATCCTTCATCATCCCCATATATCATTCATCATCCCTACATATCCCTACATATTCTTCATCATCGCTACATATCCTTCACCATCCCCACATATCCTCCATCATCCCTACATGTCTTTCATCAGCCCTACATATCCTTCATGGTCCCTACATATCCCCATCGTCCCTACATATCCTTCATCATGCCTACGTATCCCACATATCCTAGATCATCCCTACTTCCCCCGTCTTCTTAGACACCACAGCCGTTCGACACTTTAAATTTCTATCAAGTACTCACCCCTAAACGAACATTCCTTTCTCGATCAAAACCGGCGGCAAAGATTCTGGCAGTAAATGGCGGAGCACGGTCAACACATACTCTGCAAGCAAAGCGCGAGATCGTACTTTTCTGTAACATGCAGTCAGATGCTTTCTCAGCATTAGGAACAACATCCATCACTACAAAGTCATTCTTCTCGGAGGAACGACCAATCTATATAAAGCACGAGTTGACCATCATCATCGTTTCACTATTTCAATTATTTAAACAGTATAAATCTGCATATTGGTAATAAAAATTAGATTAATTACTCGGGCTACTGTGGTAGCACAAGTCTAGGTATCGGCTCTGTTTTGTCTGGACGCAAAATGGCAATGATTGCATCATCCCGTCAGGCTTTGGGAAACTGAGCGTTATATATATGCTAATCTCACCCGTGCTTTCTTTCTTCGCTTCCCTGATCATTTGATCAAGCTGTTCGAAATCAAGTGTTCTTTCTTGGATAAATTAACACATTCAAAGACATAGTTAAGTAATATTTCAAAGCCGACAACGCGGACTGGACAGGATTTCAATTCCGCGCAATTAGTTGCAGTCCCAGGAGAAGCCGAACACTGTTACTAATTGCAAGGACTTCAAATCCGATCTAGTCCGAATTGGAGGCTTTGAAATGGCATCTCAAAGTCAAACAAGTCAGTATTAACAGAGAAATTTGAGGTTGAAATTGGTTCATGAATTATTAATGAGTTTGAGATTGGTCAGTAATGTCACTGGAAAGTATCGTGGTTATAAAACCAGTTTCGCTCGTTTTATATACACTTTGTACGTTTTGAGCTTCTCATGCGCTTGTCGCTGAAAACCCTCATTCCCCGATAGGGGTATCTAGTACGTATTCCTTATAAGGAGGCGCAAATAGAAGGCATTGACGAGCAAATAGAGTGAATTAACGAGCAAATAGCTGACACGTTGAACTAGTTGATTGGATTGTAACCGACCCCAAAACAACAAAGGTCCTAACCCTTTGGCAAACGTTTTCTTGAGAAATAAACCACCCCCAAAGCTATAGAATATATCAAAGGAAAGTTAAATGATCTCATTTACAACATAAGTACAGCTTTATCCCGGTAGCTAACTTAGTTCTCTTTAAAAGTGCGGATAATCGAACATGCCCAAAAATATAATTTTCGTAATACGGATACCATCTTGTAAAAAAAAAACACGAACTTTCGGCTGCTTCGACGAACGTTTTCTTGAGAAATAATTAACTCCCAAAGCTACAATATATATTAAAACAAAGATAAATTATCTGTTTACAATATGCGTACAGCTTATCCGGCTAGCGAACGTAGTTTTCTTAAAAAGAGCGGATAATCGAACATATCGTAACGTGTCAACAATCCCACATCCAGTGGGCTGGTACGAGTGCCATGTATTTGCTTGTCAATGCCTTGTATTTGTTCGTAGGCCACTTCCTTATATGGAATACGTACTAGAAGTACATATGCATTCCCCAGGCAAGAATGGGGCAAAGGTGGGGGGTGAGTGCAGGGGTTTAGACATTTTAGGTCGCCCCAAAGATTTTACCTTCCAAATAAAGTCAATGGCCCAATGCAAACACATTCTAAATATAGCATAGCGAAATACAACCTCGTACCCAGGGTCTCATCTCCGCCCGCCCCCACAGGCGGGCGGCGAGCGGAGATGAGACCCTGGGTACGAGGTTGAGCGAAATACTGCTTAACTTAACTGGAAACGTCTGACAACAGCCCATTTTAATAGTAGCCCAAGTTATCGCCTACCGGGCGTCTTGTTAAGTTTAATTAAAGTGTTTTTTTTAAATGTTTTAATAAGTGAAATACTTGAAATCTCCCTGTATCTAAAGAACATGGAACCTTGAGAAAAAGGTTGATTGGGACAACTTCACAGAATTGCTTCAACTACCTGAAACATGTCGCAGTCTGGATCTCTCTCGTATGCCACCACTAAATTTTTCCCTTCGTTGACTGTGTAGCAAACTGAATGAATGTCGGGCGACTTGTACGACTGCGCAAAAAAGAAAACACACAAAAAGATAAAATCATGTCATTTAAAAGACGCAATAATTTATGCAGAGAAATCAAAAGAAATTAATATGTAAACAATATTTGTAATTGCAAAATAGGTTGTGTAATGGGTCTAACGTATGCTGTGATAGGTCAGATACCGTTTCGCGGAGCGAGGGGAATTCAATGAAATATTACCCCGAGGGATATATCATCCCGAGGGGTCGTCGAATTCCCCAAGCGGAGGGTCTATAAATTATATATTATACTGAAGCAATCTTGAATACTGTCTTGAAACGTCTTTTAAGCAATAATGCAACGCTATTTTCCTTTAATAATAATAATAATAATAATAAATAATAATGTTTACTACTTTACTTGTATTTAAATTCGCTTAATACTAATTTTCGCTCAGTCATAAATTCGCGCGTTTTAATTTCTTGCACCCTGAACACGATATATTCGCTCCGTTTTAATTTCGCGCACCCTGAACACGATATATTCGCTCCGTTTTAATTTCGCGCACCCTGAACACGATATATTCGCTCCGTTTTAATTTCGCGCACCCTGAACACGATGTATTCGCTCAGTTTTAATTTTCGCGCACCTTTCAAAGAGAGCATACTAGTAAAATTCATTCGCGTTACAAGTGTTGCCCTGGTTTACCATTTTTGGTATATAATATACAAAGCGTGACCGCATAAAGAGGTGTCCGCAAAGGAAACCTGTGCATGGCATAAACAAGCAAGTAAATCTGTACATCTACCTATGCAACTTGTCAGTTGGGATAAAAGGACACCAAGGAAGAACCTAATTCCACTTCAACGTGGTTAATTTTCGCTAAGTTATGCAGATCTCCTAACTATACGAATACAGAGAAAATATGGGTATCAAAGATCAACCAGTCGTTATATCAGTGACGAAAGTAGGGATTAAAAGGAAATCTATATCCCGCACGCAATTGGTTTCTATACCAAAATCAGATTAGGAAAGATCGAAAATATGTCCTTGGTACGACATTTACCTAGATAAATTTAGAGATTTTGCAAATTTTATTTTGAGTATGAATTGGAATTCTAACTGCAATTGTGTGTGATTCAAAGTTTAGGAGATCTTCTTTACCCTAAGGAGGTCTGAGAGATTCGTATTACCTTTACGATTGCAGGAAACACGAAAATATCTCGATAGAAACAACAGGAGGGGTAGATAAAGAGAACAGCATATTTGGTTTTTAACGATAACGGTGTACAATGCACTATTTTGCGTTCTTTTCCTGTTCATTTGCCCCTTTTTTGCCGAATCATCAAAATTTTCTCTTCAGTTCTCTTTGCCTTTTCGCGCGGATTATTTTACGCTCAGTTTTAATTTCGCGCAACTTGGCTCTGCGCGAATTCTAATACCGCGCGAATATTAATATAAGTAATTTTAATTTTTAATTTAATAGATTCATCACAAAAGTGACAGGAGAGAGAAATAGGGCAATATACCCCAATTGACATCTAACTTTTGCAAAATACAAAATTATAAAAAAAAAGAAATAAAGAAATAAAATTACATTACATTGTCATATCAGGAAGAACGTATTCCATTTTGAATTTATCTAAATAAAACTTATGTAAACTAGATTTAAAAGAATGAGATGTATTGGAAGTTTTACAGTGTTTGGGAAGGTTGTTCCAAATGGCACTACTCTATAAAAATATTAGAAGAGTTATTCAAGTAATCCTGATATTAAAAGAGTTATTCAAGTGGTCCTGCTTGGCAAATTTGACATTATAATTATTAGGGTCAAAATTTCGCATATTGTATCTATTATTGGACGTTTTTTGGAAAAGATTTATGATGTTATTATCCGATGAGACAGTCTTGAATTTGTACATTAGAGCAAGATCTGTTATTTCTCTTCTGTATTCAAGCGGCAATAAAGAAAGTGAAGTCAGTCTTTCTTTATAATTCAAATTCTTGGTGTAACCAAGCATAAATTTAGTCGGAACTTTACATTTAGGCGCGCAGAATTCCATATCACATATCCCATAAGGTATTTATATAGCGCAAATTAGCATGTTTATATGATCAAATGCGCTTTACAACATCGATAATTTATTCTATTACACATTCAGTACCGTAGTACCCAGTATCAACCTTAGCTATTTATTTTTCCAGTTTTTATCATCATTAGTTTTCCTAACTATTTAACCTAACCCGCCCTGTCAACTTCCCTTTGTGGCTCCAATAGCTGTTAAATACTTGTATGATTATTCTTACCTCTGAGTCATTAACTGATGTGTGACAATTTTGTTTCGATGGTGTCTGGGCATTGCCTTCCTCTTTTTGCATCAAGGTGTACTTGCTGACCAAACGGGGTTCCCCTGAGATGAATGGTAGTTGACCATTAAAACTACAAGGTGAAAGGAAAGATGACACAACTGAAGAAGTTAGAACATAGATACAAAAGTAGAAAAGCTGTTTTCCTTAACATTTTGCAATAGATTTTTAAAATTTAAATTTCACCACCAATTATTCTATAAAGATGCCAATGATGATCATCTTTTGATAATAACAATCATGACTATACGATTAAATAATGATTAGTGGTGATTGTGATGATGGTGATGATGAGGATTCTGATGGTGATGATGAGGATTCTGATGGTGATGATGAGGATTGTGATGATGATGATGAGATTGTGATGATGATGAGATTGTGATGATGATGATAAGGATTCTGATGATGATGATTCTGATGGTGGTGAGGAGGATTGTGATGATGAGGAGGATTGTGATGGTGATGAGGATTGTGATGGTGGTGAGGAGGATTGTGATGATGATTGTGATGGTGATGATGATAAGGATTGTGATGGTGACAATTGTGATGGTGATGAGGAGGATTGTGATGGTGATGAAGAGGATTGTGATGAAGAGGATTGTGATGAAGAGGATTGTGATGGTGATGAAGAGGATGGTGATGAAGAGGATTGTGATGAAGAGGATTGTGATGGTGATGAGGATTGTGATGGTGATTGTGATGGATGACGATTGTGATGGATGACGATTGTGATGGTGATGATGAGGAGGATTGTGATGAGGATTGTGATGGATGACGATTGTGATGAGGAGGAGGATTGTGATGGATGAGGATTGTGATGGATGAGGATTGTGATGAGGATTGTGATAGATGAGGATTGTGATGGATGAGGATTGTGATGGATGAGGATTGTGATGGATGAGGATTGTGATGGATGAGGATTGTGATGAGGATTGTGATGAGGATTGTGATGGATGAGGATTGTGATGGATGAGGATTGTGATGGATGAGGATTGTGATGAGGATTGTGATGGATGAGGATTGTGATAGATGAGGATTGTGATGATGAGGAGGATTGTGATGGATGAGGATTGTGATGAAGAGGATTGTGATGAGGATTGTGATGGATGAGGATTGTGATGAGGATTGTGATGGATGAGGATTGTGATGGATGAGGATTGTGATGAGGATTGTGATAGATGAGGATTGTGATGATGAGGAGGATTGTGATGGATGAGGATTGTGATGAAGAGGATTGTGATGGTGATTGTGATGAAGAGGATTTTGGTGGTGATGTGGAGGATTGTGATGGTGACAAGGAGGATTGTGATGGTGGTAAAGAGGATTGTGGTGGTGAAGAGAATTGTGGTGGTGATGACAATTGTGATGAGGATTGTGACAATTGTGATGGTGATAAATATGAAGGGATTGATTGTGATGATTTAACTAGTCATCTTACCCTAATACAACCAACTGTCCATAAACAGTGGCACCAGAATTGGAATCATTAACATCCATTCTGCTTTTGCAACCTTGGTTGTCTTACATAAAAGTAAACCCTCCTTTACCTGTTGAAATTTTTAAAAGAATGTCACTAAACATGTTGATAAAACTGAGACCTACACTCTACAGTGTGGTAAAGTGAACATATAGTGTCACAGAAAGTTAACATTTGTCAACTCATAGTTTACAAAATCAATGAAATGCAAGTTCTAATGTGTATTGCATAGTTAGCAATCAGATCACATAATCTCCCCTGTGCTTATAGTAATCTTCACACTAGTTTCAAGCACTTGGTCACTGAATGATATCACTTGCATTATATATCTACAGTAACTGTCATTAAATATAATATAAATTTAAAACATTAATATAAATTTAAAAATATAAAAATATAAAAAATATATAAATTAAAAATTAATTTAAAATTAATTTAAAAATATAAATTTAAATAAAATTTAAAACATAATATAAATTTAAAACATTTTCAAACATTAAATATTATATCAAATAATAATTTGATATAATTTGCCACAATATATCTATAGTAACTGCAAGTCAGATTTAGTTGGGTGGGATATGGAGCAATGAGAAAGTTTTCATACAATAACCAATGACGAACAATATTTATAGACCTCTTGTGAACACTAATTATGACACAACCAAACAATGATGCAACAAACCAGATGTAAATATAGGCAAACTCTGACTAACATGCATTACTGGACTCTGAAGATGACCACTGAGGCCATCGAAACGTCAGTCACCAACAATAGTCTTTCTCAAGACTACAACCTGGATGATCAACTTCACACATCTAATAACCATACACATTTAAACTATTCCTACATAATTTATCTGGTGTGATAATCCAGTATATTTGCCCTTACAATAATTTTATGTCAAAAGGCATGGGGCACCAGTGATAATAGACGAGTTTCAGGGTCATGCGCAGTAGCAATTTTATTTCAAATTTTCATGTGAGGTAAAAACAACTGTTTTAGCTAGAAAGATCATATTAAAAATAGTAAAAGTGCAAAGTTTGAAACTAATCGGGCAAATAGTGCGAAAGCTACACACTTTGGAAGTTTTGCTCTTCACTATGGATTTAATAGGGATTTTGGCTTGGCGTGCAACGCCCGCCCGCCAAGCCAAAATCCTTATTAAATCACTAATAAATCCCTTTTGAAATGGCCAACTTTCTTCTTGTGTAACTTCTTCCTTTTTTACACAATTCCTTTCAAACTTTGCACTTCTACTATTTTCAATACGCTCTTTCCAGCTGAAACAGTTGTTTTTACCTACGATGAAAATTTGAATATTTGTTGCTACTGCGCATGATCGTGAAAGTCGTCTATTGATAACTAGGAGACAAGACAATAGTACTATGGAATACTATTTTAGTCCTTATAATATATTCATAAAGACATTGTAAAATTCTTAGGTTGACTGACTGATGCTATATATCATTATCTACTAATCATATAGAGGGCAAAATTACTCGAATTTGATTGGCTAAGAGACCGATTGCAAATATGGCGGCAATGTCCTGAAAACGAGGCTTTTCAGTGGTTACCATTGCTAGGACCCAAATCATGTTGATTGATTGGTTGTTGTTTTTGGTCCAACAATTGTAATCCAATCAACTAACATGATTGGGGTCCTAGCAACAGTAACCACCAAAAAGCCTCGTTTTCATGACATCGCCGCCATATTTGCAATCGGTCTATGAAGAGGGCATTTTTCCTAAATTCATAGCATTCAGGTTAGGAGTAAGTTGGGATAAGAGTAATATGGATATCGTAAAACGTAACGGCGCTCTCGATGGCAAATCTACAGTAACTAGTTATTGTTAGTTTTTATTCCTAATTTTTGTAACTAGTTACAGTTACAAGTTACTTTCTGAAAAAAGTAACTAGTCACTGTTACTATACAGTTACTCAAAAAAGTAACGAATACATGTAACTTTACTTGTAACAAAGTTACTCACAGCATAGACTTGCTCCAAGTCTCTCTCTCTCTTTGTCGTCCCACGATATGCACGGTCTGCGGTATCCCCGGAAAGCGGAATACCGCAGACCGTGCATATCGTGGGACGACAAAGAGAGAGAGAGAGACTTGAAGCAAGTCTACTCACAGCATTGCTCATGTTGTTTCCGTGCATAGCAACTTATTTATAAATTTGTATAGGAATTAACACGGTTCGAGAAGAATTAATGAAAAATCGCACGAGTGGTATTATGAATATTTCGCCAAACACAAGTGCAATTTGTCATTAATTCTTCGAGAACAAGTGTTATTTCCTTTTAATATCTTTTCAATCAATTTTAGCATTCCTAAATACCCCTAAATTTTACTACGAAGTGGGAAAACTGATGATCACCCCTGATGTGATTTTTTACTAGGGGTATTATTTTTACTAGGGGTATTTTTTTTAAATACCGGCTAGTAAAAAAATTTAAGTTTAATACTGATGTCATTAGCCAAGCAGGAATGAGTAAAATTGATTGAAATGGTATTATGCCCTTTATATGATTAGCAGTACATGATCCTAGTAAAATTAAAGTTTAATTTCATGATTTGTAAAAATGCAAAATATGCGGCCAATTGTTACTGTAAAAATGGTGGTTTAATGAGTTAAGCTTTTGTCATATACAAATTTGTGAAACTATGTGACATTAAAGTTATTAAACTTTAATTTTCCTTGGACCCATGCGATTACCTACATGTATACTAATACCATTTTAATCCATTTTACTCATTCTTTGACTTCATGTGGTATTTTTTTAAATAACCCTGTAGTAAAAAATCACATCCGGGATGTTGGATTTTAATATTTACAAACATCAGTTTTCCTGATTGTAAAATTGATTGAAAAAGTATTAGAAGGAAATAACACTTGTTCTCGAAGAATTAAAGTGCCCCTAACCTCAAAATTTTTTATTGTCTTATTTGGAAGAACTTTTAAAATTATAAAGTAACTTCTTTTGAAGATTTTCACTTCTTCGCTTTCTTTGTGAGATATATCAGTTTGTTTGATATGCAAATATCTGGAATTTTGTTACACATGCATAATGAGTTATCAGAGAATGTTATATATCTTTGCGTTCATGAAATAAAAACACTAAATGCATGTTTCTTCCACAACACCAAACTTCTTGATTTTAAAGGATTTCGTTCGAGAATTAAAGAGATATACACATTTCTCAAATAAGTCATTATGCATGTGTGACGAAATTACAGACATTTGCATATCAAACAGACTGATATATCTCAAAAAGAAAGCGAAGAAACGAAAATCTTCAAAATAAGTTACTTTATCATTTTAAAAGTTCTTCCAAACAAGACAATAAAACATTTTGAGGTTATGGGCACTTTAATGAAAAATCGCACTTGTGTTTGACAAAATATTCATAATACCACGAGTGCTACTTGTGTTTGGCGAAATATTCATAATGCCACTTGTGCTTCGCACTCGAGGTATTACGAATATTTTGTCAAACACGTGTGCGATTTTTTATTAGTTCTTCACGAACCGTGTTATTTCCTATACTAATTTACAAATGTTATTTCTTTAGGGGGTGATCCAAAATTTTGACCCAGGCATAGAAGTCTTGAACCTGCCAATCTGCATAGGCAAAACACTGATGATAATGATGATGATGACAATGATGATGGCCAAGAATGTACTGTTCAAAAAGCTATCCTGGTCATATTAATGCACTAGTCAGTGGAATCTCCCGCACCCCCAGACCCGGGGAAGACCGGGAACTTAGACCCGACTGACAACTAAATAAAGCTAAATCCCCGCACATCGTGGCATGTTTTTGAGTCTAAACCCCTCTTCTCATCCCCGACCCCGGGGCACTCCACCAGATAAAATAGTTTAAGAAAGCAGTACCGGTATGCTCATATTAAAAAAATTGATTTTGAATGAAAAATATTGTCAAGAATTAGGAATATAACCACTATAAAGTGGCTATATGAATCAGGTGACTGCAAAGGTTACGATTGGTATCGATAGGGTTAGAACTTATATTTAATAGGATTATTTTCATTCCTCTATTCGGCCGGCCATACTTTTGTTTGCACACTTGTGTTCTCGCCGATTGTTGGTGGTAAATTATACATTTGTTTTGTTATAAGTGTATTATATTCAAGGCAGTGTGTCATTAAATATATATAATGGAAACATTTGTAAGGCATTTCTTAGTCTCTTCCATTTCAGCCATATTCAGAATGTAAACTTCTCCCCAGGCTCTTCTACTGTATATATGTGTAAATCACAATATATTGCGAGCTAACAAAACCCACTAAAACTGCGATGATTTCCTGGCTATATTTTATTAGCTGCTGTGATAGAAATCCCCGGAGTGTGCAGCTTTATTGTTGGTCAATTCCCCTGCTAAAGCCGCGCTAATCCCCCGGCCTGTCCCCGGGTCTGGGGGATTCCACCGACTAGTACATAAACCTTTCTATGTATGTACACAATCATTTTAGGAGACGTCAACAATCATTTGTGGAGACATTGTGTTACATACGCTTAAGTTCTTTACAGGAATTTGCATTGTCACAATACAGGGTCTTTTTCTAATGCTTTCCTGTGGTGATAATAACAAGGCAATAAATAGCTGATAATATGGAAATTTACCAAGCAAGCTCGACAGCTTCAAATAACTCTGTAAAAAATCTACTTGGAGATCTACACTGACACCTAACAAGGCTTTACTAGGCTTTATTAAACTGTTATAGAACAGGGCTTGTGTAGAGGTATGCAATATAAAATGCAAGTAATACCCAGATAAAATATTTAATGTAATTACGTTGCGCTGAATTTAACAAAAACAACGACTTCTGGTCATCAATATAATAACCTTTCCCAAAAGCCGTTGGCCTGAGTTTTGAATGGGAAAGAAACAGCGTAGTTTAATGGAGAACTATTACAGGAACGAGTAAAACAATTGGGCTAAATTCAGCGTGATTTATAGCGGCAGAGCACCATCACTAGTGGCAAAGCCAAGACAAAATATATATACAATAATGCACGTACATGTATTGTATATCGACTAGTAACACATTAAACGCAACTCGTAAAGACACACAGCCATTCAACGTTAACAAATGCTTCTCGTGTATATCTTAGGATAACTTCACAGCATAAGATTGCCGAATGGCGTGCTGTTGTTAAACACACACTATCCCGCAAAGTCGAGTCGCTAGACAGCGGCACACGATAGGTCCGAACATATTCGTTAGGAAATCTTACCCTTCGCTGTACCCTTCACGTCTCATCTTGTCTGGTGTATGCGACTGATCGCTTTCTTCGCGAAGTAATTACGAGCAACAGGCTTTGTCACTGAGGAAGTAGAAATACAGAAATACTTTTCTTCTATATTTTTCCACAATACTGCGATTGGACACAAAGAGAGAAGACTGAAGCCCAGGCCACCGAACGCGTACACGGCAACGTATATATGCTGACGTTAGTGCAAACACAAAATAGTAAGAACGTACTTAAATTAGCCGGAATATCGTAGTTTGAATGTGTAAAAATGGTCGTAATACATACCATACAACCCCGCTTATAAGCCCTGGGCTTATACGAGGGCTTATATAAAGCTTGTTTTGGTGTATAGGAAAAAATGCAAACTACAACACAGCCGCCCAAGCTCGTTGTGTACCATCGTATATATATTTTGTCAAAATGAGAGGATATTTTCATCTATTATTTGCAGTTTATTGTCACTCTTTACAATATAATGAAATAATGTGCAGTTCGAAAATATAATGGCCATATATAACCATATATTAAATTTGTTTATATCGAACATTATGCTAAGAATATTCAACAAAATAAACATTTATTAACCTTGTTGTTATACCTACATGTTTATTGTATCAAACCCGTTTGTCCTGTGCCAAGTTTTACGAGGACGAACATACCGATACAATAAACATGTTGATAGAACAACAAGGTTAAGAAATGTTTATTTTGTTGAATATTCTTAGTAAAACAGACACTGATCACACATACACCTTATGGTAGATATAATTACACATTATTTCATTATATTGTGACAATAAACTGCAAATAATAGATGAAAATATCCTCTCATTTTGACAAATCGAATAAATTCCAATATAAACACGGATTGGCCCACAACGAGCTTCGGCAACTGTGACTACAATTGGCACTCCAAAACGCTCCAGTTCTCAACATTAAGAAAAGTGCAATAACAGTAACAACCCCCGGTCCCCCAACGTTTATAAAGCGACATTTTTAAACATGAAAAGTGCCATATTTAGTTTTACGCTACCTCTGGCTTAAAAAAGTTTTTTGAACGTAACTTTAAAAGTTACTGTCCATGACCCAACGTTTCGACACTCCAATCTGGTGTCTTCGTCAGGCGGTGATCCTTTAGTATCCCTATTTATACCCTCATAGAAGTTTAGAACCGATGATGACATTAGGAGCGAGCGACGATCTAAGGCGTCCGGGGGGTCATGCTCCCTGAAACGCTATTTCCTGCATTTTGAGAGAAGCAGTAACCATCAGATTCAATAACCCAGGCCAAACAGCCAAACTAAAACATCTGTAAGGAACGAAAATGTAAGATATTTTATGTGAACCAGAAGTTTAGAAATAAATTTGGTAAATAAAGGCGGAGAATGGTGCGGCCAAAGCCGCTACTGCCGCGACAACAATTCCTACGCGCCTGCTATTAATTACAAGATCGCGATTCAATATGGGGCGTGGGCGCTGCCTCCAGGCAACGTCTCTGATGGCACCGCGTGTTCGGGTTAGTGGTTAACAATTTTGGAATTTATTTTCCCACGCAATCTCATGTAGGTAGGTTACGCACGCGTACTCCGACAAGGCATGTACTCCTTGATCACAGTCATTGCACGGAATGGAATAAATAGCGTATTTCCTCTGTTCCTTCACAATACGATCCTAAGATTCTTTTAATTGGTTCCGTAATCCCTTTAATATACGGAACCGCAAAAAACTGCCCCTTTTCAACAAAGAATATTTTGACAAATAGTAAATATTTGTGACCCTGAAAGCTTGTCCCCCCCCCCCCCCCCCCCCCCACCCGCCCCCTCCAACTTAAACTTGGTTCCTGCACATGACGTCACGGTCATATTTATTTGGTCTCGCCACAAATATTAAAATGTTAGTAATTATTTAAGATTGATAAACTTATTTACTAAGGTTATATCATTATAATGTAAGAATCAAACATAATTTAACACCACTCGAAGATATAAACTTTTGTGAAACAATGTTGATGTTATTTCAGCTAGTAATAACGATTATGGTATTACTGATATTGGTACGAATATTTTACCTCAGCGTATTTTTATATTTGCCAACAAAGAGGTTGGCAGAACAATGTGAAAGTTTAAGTCAAGCAATAGTGTCGTTCACTCAAATGTCATGTGTATGTTCCACTGTTGTTGAGAATGGCAAATGATGTCGAAGAAAATACTGGACGCATATAAATATATATTTTCTAGCCCAAAGGGTAAAAACGGAATTGATAAATTAGGTTGCATTAATTAATATTTTATAAGATCGTTATCGCAATACAAGAAAGGCTCATTTCCTTTCGCAAAAGTGCCGCGATAATTAGAGTCGCAGTTGACTAGTATTCGAAGCAGCCCTTTTGATCAAGTTTCCGCTCTCCGAATGTTATATTTGACGGACCTAATCCTAACCGTGGCTACAGTTTCATTCTAACCCTAACCGATATATGAGAACTAGGATGTATAATCAAAAGAATTTCAATAAATTATCCAATCTGTTGAATCTATATCCAGGATGGGAAAATGTGAAATGCCAAAGGAGTCAGTGTGGAGAATCTAAGATGGGGGAATCCAAGATGGCGGAATCCAAGATGGCGGAATACAAGATGGCGGAATACAAGATGGCCGAATCCAAGATGGCGGAATCCAAGATGGCGGAATCCAAGATGGCGGAATCCAAGATGGCGGAATCCAAGATGGCGGAATCCAAGATGGCGGAATCCAAGATGGCGGAATCCAAGATGGCGAAATCCAAGATGGCGAAATCAAAGATGGCGGAATCCAAATTCCGTTCGTAATATGTTCGAATTTTTGATAATTGGTTCGATTTCGTTTCAGTGGTGAAACGTGTTGCTTTCATCTGAATTTATTTTCTTTCATATAATAATCTAACCTTATATAAATACTTCTGTTTGGCTACTGTTGTTAAAATACTATGTGGTCATTTGGGCCGCCATCTTGGATTGTCCGCAACAATGGTCATATGCGAGTCCGCAATGTCTCCTAAATGCAGGTACAGCAGTTCACGTAGTGACGTCAACACACTGATCTCTAAAGAAGACTCTAAAGCAATTATTGTTTTAGAAAACGAAGCCGGAAGTCCGCCATTACCAAGGGACTAACTGAGGATCCTAGGTTTTTTGCTGGATTATGTGCTCTTACCATCGACAAAATAAAATAAGTTTACTATAAAAGACTAGAAGACATTTTTCAAATTACTGGGTAAAACGATTCATGGCCTACCTACAGATTTACTGCGACTTTGGTCCCTTAGTAATGGCCGCCGTTGGCTCTAATTATCGTCAAATTAGGTTCAAGATTTTATGCATTTAATGTTAACAAGGAAACTATATTGGCCAGACACTAAACCTATTTCGTGAGCGTCACAGTTTGATTTGCTTGCAAACACGGAGCTTCTAATGATCTCTCGTCAATTTACTTCAAAATCAGCTCATCAGATACAATAGAAAGCTCAATCCAGTCCTATTTTTGAGATCAGTGAAGGGGGCGCATTGAGGCGTCCTATAGGGCAGTACACGTCTACTGTCTTACAATTTCCATATTCCAAAACTTTTCATCGTCATGCGGTTTGAGATTGTCACTGTACTGAGATTGTAGTATTCACTTAGTGCGCATGCTCGAAAAGTGGTTGCAATCTCAGCACGCGCAAGAAAGATCTGAGATTGTCACTGTGCTTGAATTGGATCTCGAATTGTATAATCGAATGTTAATGACCAGTTCAAGCAAACCTTTTGCCTTGAAACGATTGATTCATGATATTTTCAGTTTGGGGATAATTTCCCAGGAAGAGATCTAGAAATCAGTTGAATCTGAAATCCTATGTTGTTGAAACATTGGCATGGCGTTTTTAATCTTCGCTCAAGTCGCTCAACCAAAGTTATCTCAAACCGAGTATCTTTGGTATGTGCGAAAATTCCTTCATCAACTACAAATTATCATTGTCTGAAAGTAAAAATAGCTGATACCTCAACATCATTACTATGCGGACTCACAAGCTGAACAATATAATATCGTATTTGTTACAAAGTTACTTTTATAAACACCACATTCAAATGCAAAACTGGTTGTAGAACAAATAATTTCCCAACGCAACCTGGATAAATCAATTAAACTTTAAAAGTTACTGTCCATGACCCAACGTTTCGACACTCCAATCTAGTGTCTTCATCAGGGGTGATCGTTGTAAAGTTAGGATCCTTATTTATACCCTCATAGAACCAATGATGACGTTATCCATTAACAAGATGCAAGATTTGTCGGAGCACGCGTGCGTAACCTACCATGAGATTGCGTGGGAAAATTCCAAAATTATTACAACTAATCCGCGGTACCATCAGAGACGTTGTCTGGAGGCTTGGCATATCAATAGCGCCCACGCCCCATTGAATCGCGATGACGGCAGTTTATTACCAGAAGCTTATTTGCATCTTGTTAATAGATAACGTCATCATCGGTTCTATGAGGGTATAACTATGGACCCTAACTTTACAACGATCACCCCCGATGAAGACACTAGATTGAAGTGTCGAAACATTGGGTCATGGACAGTAACTTTTAAAGTTACGTTCAAAAAACTTTTTAAAGCCAGAGTAGTGTCAAACTATATCTGATTTATCTCCTGGTTGCGTTGGGAAATTATTTAACATGACAACAAATATAACCATTTCAATGTTCATTCACAGGGAACATTGTCTCTAAGAAATGCTGTGCACTCCTTCCAAGCAACATTGGTTGCTTAGCATTCATTGAATTTAATTATAAAAAGTTTTAAAAACTCTTCGCATAATTTTTGCAGTTTGTATTTTGTGGTAGCATAGCTAGCCTGCGAGTTTTTTCATTCCTGGCATTGCTATAGTTGTTGAATCGTGTTTGCTCAACAGATTCTCGCAGTTTTTGCCAGGAGACCAGCCAAAGCTAACAATAATTACACAACTTTTCCCTCATTAATTGTTTTGACTTCTCAAACATAAAGCTCTTGTTTGAAAACATGTAAACATCTTGTTACAAGATTAATTGTACGCAAATAATTGTAACGTTGGTTGTCAGATTGCCTAGCAAAATATACGATTGCTGCTGACCCCTAATTGTTTTTACCAATTGGTGATATTATTCCAGGTCACTCCTTGAAAAAGACAGAGCCATCTCGAAAGAAAGGGCAAGAGAGTTAAATTTACGTTCAAAAAATGTTTTAAAGCCAGATTAGCGTCAAACTATGTCAGGTTGTAGAACATTCACAATGTTCTTGGAAGTTGAGAACTTGTAGACTTAACAATCAATAAACAAGTTTATCTAACGAACGAAATTATCCGAGAAAGCTTTCCTGGATTATATCTACCGACATATTATATCCACTGATCTCAAAAATAGGAATGGATTGAGCTTTCTATTGTATCTGATGAGCTGATTTTGAAGCTTGCATATTTGCATAATGTAAATTGACGAGAGATCATTAGAAGCTCCGAGTTTGCAAGCAAATCAAACTGTGACGCTCGCGAAATAGGTTTAGTGTCTGGCCAATATAGTTTCTTTGTTAACTCTTTCCCTACGGCTGAAAAACATCAAAAATTGAACGACCACGTTGTTCTATTGATATCTCTTGAAATAACCATAACTGTTGCGAAAGCTATACATTTTCTGGAAGCCCAATAAACCGGCTTTTACTTGCGCTTTTAAATTTCCCGAACAAAACACATTATGTTAATATAAATTAGCATTAATTATCATAAATCAGGTTGAAAAATTTACATTTTTCCAGAAAAGGCCATCTTGCACGCCCGCATAGCATCTTGAAAACTCAAAATGCCACCAATCGCAGAGTTGTTTATGAAATCAAATCAAACTTGGCGTGTGCGTGGATTTCATGTTCCTGGCGCTTGTCGAATTTAAATTTTTAATCTTGCGTTACCGTGTGCCGTGTTTTTCGATTGACGACTTTGCGGGTCATCAACGACCCATTTTAACTGCGCCCGTAGGGAAAGAGTTAACATTAAATGCATAAAATCTTGAACCTAATTTGACGTCTCATATTAGGCTTCTCTCACTGGATAATTAGAGCCAACGGCGGCCATTATTAAGGGACCAAAGTTGCAGTAAATCTGTAGGTAGGCCATGAATCGTTTTTCCCAGTAATTTGAAAAATGTCTTGTGATCCTCTTTATAGTAAAATTATGTTATTTTGTCGATGGTAAGAGCACATAATCCAACAAAAAAACCTCATAGGATCCTCAGTTGGTCCCTTAGTAATGGCGGACTTCCGGCTTCATTTTCTGAACAATAGTTGCTCTCTTCTTTCGAGATCAGTGATTATATCTTCTTCAAAAGCACGATGTATCCAAATGAGCAATCTTGGCACGAGAGATATTTCATGCAGGACAATATCAGACCGCCACATCGGCGTCGTTCGGACTTTTTTGTGTTGGTGTCCGACGACGGCATCAATAGCTGCGGTACATTTCATTTGTGCTTCCCGAAATGGTAAGTTCCCTGAATTGGTTCCAGTTCAAATCTGCTAGAAACACCACTCTCACTGCTCGTATAGCTCGCAGGAAGAAGCGTTCTTACCGACATATTCCTGGTCGTCTGACAAACTGTCGTCGTCCCATTGCTATATCGCGCCGACGAGTCTCCCCCCTGTCGGTTCCTGACCAGTTGTTTTATGACTGACCACACGGCACGCCGAAAATCCAGCTTCAAAAACACGTACAGAATAGGGTTCACGAGAGGCGTTGAGCATCGAAGGATCTCCACCATCAAAATCAACCAATCTGGGATGTCGATTTCTTCGTTTATGGAATGAGAAGTGATAGCAGCGTAATAGAATGACCAACAGACGATAAAATACAGCATCATGGTGGCACTGATCGCAATTACTTTACTCTCTTTTCGGATGCGGTTACGCAAATTCTGACCGCCGATCGACGTCTTGTCGATCTTGTCCAATTGACGGACAACGACGAAGGTAACGCTGACGTCTGCGAATAGCAAGAGCAGCAATGGAAGCCCAACGAAGGCAATAAGCAGGATTATACTGTAAACATTATTCTTGTTTGCGACCGAGTCATCTTCATCCATTGAGCACGATTCCTCGGAGATAGGAACCCAAGCGAACGGTACGAGAGAAACGACTAAACCGATGCACCATAACGAAGCGATTACTTTGAGTTCAAACGACATGCGTCCGATCCGATGAATCCTAAATGGAAACACGATTTTCGCGTATCGTTCGTACGTGATTAGCAGAATATGAAGTATGGTGGAGATTGAGGTGAAACGGATGAAAGGGTAGGCGAAAATACAGGAGAGACAGCTTGGGGTTGTGCTACACACTAACAGCAGTGGTAAACCGACGAGGCCGGTAAGGAGGTCAGATACGGACAGACTGACGAACAAGTAGTTGCAAGGAACACGAAGCTTTCTCTTGAAGGCAAAGAGGAGAACGACAGAGGTGTTGACGAGAACGATGAGAATGGAGAGAATGACGAAGGGAAGGTGGCTTGACGTGTCGAAATAATAATCCCCAAGGTCAAGTTCTTCTTGGTTACTTTGGTTGTTTGGATGAGAACTGTTGTTCACACTAGGTGCCATTAGACTTGTGTGTCGCTTTTGAGAGTGACACTGCTGCTACAAAATGATGAAAAGGTATTTTTAGATTGTTTAACAGCTTTATTGGACACGTCTATGTGACATACTAATAAAAATACATAGATACAAGAAAAAATAAAAGACGAGCCCAACAGGGTTTGCGCGAACGGGACACAGTCCCATGCGAGGCGCAGCCCTACGGTAGGAAAACATACATCATAAAAATACACGAAAGGGGCAATAATACATTTATACATAAAAGTTTAAGCCCGGTGACAGGGGCAGTCGCGCACAAGCGACCATGTGCAGGACATGTCTATATCAAAACTATTATTAAGTAAAGACAAATATAAGTTACAAAGAAAACCCTTAAAAGAAGCAGCACTATGGAAAGTATGTAATGGGGCTAACTTGCAAATAAAGTTCCAGGGTTTAACGATTCTGTTAAAATACGAAGCTTGGAAAGTACTGGTTTTACAAATGATGGGTTTTAAAGTTAAAGTTGGGTTAAGATTACGTGTGCGCCCATGCTGCACAAACGAAACAAAACATTCAATATTAAAATTAGTAGGGCCAAAGATTGCTTTGAAGAAGAAAGTCAGGTCTTCAGATTGTGAGTAATGAAAGATTATATTAATGGGAGTGTAGTGAATGTGTATATGAATTGTGAACAAATATAAAACAAATAACCATATAAGAGTTTATGTACAACATAAAGTAAATATGTAAAACATGTTTTACTTTATAGTAAAACATGAGCGGCCGGTGTTTATGGGCTGCGGCGAGCCGTTGTAAAACTGCCCATAAACATCGGCCGCGAATATTTCAACGAACTTGTAAAATGAATAGAATATATAATACATACTTTGTTTGGAAGTTGTAGAAACGGTACAAACAAATTATTTTAAGCAAGTTGGCTGATAAAACATTGATGTTTCATGAATCAATCTTTTATCCTGTGTTAAAGATGCTGATTAAATATCAATTTATTTTGAATTTTCTTCATGAATTATTAATTAATTTTACAAGTGTATATGGAGAGCTTTGTTATTTGCCAAATACGAATATAAGGTATTTTATTATATATGGCTTCGTGCGCAGATCTTCCACCGAAATTAAGGACACTGGGCCGTACGCTGTACCTGGCTCTCGTCAGACAGCACCTGGGTTACGCTACTCAGATTTGGGCACCACAATCAATAGAATTGTTAAAACGTGTAGAGAGAGTCCAGAGGCGCGCATCTAAAGTCATTCTCAACCTACCCTTTCGATCTAAAACTTCGTACACAGATAGACTCAAGCTAACAGGACTCCTTCCAGTATCCGTATTGGCACGAATACCTTGACCTGTTGTTATTTTTTAAAGCTTTTAATGGTCTTGTTTATCGTAGACAAGAAACGCTTCCAGCAGTAAAATTGCCTGTACGGCAAACTAGAGCAGCCAGCAACCCAAGTGTAATAAGTTTTGTTCCTCATCAATGTAGAACAGTAACTTATCAACGATCCTTCATTGTCAGAGTAACTAGAACTTGGAACGCATTACCGGACTTTTTAAGATTCAAAACACTCAAATTTAGTTCATTTAAGAAAACCCTACTTGAATACTAGTATGACGCTCTTTACTCCATCTATAACCAGGACGACCCACGTACGTGGAAATCCATTTGCCTAAAATGTAACTTGGCACGTCACCTCCAGAAATCCCTCACTTGCTGTTGATTTTTGCTACAGACTTTTCCTTTCACCTTAGGGACGGACCATTAGATATTTGAGGGTGGTTGCAGCTTTTTTCCTTGCAGGAATTTTTTTTGGACGCACAGGTTGTGCACGCTTTTTTTTTCGGTAGTCAAACGTAGGGGTGGGTTACACTATCTATCAAAGAAAATTTGATAGTGTAAACCGGCCATTTTAGGAAGCATGTTGAACTATATATATATTCCATACATTATAATATATTTAAATTTTACATTCAAGCAAACAGTTCTAAATTTCAAAGGCATTATTAATAATAATATTATACAATAATATTAACAGTATTTTAATATATGCATTAATTGTGATAATATTTTATGGCTTGATTTTGTCTATTGACTATTAAGTTTGAAAAAGATACAAAGGAACAAAAAGAATATGTAATTTATATGGGGATTCTTTTTAATCTAATTTTTAATGTTATGGAGAATAAATATTTGTTTGTTGTTATATGTAATTTACCTAATCCTTTATAAAGGAGGAAGCATTTTCAAAATAATTCATGTCATGGTCTCTTAAATCGTACCTACGAAAAACTTATTTTAACTTAACCGTTAGGAACTTTAATCCTGACATGTTCAGTTCACACTCAATAACTACATTTTGAGTATTTTGTGTAAGTTTTTTCCCCTTCTTTTTCTCCCTCTCTTTCCCTCCGTTGTAAATCATTACTTACATCTTACTGGTGAGCACCTTGCATGGGACTTAGTCCCGTTTGTGCTTTGCCAATTTTTGGCATATTACATTAGATTTACCCTTTATTATTACCTTAGATTTATATGTCCTCTGTACATACATACATGTTTGTATTAATAGTGTATGTAATTATGAGTTAATTTAGTGCCAAAAATAAAGTTACTAAAAAAATTTTAAAAAAAAAAGAAAAAAGTATGCTGTATACTGTATATGCAATAAATCAAGACAGATTGGGTCTCAGACCACCGACTCAGACTCAGCGGTTGTCGAACAACCTCTGGTATGTACTTCATGTCTTGCAGCCATAATGAATTTATGGGAGGGGTAGGGGTGACCTCCTCTGCAGGCCCTACAGTCCGTATGCCCGTTCGCAGGTTTCGCCGCCCTAATTTTTGAAACGCCTGTGGAGGAGGTACGTAGGTTGTGGAATATATATATTAAAAGGAAGCCTTCGCATCATGGGTTCATCGGGATTGTCACAGCATTCTATGTATTCTTCAGATTTTATATCCAGAAGTTCCAAATAGGGGTCCAGGAAGTGGAGTTTACTCTCATAGGATGGATGGTTGCACGAATTTTTTTCTTTCAAGTTTTTCTCTCGCACGTTGTTTTTTTTTAAGATTAAAGGCTTGCTCGAATTTTTTTTTTTTGATTTCTGCAACCACCCCCTCAAATATATAATGGTCCGTCCCTTAGTTAATGTGCTTATTTATGTAAATATAACCTCAATTTTTTTAATTTTACACAGGGCCAAAGTAATTGGCGTAAGCTGTAGTGGTATCCCTGCCAGACTTATATTTTATATGTTAATTTGCCACTATGGCGCATCGAAATAAATAAATAAATAAGGCATAAGTTAGTTCCGGTGAAATCGCGCGCTAGGATGAACATTCAGAAAGTGAGTTTTATTATCCTTTTAGTGTGTTCTGTTCAATAGCCCGTGACGCTCACTCTTTGTCACGCTATTGCTGTCCAAAAGTGCCATTATATAATAAACCTCTTATTAACCTCGACCGCTTGGTCATTACAAAAAGATATCAGACCTCGTTCTTTTATGTACGAACCTCGCCCTACGTGCTCGGTACGTACTGTGAAGTCCTCGGTCAGCGCTCTCGGTTAATATGCGTTATATTATTGTCAATGCACATCAATGGAATCTTTGATAAGATATTAAACCACGAGGCTTATGACTATAGTTACCATTCCTTGGGTGTTTTTCTTTTTTATATACAAAATACTTTGATCTCAGCCTTGCCTCCCAACGTTCAGGAAGACAGCGAAAGTTCGCCGAGATCGTTTGAACTTGAACGAAGACAGCCTGTCAGTGTGTTTGCAATGACCGACATTTTTGGCCAGGCGCTATATTTTGTCTTTCAGTGGTCGGCTCATGTGGTTTAAATTTAATAGTGATACTGCCGAAATAATTGTATATCAAAACTTATGAACCTAGACGGGTATTAATGTTTACCGTCGCACATATTTGTCATATTATATCCTAAACAAACGCGTCTCAATTAACTCAAACATGATCTACACCTTCGCTAAACTTTCGTAGACAAAACAGTGAAAGAAATATACGATTTCAGACATTGCTAGCCTACAAACTATATGAGTTGAGTATATATATTCCGCAGTATATCGTGACATCTTATATCGCGAAACTATCTTCTAGTTCAGCACCCGTTCTTATAGCCTCGGACATTCTCACAAAGAATGGACACAAGCCAATGAACTTACTTATCTCACATTTCTCTGTAACTCAAATGTCAGCAGACACATGTACGCGTTGCGTACCTATTTTTTCTAGGATATGATATGTATCGTCTATACGCATTATGTAAACAACTGCTAAAATCTAATTTCAAGGTGTTCCGCACACTTAGGAGAGAATAATCTTTTTCTGTTTACAACGCCTTAATTTGGCGAAATGATGATAGCTGTTCCTTAAATGGAGTTATAAAACAAGTTTGAGGGTTAACTAAAGATAGATTAGGCAGCTTAAAAAGACTGCACCAGTGTTGAGATCAATCTTAATACCAGCTGGTTTCTATTTCGTCGCAACGGTGTTGTAACGGTCGTAGAAATGACAGTCATGCATGGTTACCAAATAGGAAATATTTGGTTGCCAAAGTCAGCGATGCATAAAGCCAGTTAACGACAGCACCGGGGTTAGTGACTGGATGGGTGACCATCTGGGGGTACAGCCCCACATTGCCGGCATCTCCTTCGTGTACCGGACACTCATAGACACATCAAGGTTATTTTCTCGGGATTCAGAAGCTTTACAAGAACAAAAACCCTAACCATAACCCAAATAAAAACTCTAGTCCTAACCCTGAAATAAAGGAATACTAACCCTACTTTTAAACTAAATATTTCAATGATGTAATATTCTGTGTCCGGTATACACGAAGTAAGAGCCGCGTTGCCTCTCAAACATGGGACTAATGTGAATAGAGTTGTCGTAGTTGATCTCTCCCGTGCTTCGAGGGTTTTTCTCTGGGTTCTCCGGTTTTCGTCTACAAAATCAACACACCTAGGTGTGTATGTACAGAACATTAAAAGAGGTATGGACTAATAGTGGCTGCCGACGGGCCATTTGTAAGCTCAAGGTCTACCATGGTCTTGTCATGTCTGTTGCGATTGTATAAAAAACAAGACGCCCGCTAGGCGTTAACTTGGGCCTACTGTACTTCCAAGCAAGGAGGTAAGAACACAGTCTTCGCTTCGAATCGCCGAAAGAAAGAAAGAAGCACGCATGCACGCACTTGTCAGTTGTCACATGGTCCCCAGACCTCGCACGCCATGTTCACAACTCTGAAAAGGATGTTCATCGTAGATTTTGTACGTTATCTCGGTCAATATTTAACCGATTTCAATTGTGGAAACAGATTTGGAATTACCGAGTCCAAATACATAACATACTTGTCTATTATATTACGAACGTGAATACCCGTCGTAAAAACCTGTTGATGATCGACAATCGGAAGTCGATCGCTTCGTCGTAGATTTTTGATTTATCGTTATCTCGCGGTAAATATTTACTCGATTTCAATTCTGAAAACAGATTTGGAATTACCGAGTTCAAGTACATAACACACGTTCCTTCAGGTAATATTATACAGGTAATATAAACCGTAAACAGACTCAGAGCTGCATGTTTTAATACTAGCCTCAAAAAATCTCGCGGGAAAATCTCGTGATTCGGAAAAATCTCGCGACGCAAAAAAAAATAAAAACGCCATTCTAATACTTCGGCCGCCACAGGTGGCCCAAGTAATAATAAAAAATACTGTTACACCATACTGTAACTAGCACATTCCAAGGGTCGTATTTCATCAGAATAGTAAAACTGTGGAATTACGTACTTAAGTCTGCTCCTCCTAACTCCTTTCATACTACAGTATCTCCATGTTTAAATCGTACCTACGAAAAACTTATTTTAACTTAACTGTTAGTAACTTTAATCCTGACATGTTCAGTTCACACTCAATTACTGCATTTTGAGTATTTTGTGTAAGTTTTTTCCCCTTCTTTTTCTCCCTTTCTTTCCCTCCGTTGTAAATCATTACTTACATCTTACTGGTGAGCACCTTGCATGGGACTTAGTCCCGTTTGTGCTTTGCCAATTTTTGGCATATTACATTAGATTTACCCGTTATTATTACCTTAGATTTATATATCCTCTGTACATACATACATGTTTGTTTTAATAGTGTATGTAATTATTAGTTAATTTAGTGTCAAAAATAAAGTTAAAAAAAAGAAAAAAAAGGAAAAAAGAAAAAAAGTATAATCTGTAAAGCGCTTTGAGATAATAATGTGATAAAGCGCTATTAAAAAGCAGTTAGTTAGTTATAGCTTGTCAGTGAAAATCTTTAAAAAAAGTAAAAGTATGGCAAAAAATTCCAGAAAAGTACTTCTGAAACAAACTATATTCTCGAACCATTAACCAACATGACAAATGATAATTGGATAATCTGGTACTATACTTTAATCCGGGCGCTGTTTGGCGGCGCCAACTCAATAGTTGGCGGCGCCAACTCAACACTCTAGATCTCCAGCGGATGGATAGAGTGGACTGAGTATTTCGCGACTCCGCGTTCCGAATTTCTTTTTTTACTTTGCCGATAAAACAAAAAGTAACGAAGTTAAAAAGTAATTATTTAACAAAAATTTTACTTCGTTACAAGTAAAAAGTATTTGTTGAAAAATATACTTCGTTACAAGTAAATACTGATTTTTTTACTAAAGTAAAGTAACGAAGTAAATTTACTTCGTTACTGGCGAACACTGGAGATAGAGTTGGGTTCTATCTCAAAGACAGAGTAAAGCCATCTGGCACAACAAGTGTTTTCTGATCATGAAAACACTCCCGTAATTGCGACTGCACCTTTCGACCTCTTGCGACCTGATTCCATGATTCTTATTGCAAAATAACGGAAGATATGGATGTTCGTCCAGAAGATATGTGCTTTCTTGAACGGCAGGGTTTCTTGGCAATAATCGGTCCAACCAATGAGAGCAAATGTTCTAGACTTTCTGAAGATATTCATAGAACCTAATAAAAAATTCATATAAATACATCAACACAAATTAGCCTAAGATTCAATTAGGGGAAATATGCCAAAGACTCGTTAATTAAGTGCATGTAGAACCCTCTTTTGTAGGATGAACTAAACGTTCAGTATTGAAATATATATTATTTAAGACTTATATACTGTAAGTGCTGCTTGTGTCGATAAAACATACTCTTATCATTGTTTCCAGTAAACATCTGTATGTATATGTATGTGTATGTAAATAAAGTATGTGTATCATGTAAATATGTATGTGTATGTAAATACACGAATTAACTTACCAATATCCTCAGACGCCATATGGTGCGAAGATTTTTAATTAGTTATAGTGTGATGAAAACCGTATTGTTTTTGCTGCTTGAATATTTGACGACCCAGAATTTGGTATCTTCCTTTGACTCGTTGTTGTCTCTTTACTTGTAATTTCTCATTCACCGCCGCCATTTTGGTTTTGAAAAGCCCGGGTTTTGTTCCTTTGCCGCCCTTGCAAACCTCGCTTGCACTGTAAATTTCAAGGAGTAAAAATTACCCCATTTTTGGGGTAAAATGTTCAAAGTGGATGGGGTGACTTTTCAGGGGGTAAAAACTACCCCAAGATCTGGGGCAATATGTCCAAATATTTACCCCTTTGTTGGGGGTAACGGAGGGTAGTTTTGCAATTGGGATTACGGGGGTAAAAATTACCCCATACGTTTGGGGTAACTGGGACGATGCCAATATATTTTCAAAATGGCGGATTCTTTACGAGGAGTGAATTTGATATATTTATGAACAAAAAGAGCGAGGAGGTGTGCGAATTTTCTACGGTTAGTACATCCCGTTCTATTACATATTCTGTTAGTACATCCCGTTCTATTACATATTCTGTGGCTGAATTGCTGAAAAACTTTAATAATATGCTGGTTTATACCAATTGTCTAAAGAAATGGCTGATCATCAATTATTCGCGGTCTTACAAAATACTAGCCTGTGCCCACAGGCTAACAAAATACTGGCTGCGGGAGTAAATACGGCAGTGCTTCAGCAAAGTTCGAAGACGAAGGTAAGTCTGACTCTGTGCTAAACGAATGTTTGAATGTTTGATTGCAGCAGCTATATCAATACAAAATCAAATATATAATTGTCACTTATCAAAAACTTTGTCTTTTAGTTATAATTTTTCAATGGAGATGTGGATACTTAAGGTGTAAAGACTGTGTTGATAAACGTTCTCAGAAAGCCAACATTTATCTGGTCTTAGGAAACAAAGTGGTATGTTATACAAACATTTATCGAGATTAACCGTTTACATAACCTTTATTTGTAAATGATGATTAGGTATGAATATAAACAATCAACAACAGGGCATTTCTAAGATTTAAATCCTTGCTGAAAAGCACAAGTTCAGAGAGTGAGTTCATATGTGATATTAGTTTGGTTTTAGAAGTGTTGTTATCATATTTTTATGCAGACATTTGGCATTATTCTATGGGATGCCGACTGTCCGAAAATTACATTTCTTTGTTATATTATATTGTTATATTACTATGTTTATTATGACAAAATTATTTGATATAATATCATTTTTGTTAAATAATTAAGTTAATGGCAATTCTCATTGTTTAAAATAATATTTCTAACTAAAAAAAATATTTTATATAAAGTTTTATATAATTTTTCAGTTGTTTTGCATTGTATTTAATAAAATGTTTTGAGTATTCATATTATATGATATAATACTTGTTTCTACAACTGTAATTGTTTCAAATAAACATTTTAGCCAAATTAATTATGTCATAAAATATTTATTATATCATATTAAATGCATATTATATACAGTAATATAATGCATATTATATCATATAATTTAAATTATATGATATAATGCATTATGTGATATAATGCATTATATCTCATAATGCATTATATTATAATGCATTATATTATGATATAAATATAATGTAAATATAATGGATTATACAGTATGATATAATGTAAATTATATATATTTTATATTATATTATCGGTGGCGAAGAAACTAACCCCAAAACAACTTAGACCCTAACCCTAACATATATAATGCATTATATCATATGTTAGGGTTAGGATCTAAGTTGTTTTGGGGTTAGTTTCTTCGCCACCGATAATATAATATAAATTATATGATATAATTTACATTATATCCATATAAACCATTATATGATATAATTTACATTATATGACATAATGCATATAATTATATCTAAATATATAAATATGACATAATGATATAACGTAAATTACTGTATATATAATTTACATTATATGATATAATAAGCATTATATTATATAATATGCATTATATTATATATAGTATTCATTATATGATATAATATACATTTTATGACATAATTAATTTGGCTAAAATGTTTATTTGAAACAATTACAGTTGTAGAAACAGTATTATTATATCATATAATATGAATACTCAAAACATTTTATTAAATACAATGCAAAACAACTGAAAAATTATATAAAACATTATATAAAATAATTTTTTACTTAGAAAAATTGTTTTAAACAATGAGAAATATTGCCATTAACTTAATTATTTAACAAAAATGATGTTATATTAAATAATTTTGTCATAATAAACATATATAATAAAGAAATATAATTTTCGGTTTCGGACATTCGTTACCCCATATATCAAACGATTTCTTCATGTAATATAAATTGCATACTGGTTGTCAATTAGTTATAGTTTTTTTCTTTTATGGAATTAAAATGCATGTGGCAAACAATTAAGTACCAAGCTCAGACGATACATGGGCGATTGTCAAGCTCAAATCCTCAGAAAATGTCCCAGACAGGGCTCGAACCTGTAACCTTCTGATTGCCTGTGACATATGCTCTATATAATATCAAGACTCTTATAACAGATGAGAGCGGAGGTTACAATGATATGCTGGTTTGATTGCTATATATACATGGCATATGCAACATTCACTATATACTAGAATTAAATGCTTGGGAAAATGTCTGGGATTCATTTATGAGAATTTGAGCTTAGCAATCATCCATATATCATAATAATAATCACTACTGTATATATTTTGCATAACAAGATAGTTTAATAAAAGACTTATAATAAAGTCACATAATTAATGTTAATCCATTAACTTTTTTCTAATTTATTATTAATTGTTAATTAGGTTGTTTCTTGCTTTTTAAAATATTATAGATGTGTTGCAATTTTGCCATTCCTGCTTAAACAAAACTTAAAGAGAAGAACAGCTGAAAACATTTATTGAGCTTATTTTGGTAAGTTTGAGTTTATCTTATCTACAGTACTAATATTTTTTATTATGCTTGCTGAAGATTAAGAGCATTAATACATACCTTCAAAAATCTGTATGATTTTTAAATAATTTGAAAACTTTTTCTCCTTACCAACAAAAACTCAGTGGATGTACACGGTACACCTACTCCACCAACTCATTGAAAGTGTTCGCACTCACTAGCATTATTGATTGAACATTTACAATACTATAGTGCTAGTACTTAGTAACCATGTACATTGTTTCACCAATAGACTGAATTGAGGCCACCAACTACCATAAATATTAGAATATGGCCATCCAAAAGATGGCTGGCTAAAACTCTCTCCATCCAGCTCAATGGTAACTAGAGAATCTCACCAACAATCTGAATGTTACATGTTCAATCCCTAACTGGGATTCAGAATTTATATACGGTACATAGTTATAATAGTTAAAACAAATTTTTTTTAAATGTATTAATGACATTAAGTTGGTGACTTGAAAAGTGCAGTGGTATTAAATACAGTAAATTGGGAGAATGTAATGCTACAGTATGTATACAGGTAGTTACATGTATTATATGCAATATAATATGTCAGTGACTTGGAAAAGTGTGGTATTAAATTGGCAGAAAATAAAATAATGCTGAGTATGCAAATTAAAACAAAATGAGGTTTAATTAATGAGGTTTCCATTGTATGTACTACAGTAAATGCTCCATGGAAACCCATTGGTAATTTTCAGAATAAAGCATGGTATGATATAATAGCCTACCAGTATATACTGTATGCATGTAATGTATCTTGTTGCAATTTAGGTTAACACATACAGGTGTATGTACACTGCATCAACAATGAATGACAAATGTTTCAAATTTTTAAGGTAGATCCAAATATTGAACAGATGTTGGAACAATTCTTCAAAAGTCAAAAGCTGTCTACAAGATAATCCAGAAATAATAACAAACTCTGCATGTAGTGTTTAAATATCTATTTTATAGTATATATAGGTTTACCATTAATATATTATTTATAGTTACTGCACAGATTGACCACGGTTAATACAAAAGTATCTCAATTGTCAAATAAAACTGAGCAATCAGTTTTCTGAGTTCTCGTGCTTATAACAAAAGATGACATGGTTTTGACAGGTCGTACCTTCATCCTTTGTTTGAAGTTTAGGAACTAACAAAGCTGATTGGTCAGTTATAATTAAAAATTATGCTAACTTTTGTAATAGCAGCCTTGGTTTGCCAGTTTTAGCAGTAGTTTTGGTCAGTAGAACCTATATTTAATAAAAAGTGTTAAATGTTGAACTATATTTTTTATCGCTACAATTAAATATATTTTTATAAAGCCATTTTGTTGTGACTACATCTATAGATTTTTGTTTATGTGAGTCTTGGATATTCCAAACTGTGAGAAGAATGATTTTATATTTAATCTGTGAGTTCATTCACGTTTTAGTTTTTCTTTGCAATGGCAGAACTGCAGCATAAGGAATATTGCTCAGTAGAAGTGGCTATGCAATGCAATGCAATGAAAATTTACCCCAGTTTTTTTATGCTTGTATTTGCAAGAACAGTTAAAATAATGAAGAATGGCTTTTACAGTTGTTCATTCATCCTGAACACGTTCGTTTAGAGACGTCTGTATTTAGTTATTTGTAGGGCCCTCATTGATACCAGTGAGTCATCACTGATGCAGGATACCCTACTGAAATAAATTTGATTTGTAAACCTTTAATTACGTACAGGCAAGTGACAACGCGAAAGTGTTTTATTACCCCGGGGGCGGGGGTAATTTTTACCCCGGATAGTGGAGCAATTTTAGTAGTATAGAAAGTGGGGCTACCAGCACAGTCAGGATCGTAACAATATCGCTTGACATGATATTGTTACGAGCGATATCTTCGCTTACAGCAGCACCACATCTATACAAGTAGTATAGAAAGCGCAGTCAGGATCGTAACAATATCGCTTGACATGATATTGTTACGAGCGATATCTTCGCTTACAGCAGCACCACATCTATACAAGTAGTGTAGAAAGTGAGGCTATCAGATCAGTCAGGATCATATACAATATCGCTTGACATGATATTGTTACGAGCGATATCTTCGTTTACAGCAGCACCACATCTATACAAGTAGTGTAGAAAGTGAGGCTATCAGATCAGTCAGGATCATATACAATATCGCTTGACATGATATTGTTATGAGCGATATCTTCGTTTACAGCAGCACCACATCTATATATCACTGTTAGTAGCTTAAGAATATAGACACGTCTCATAAGCTCCGAATCGTGCGATATATTGCCATTGTCTCCACTCTCGAGACTACTAACAGTGGTGTGTCGCGCGTTTTATTCATTTTGAAACACGCCTCACGGGCTCCAAACCGTGTGGTATATCGCCATTGTCTACACTTTCGAGACTACTAACAGTGGTGTGTCGAGTGTTTTGAGAGCGTGGAAACACGTCTCGCGGACTCCAAACCGTGTGGTATGTTGCTATTGTCTACACTTTCGAGACTACTAACAGTGACGTTTCGCGTGGTTTGGGAGCGTGTAACATGGTGGTACCAGACCACTTTTGTGAAGTTGGATTTTTTTATTTTTTTTGAATCTATACGTTTCCCAAAATTATATTTGTTTTTGTGTTTAAATAGTATTTATCTTAAGAAAGTAACCACTTAATAACACGAACGTATGGTCTGACCAAGGTCCCAAAATGGGACCTTGGTCAAAGTGACCCTTCTATCGATCACAAACACACCACGAGTAGGGGGTCATATGTAGTGTCTTAATATTTTACTATTATTTGTACGCTATTAGAACATCTTAATTGTAGTCTTCAAAGTAGCAGCTATTCTTAAAAAAATAATTGTTTAACACTCCTGGTTCTGACATAGGCTGTACTTGGGTGTATATTTTTAAACCCCGTTGAGACGACGGGGTTTAAAAAACAATAATTTGCTTAGCACAAACGCACAGTTTGACCAACACCCTGAGACGGGGTGTTGGTCAGAACGAGCTAATTCTATATCTATGATAATCTTAAGATGATCTATAAATAAGATACTACGTGTAGTACTCTATCTATGTCGATTTAAGATAATCTTAAGATGATCTATAAATAAAGATACTACGTGTAGTACTCTATCCACGACTATTTAAGATAATCTTAAGATGATCTATAAATAAGATACTACGTGTAGTACTCTATCTATGATAATCTTAAGATGATCTATAAATAAAGATACTACATGTAGTACTCTGTCTATGGTGATTTAAGATAATCTTAAGATGATCTATAAATAAAGATACTACGTGTAGTACTCTATCTATGGTGATTTGAGATAATCTTAAGATGATCTATAAATAAGATACTACATGTAGTACTCTGTCTATGATAATCTTAAGATGATCTATAAATAAGATACTACGTGTAGTACTCTGTCTATGATAATCTTAAGATGATCTATAAATAAGATACTACGTGTAGTACTCTGTCTAAGATTTTGTATTTATTTTGTATTTGTATTTAAACTTATTTAAAAACAGTAGCCCTTCAGAGCGCGTAGGCATCTGGTTTCCAAGGGGCCGTTTATACCAATAATACATTAATTAAAAATTACAGGATATACAATATATAAATAATATACAACAGACAAAAAATAAACAAATATACATAATCTTAACTAAAATCTATTTAAAACTACAAAACCATTAACCGAATACTTAGACTTAGTTGCCCGAGAGAATAGCCTTGAACTGCTTTAGTGAGCATTTATTTCTTTTAGTATCTTTTGGTAGATTATTCCACAGACTAGCACCAGAATAAGCAATACTTTTCTTCATAAAATTTGTATTGGGTTTTTGTAAGGCGTAGTCAGTGTTATTACTGCGTAGACTATATATTGAATTGTTGTTAACACTAAACATGCTGGTCATGCAATTTGGAAGTGTGTTGTGTTTTATTTTATGCATAAATAATAATTTATTATATTTCCTTCTGTCTTCCAACGATTTCCAGCCTAATTCCCCCAGCACGTTCGCTGATGGCACATCATATGATCTTCCAGTAATGACTCTTGCTGCCCTATTTTGCATTTTTTGCAATTTTTCTTGTAGACAAATACTACAATTGTCCCAAACAAGACTACAATAGTCAAAATGTGGGAGAACTATAGCATTGTACACATTTATCAAAATTGGTTTAGGAACAAACTTTTTCATGCGACGAAGCATACCGATTCCTTTTGAAGCTTTAGTAACAACATTATTGACATGGCCTTTCCATAAAAGTTGTTCATCGACAATAATACCCAATGTCTTTATCTGTCTTACTCTTTTAATATGAGTTTCCCCTAGTTTTATATTTGGGTCATTATCTACAGTTGCAAGTCTTTGTCTTGAGCCAATGATCATATACTCAGTTTTCTCCTTATTTAAGGTTAATTTATTTGCTAACAACCATTGATGAATCTTATCTAAATCTATATTTAATATATTTTCAATTTCAACAGCTGACTTTCCTTTTGTCGTTACGTTTGTATCATCAGCGAACATACTGGCGGTAGATTGCAGAAGACAATTTGGCAAATCATTAATATATATTAAGAATAACAAAGGCCCTAAAGTGGAGCCTTGTGGAACTCCACATTTGATAATTTCTTGTTTTGATAAGACTTGTTCGACTTTGCAAATTTGGATTCTATTAGAAAGGTATGATGTAAACCAATCCAGCGTGTGTTCACTGAAGCCATACAGAGCCATTTTTCTAATTAAAATTTCATGGTTTACACAGTCAAAAGCTTTTTTTAGGTCCAGAAAGATCACTCCATTTAAATATCCTTTGTCCATATTAATTAACCAATTATTAGTGGTAGCAAGGAGCGAAGTTTGTGTGGAGTAGTTCTTTCTAAACCCAGCTTGCTCCTGAGAGAGTATGTCATTGGCCTCCAGATACACAATAAGCTGATTTGAAAATCAGCCCTTCAAATAACTTTGCAACAACTGATAGTAAAGAAATAGGCCTATAGTTAGTAGTTTGTGTTTTGTCCCCTGATTTAAATATAGGTGCGATAATTGCGACTTTTAGATCATCTGGAAAAGTACCGGTCAATATTGATTGATTGAAGATAATGGTCAGGGTATAGGCTATAATGTCGGCCGATTCCTTCAACATTTTTGGTGAGATCCCGTCCTGTCCTGATGCTTTAGTAACTTTGATTGCGGAAATGGACTTAAATACTTCTGCTGTTGTAACGGTTTGAATCTCAAACTTAGAACAGCTTGGAGTAATATAATCACTTGGTAATGTGCTACTTTCTTGTAAATTAATCAGCTAACTGTGGACCAATCTCACCAAAAAATGTATTGAAGGTATCTGCAATTTCTCGAGATTCCGTAATAACCTGACCATCGACACTTACTTCATTTACATGAGTAGTTTTAGATTTCTTATTTGTCAATTTGTTGATTGTTTTCCACATTTCCTTTGGATTTTTTATATTTTTGTTAAGAGCATTCATATAGTAATTCGCTTTGGTATTTTTAATCAGTTTGTTTAAATCATTTCTTGCTCTTTTGAATGCTTGATGTGTATATGTTGACCCTGTTTTTATGGCCTTTTTCTTCAAAAAATCTCTATGATACATAAACTTTTTTATTGCATCTGTAAGCCAAGGAGCATACTCACTTCTAACCTTACGAGTTACTGATGGTGCGTGTATATCAGCTACATATAAAAATTTTGTTTTCCACTCCCGCCATAGAGCATTTGGGTCAATCTCCCCACTTGATAGTGTCTGAAGAATCTCATCCAAGTCTGCCCTAAAGGCATTTACATTATAATTTTTAAACTGTCTAGTTTTAACAATTTTCGGTTCTTTTCTTGGAATTGATATTTTTCTGGTAACAATAATTTGGCTATGGTCACTTATTCCAATATGCTCAACGCTAGTTCTAACTATAAGCTCAGGTCTGTTGCTGAAAGCCAAGTCAATCATGGTACTTGATATTTCAGTTACTCTTGTGGGTTCCTTTATTAGTTGCTCAAATTGAAATAATTCTGTCAGGTCAAAAAGCTTTCTTGTTTGAGGGGATATATTGTTACTTTTGTAATGCATCCAATCACAATTAAAGTCTCCTATCAAGACAATTTCTTTGTTTTCAGAGTCCATTTTTCTGACACACTCTTCATATTTGTCAATTACCTCAAATGTCGTAGCTGGTGGCCGATACCACGAGTTTATAATGAAAGACTTAGCTTTAGGTTTAAAAATTTCAGCAGTTATGATCTCTAGACCTTCATGATCTAGATCAGACCTATGTTTATAGTTAATTGAATCTCTGATATACATAGCTACACCACCACCATGTCTATTTCTATCCTTACGGATAATTTCATATCCATTTATTTTAACTTCATGATCTGGCACAGAATTATCTAACATAGTTTCATTTAAACATATAACATCAAAACGACAGTGTTGATGATATATTCTGAACTGTTCAATATTTTTTATTAAACTTCTAATATTTAAATGGGCTATTGTAAATCCCTTTGTTGTGTTTTTATGTCTTGATGCGGCTGATTTTGTTTGATTACTCTGTTTAGTTATTTCTGCATCTATTTGTTTTCTAGTATTCAAATTATCATGACCAACATTATTTGTGTTGAATTGGCTATTCTCAAGGGCAATAGAATTTCAATATTGTTCATTTTCTGAGTTAAGATATGTCAAGATATCTCTAGCCAGTGCTGCTGTTCCGCTTCTGTTTAAATGAACACCATACATATTTAAATGTTTTGAGTCAATATTTTTGTGGGCAATAAAACCCCAGTCATTTTGTTCACAATAATTTAATAAAATGTTATTTACCTCCGTAATTTTCTCTTTATATGCAGGTTTATCTAGCCTCATTATCAATTCCGATATTATGATCCTTGTATTAGGGCTTTCTTTCTTGATTATTTTGCAAACTTTTGCGATTCCATTAGCTGTTTCCTCAGGATTTTTTTCTCTTATGTCATTCGTCCCAATATGTAGGATTATCTCATCTGGTTTCTTACCCAAGCACGGCTTGATATGGTGTTGCATGGCGTCCGTATTTGCTCCTCTGTATGTCTCGGCAGAAATTCGTTTGTTTTGGTTTTTGTTCTTTACAGAGCGTCCTAATCTCCTGCAGTCCAGGTGTTTTATCATTGAATCGCCTATAATTACTGTCGTTGTTGGTGGTGGCTTCTCGGTCTTATCGTTCTGATTATTATTTGGCAGATTTGTTTTCTTTGTTTCTTTAACTGCTTGGTCATCTAGCACGCTCTGTTTGTTCTTGGGCTTCTTCGTCGATTTATTGTTGTTGACCTGCTCTTGTCGAACAGCTTCGCTGTGATTTAAGATAATCTTAAGATGATCTATAAATAAAGATACTACGTGTAGTACTCTATCCACGACTATTTAAGATAATCTTAAGATGATCTATAAATAAGATACTACGTGTAGTACTCTGTCTAAGATGATTTAAGATAATCTTAAGATGATCTATAAATAAGATACTACGTGTAGTACTCTGTCTAAGATGATTTAAGATAATCTTAAGATGATCTATAAATAAAGATACTACATGTAGTACTCTATCCACGACTATTTAAGATAATCTTAAGATGATCTATAAATAAAGATACTACATGTAGTACTCTGTCTATGTCGATTTAAGATAATCTTAAGATGATCTATAAATAAGATACTACGTGTAGTACTCTATCTATGATAATCTTAAGATGATCTATAAATAAGATACTACATGTCCTCATTTAAAAAAAAACGGATCTGATTCCTGGAAAATCGTGTAGATTCCTAAAAATAGATCTGATTCCTGGAAAATCATGTAGATTCCTGGAAAATCATACAGATTATGAGGATGACACCTCTAACTTTCTCAAATGTTTTTTACTCCTTACATGTGCCCACCTAGAGCAAAAGGGATATAGTCTATCACATGTTTTACACATGTAATCATGAGTTCTTATCCACTCTTTGGTTTGTGCTCTTTTTACTACTAAAGCTTCTTCTTTAGTATGATATATTCTACGTCCCGTCATTATATAATACTATGTATTTTATTATATTGAGAAACGACAGGACCAACATCCCGTTTTAGGACCTTGGTCAAAATGACCCCCTACTCAAGTTGTGTTTGTGATCGATAGAGGGGTTGTTTACACATGAGGTCCTGATTCAGGACCTGGTGGTTCTGTTTTGACGCCCCACCGTTTGGATGGTAAAATATAAGACGACACTTAGTGCGATACAAGGGGGCGTCGAAACGACGGGGCCTAAAAATATACACCCAAGTACAGTCTATATATCAGAGCTAGGAGTGTGTTCCACATGAAATACGGTGAGAGCTGACACCTTAAAACAAGGTGTTGGTTGGAAGTTTAAAGGGGGTTGGAATCAGACCCCCTTTAAACTCATAATAACATGCGGTCTACATATAAGAACCAGCGGTATGTCAGTCGATGAGAAAAGAAAGGTTCGAGATCTCAGGTCCCAGTTTAGGACCCGAGATTTCAAGTGTCAGAATAGACAAGTTTGACAAATAAACGAGAGTGGTCTGTATAGACATACACATCGACGATATATAAGTCAAACGAGAGGTGTTTAAAGGGGGCGCGAATCACGCCCCCCTTTAAACTTGCAACCAAACATGATACTCATATCAGAGCCAAGAGTTTACTCTCTAATCTTCTTGCTGAAATTAGATTCAGCCAAGAAGTTTAAAACACAGGTATTCGCAGAAGCCTCACCATCTATTAGAAAGACAGGTCAGTTACACACAATATACCCAGTTGGTCGAGTGAGTACTGCAATAGAAGATTCAAGAGTGATACCACGCTGTCTAATCATCTTGCGAATCATCTTAAATCATCTCATAGATAGAGTACTGCGCGCAGTATCATCTTGCGAATCATCTTACAGATCATCTTAAATCATCTCATAGATAGAGTACTGCGCGCAGTATCATCTTGCGAATCATCTTATAGATCGTCTTAAATCATCTCATAGATAGAGTACTACGCGTAGTATCTTATTTATGAATCATCTTATAGATCATCTTACAGATCATCTTACAGATCATCTTAAATCATCTCATAGATAGAGTACTGCGCGCAGTATCATCTTGCGAATCATCTTATAGATCGTCTTAAATCATCTCATAGATAGAGTACTACGCGTAGTATCTTATTTATGTATCATCTTATAGATCGTCTTAAATCATCTCATAGATAGAGTACTACGCGTAGTATCTTATTTATGAATCATCTTATAGATCATCTTACAGATCATCTTACAGATCATCTTAAATCGTCTCATAGATAGAGTACTACGTGTAGTACCATCTTACAGACCATCTCACAGTTATCTCACAGACCATCTCACAGTTATCTTACAGATATCTCACAGATAGAGTGCTGCGCGCAGTATCATCTTATAGATCGTCTTAAATCATCTCATAGATAGAGTACTACGCGTAGTATCTTATTTATGAATCATCTTATAGATCATCTTACAGATCATCTTACAGATCATCTCATAGATAGAGTACTACGCGTAGTATCTTATTTATGAATCATCTTATAGATCATCTTACAGATCATCTTACAGATCATCTTAGTAGTATAGAGAGTGGCGGTACGAGCTCAGTCAACGTCAACCGTAATATAAACACCAAAACATCGCCAAATTTGTGTCAAGCCACAACTCAGCAATGTTTTGGTGTTTATGTTTTACAATCGACGTTGGTGAGCTCGTACCACCACTCTCTATACTACTATGGCAATCATTAGTCAATCTAAACACCCCTCCCATGTTTTCTACTCAATTGATGAGAAATACTAAAATAACGATTTTCGCTAAATTTAAAGCTAGAATGTGTCGTTTCATCATTTTCACGTCTTTAAAAAGTGGAGAATGTCGTTTCAACATTTTCGCGTATTTAAAAAAGGCATAGTGTGCCACTTCAACGTTTTCACACATTTAAAAAAGTAGAAGGTGTCATTTCAGCATTTTTACATTTTTGCTCAACAAACCACCGACACGTTCCACTGCTGTCTCACAAATTCACGCGCGAAAAAAAAACCACTAGATTTTGACTCTAGTGGTGATGTTTATCCAAATGGATAGCGAAATGGTGCTCTTTTGATTGACTAACAATATTGGCTAACAAATAGCCAACTACTCTACGAATTAGTCTGTTTGTTCACTACTCTCAGTGTCTACCACCTCACTCCTAAAATGGTGATCGTACACATATTTCGACGTTGTGATTCCTCCCGACAACAAGCCCAAGAAAGGCACATACGGCGTCACAATCGCGACAATGCTCTCAACGTCTTTCTTTAATAGCGGGTCTTTCTGCAACTCGTCATTTAGTTCGTCAGGATTCTCTATAGCGTTCAACCCATCTAGTAAGCTGGCGAATTTGCTGATTAGCAAGTCAGTGAGAAAAGCGTTCGCGATTTCCATTCTCTTCAACTCGTATTGGCGCCATATCTTATCAATAACTTTTGCGGACGCTTTTTTAATGTACGCTTCGGACTGGCTTACCACACCATCACCAGACAGTCTAATAAGTTCGGATCTCCTAACGTCAATATTGTCTTCCACAGTCGAAGTACCATCAGTCTCCTCAACTAGTTCCTCAATCGTAGGATTTTCCCCACTTTTGCGTTTCACCATCGCGTTATTACTTATACCCATATTTTATTGCGGAATAACAACTTCGTGACTGTATGGATAGCGTAGTGAGATTTCGAGTCTAGCGTACTTATTATTTTTTAATGTGGTCACAATCGCCGACGATTTTTCTCTGCTAATGTTTCCAAGGTAATCGTCGATAACGACCTTCATATCGCTCCTACTTGGGCAGTAGAAGCAAACGAGCTTACTAATATTTTCTCTGTACGGTTTTGCGATCGACGTCAGTTGTTGTGTGATGACAATAACGCTCAGCATAAAATGTCGCGCGCTAAAAGCTAAGTTGACCAATTGACTAGTCCTATTCTTGACGTCTTGAGAACTCGCACAGTCATCCAACACAATCAGAGTGTTAGTGCCTTTAAAAACATTTGTTACACACTTGAGAACAGCGTCGACACTGTCCTGTGTGCAGTCTATCGCTAACACGTCAGGGTCGCGTATGTATCTCCAATCTTGGTACGCTTTGTTCCACTCAAAAGTAGGGCAAATCAACACAATGTAGTCAAATTTATTAAAGTACTCAGATTCCAATGTTTCCAGCAAATAATGCGTCTTACCACAAGCTGTCATACCAACAATTAGCATATTAAACGGAGTCTCCATTAACTCACGTTTGATTTAATACTGGATTGACTGCAACCCATTGTTCATGAAGTTGACCAGTCCGTCACTCATCACAAACACCCTGCACATAACATTCGCAGTCGTCGCTTTTTTAGTGATCTCAAGAAGCACGCCAGATTGTGTGTTCACAATTTTTTTACCAGTGGCGACGTTGTAATTATCTTGAACACTCCTCAAGTCAATGACTAACGCAAAGCCATCTTTGTAGAATTTCTGTATGGTCATAAACTGAGCGTGTTCCTCACCCAACCCAAACAATCGTTTCGCTTCTGCATAGAACTTCGACTTCGGAATGCCTTGTGAGTACACACTATTTGGCACACCTTCAATTGTGACTCTAATATTCTCAATATTTGGGTAAAGAAACTCCTCACTGTCTGTTCGCACCTTATTTGTGAATAGCAACACAATTGCCTTCATGCTTTTTCTTGGAAGATTAATGTTTTCATTCACAATGGTCGTGCCTTTGTCCCATTCGGTGGTTTTCATCAACGTAACGTGCTCATACGACAAACTACGACCACTTGCGTAGCCCGACGCTATTTCGTCAGCGAGCTCCTGGTTATCAATCGTCTCATACTCAAGCTCGAGGTTCTCCAGAGTGTACCCACCCACAGCGCTACCGGATTGCGCCACCATGATGTCTGTGGCCTTCGGAAGTGTGATCACATACTGCAAGTTGTTATTCATGCTAAAAGGAGCGTACAACCCATGGTCATTCATGATCTTGCCAAGCTTAATCCGCAGTTTCGTTCCAATCACACCAAACATCAACGCGTCGTTAACTTTAGCGACGTTTCCACTTGTCGCACCACTGTCGTCCTTAGAAACTAGCTTTCTCAAGTTCTCACCACCAATACCATAGTCAATCATTTGGTCTCGCGCAGTAACACTTTCCCAAAGGTCGCGATAGACACCAGTGTAGTTTTCTCCATTGTTGTCGTACACAGTTTCCCCAGCTAGTCTCACAACAAGTTTCTCAACCAACAACTTGCTGACATTGTTCAAGAACCAGCTTTTGGTGTTTGCATTCTTAAAGTCGAACACTAGACCCAACGATCCAGGCACCAAACAGCTACTAACCTTGAGCTTCGGTATATCAACGTAAAGTTCCTCACCAGGACTGACCTTATTAGGGTTCAACGTGATTACGTGTTGCGTTCTCACCCCTTTTATGACGCCCATGGTCGCTCGTCTAAAACCAGGGTTCAACTCTGCCGACGTGACGTTCATATACCTTTACATATGTTTTATCGCTACCGTTTTAGCTTGTAATAATCATAAGCAAACCACGCAAGTACCACCGCGAGCACCCACATATTTTGAGCCAACCATGCGAGACCCTTTGCACCCAACGTCAACATATTGTAAACTAAATTAGCCAACCCAACAGCCCATGGACCCATCTTCGTTATTGCGTTCTTAACAGCCTGTGCGAACGACCTCGTAGCCATAGCGCCTTTCATAACAGCAGACCTCCCAGCGATAATAATAGTTGTTATAATCCCAGCCATTGAAATTGCCACAGCGCTCAACCCAACCATATTTTCTTTAGCCCATTCCTTGAACTTCTGCAATCTGTCAATGTCGATCTCTTGTCGCGCTCTAACCTCTTCAAGCTCACGCTTTGCCAAGGTTCTGTCTCTGGCTTTCTCAAGTCCTCTCACTCTTTCAAGCAAACTAGCGTGCTCTCGCTCTTCGTCACTCGTGAGACCACTTTGGCTAGCTTTTTTTTTCTCAAGCTCCACCAATCTTCCAAGCTCTTCGTCTAACACCTTTTGAAAATAGTCTGCTTGTATTTGCAACGAGCCAGTGTCACCTATTCTTGACTCACGCAACACGCTTTCGCTTGGATTAAGCACACCATTCAGATCACGGTTCTCGTTTGACGATAGCCCAAGTATGTCGTCGTAGTCCACTTTTGTCTCAATCACTGGGGGATCATCTAGGGCTACTTCTGTTGTGACAGCTGTTGTTTCTGCGCTCTCAGGGATTTGACTAACTAACTGTTTGAACTGCTCAATAGCCCTTTTACTATTGTCATCTCTGCTGTAGATCAAGTCTTTTTTTTGTTTCCCAGGTTTTAGAATTAGTTTGGGTTTTCCATATTTACCGTCTTTGTTCACCGGTTTGAAAAGAATAGACTCTGAGTCCGTAACCCACGACCTGTTGACTATTTCCCTTGACGCGTCGTCGTGGCCGAGTCCCTTTTTGTTTAATTTACGTATTTTCTTATTTATTAGCTTGATTCTTTTTACGTTGTTTTCTGTTAGCTTTTTGTTGGATTCTTTTAGCTCGCCCAGCCTTCTCTCAATTTCCTCCTCCTCTTCAAAAGCTATACTAAAACTCTCGTCATTGACGTCACCATATGACTCCTGCTCGACAAACTCTACTGTTGGGACTACTGTGTTGGTCCCCCTTATTGTCACCGTCTTACCATCGTCACTGTCGATAAATGACGTCTCTTTTTGCCAATCTCGTCTCGAGTCTAGCTCACTCCTTACCTTTTTCGCTTGGTCTTGATAGTCGTCGTAATTAACACGAACGTCTTCCGGCATGTTGTCTTCAGTGTACTTACCGTACACGCCTTGAACAGCATCTTCGATATCGGCGAGCGTATTTTCTAATTGCTCATTACTCATGTCTTCGTACTTATTGAGGGTTTCCATCTCAAAGTCGTTAAAAACTTCCCCACCTTTAGCCATATTACATTAGCTCACATTTTGAATATCGCTCTCTGACTCCTACGAATCACATTTTCTTTCTAGTTTAAATAATTATACGCAAGCCACGCGAATGTCACCGCAAACACCCACAGATTTTGAGCTAACCAAGCGAGGCCCTTTGCGCCTGTCACCAGCGCGTCATAAACTAAGTTCGCCAATCCAACAGCCCATGGACCCATCTTCATTATCGCGTTTTTAACAGCCTGTGCAAACGACCTCGTGACTATAGCGCCTTTCATAGCGTTAGACCTCCCAGCGATAATAATGGTTGTCATAATCGTAGCTACTGAAATCGCTAAAGCACTCATCCCAACCATATTTTCTCTAGCCCACTTCTTGAACTTCTGCAACCTGTCAATATCAATCTCTTGTTGCGCTCTAACCTCTTCTATTTCCCGCTGTTTAATAAGCATGTCTTTAGCCTGTATGAGCCCGATCACTCTTTCGGCTAGATTAACGTGCTCTTCGCTCCCCACAGTCGCGAGATCTTTTTTACCAAGCTCTGCCATTCTCTCACCCGCTTTGTCTATCAAGTCTCGAAAATGGTTTGCTTTTATTTGCAATGTACCAGCGTCGCCTATTCTAGACTCACGCAGCATATTCTCGCTTGGATTGAGTAGCGCGCTTAACTCACGATTCTCGATTGGTGTTAGTCCAAGTATGTTGACGTACTCTGCGTGTGTGGTGTCTAGCAATGGCGCACTCCTCGCGACGTCTTCGTGGTCTTTTGCGTTGTCGTTAATACGCGTCTCAATATCACTAAAAGCCTCGTCCATATGTTGGCGCTCTCTTCTACCACGTTCACGAACCAGCCCACTCCTCACTTTAGTTAGTCTAACTCTCTCACTGACTGCAACGTTTGGGTCGTCCCAAGCTAGCTCGCTATCTTTAGTGGCTTTTTCAAGACTATACTTTAGTTTGTCGTCGGCGACATCTTTGTATTCGTTAGAGCTACCCATCTCAAGGTTGTCGAAGCCACTTTCAGCCATATTACATTAACTCACATTTTGAATATCGCTCTCTGGTATCCACGAATTATGTTTGCTCTCATAACCCAACCATTTGACCAACGCCATCTTCTCCCCTCTGACTTTCTTTCTTTTCAACACCTTTTCAACTCTGTACACATCGTCACCAGGTTTCTTATTGACTAGCGATAATTCCTGTTCATAAAATTTACCAATAATCTGTTCACCGGTGTGATCCTCAATTTCGTACACATTTGGGTCACCACGAATAACCTTTACCACTTTAAACAGCTCTTCAGTGAAGTTGGCTTCATAGCCCTTTGTGAACACACTCTTGTATTTACTAATTCTCACTGACTCGCCAACTCTAAACTTTGGCAATGGGTTGTCTGCAAATTGGTGACCAAACAAAGTGGTCCACACTTCACCTTCATTTGACTTATCGACATCCTTCGGCTTCATCATAATGCTGCGATTCACATTGCTATTGTAATTGCTTACAAACTGATCCAAAACATCAATCCATTTATACATCCCGCGGGTGTAAAAGTACTTCCACATAATGCTCTTCAGACTTCTATTAAAACGCTCAACAACAGCGGCTTTTTTATCACTCTTAGTGCTGAAATATTCAACACCATGTTCTTTCAGCAAACTTTTCACACCAACATTGTAGAACTCAAGTCCATCATCAAATTGTGCTAACTTAGGTGTGGCTCCAAACCGATCTTTAAAGTCAACCAACAATTTTCCAACAGCCTTAGTCATGTTCTTAGTGTCTTTTCTGTAAACTGCAATGCCAAAAGCGTATCTACTCAATATTTCAATACCTGTCAATATCCAATAATACCCTCCATTCTGTTTTGAGTACTTACTCATGTCCACTAAGTCCATTTGAAGCTCTTCACCAAGAAATCCAACAAAAGTCGCGCGGAATTTATGTCTTCTCACAATAGGTTTGTACCTAGTGTAGGTGTCCTGCGCTGTCAACCATTCTTTCACTGTTTTTCTAGTTACTTTCAATCCGTCTCCCAATGCACTTTGATACAATTTCTCTACACCACTGAACCCTGTCTTAGGATTGTAATAAATGTCTCTCAACCCTTGTTCTGTTTCCACGCCAAGCTCCATATAATTCACACAATATACAGTTCCAATAACACCGCACCAATGTCAGCGTCACCATTGTTTGGTTTGACACGAAACGTCATACTTGAGTAAACACCTTTTTTAATTTTCACCTTGGAGTCAACGTATGCATAACGTTGTATCCCTCCATCAAGAGACTGCTCGGTGGGTATTGGCAACGTTGTGATCACATCGCTACGCTTCCCATCAGTGCCCACATTGCTCTCCGTCTCAACAGCGTCGCACGAGACCTCTACATACTTCAGACCTCTGTTCATGTCAATCTTGTTTGGACTGTCATTCCACTGACCACCAAGCGTGATTCCTGCATCCTTCGCGAAACCAAGCAAAAGCCCAATGCCACCTAGCCTAAGTTCTATTGTGTTGGCGGGTCTAAACCTAATAGAGTGAGCTTTGGCCCTACTTCCACCTGTGGCCGCCAGTCTCTCCACCACGAAGTCCACATTAATCACCATGAGCGCGCGTCGTAGAGCTCTAACCAACATGTCGAAGTCGTAGCGACCCCCACTCAATCGAGTTGTCGCGAGTCCTGAATACGGTGCTCCTGATCTAGCAAGTGAGAATCGAATATCATCACTACCCATCACGTTATTGTAGCTCCAAAACACAGTGGCTGTCTTGACTACAATGTGTGGGTTATCGTGTGTGGCTACTACACTGTAGTCAAAAGTTACAACTTTCTCCACGCCTTCAATGAGCACAGTCAACTTTTGAGGACTGTCGTCTACACGTCGCTTCTCAGTGTAACCACCAGAGTCGAACCCATAGTTTAGACTCATTACTTTAGCGTGCGTTTAGCTACTCAAGCGTTGCATACAAATCCAACAATATGTCACCAACGTTGACACCACTACCATCTTGGTCAGTCACATTAAACACCAGCTGTGTGAAAACACCTTTGTTTATCGACACCTTCGACTCAATATTGAAGAATTGTTGAACGGAGCTCTTCAGTGGTTGGGTGGTGGTCAATGGCAACTCAACGATAACCTCACTTTTGCTACCATTAACAATATTCTCAGGTCTGTTCACAATGCTACAACCCACTTGTACGTACTTCAGCCCTTTGTTAACGTCCACAACATTAGGGCTGACCAAACCACTACTACTCACCGTTGTGTTATCATTGAACCCTAAGAGTTCTCCAAATTTAAACAGCTCTAATTGTTGGTCAGTTTTTATCTCACACTTCGAATTATGTTTGTTGGCTACTAACCCAATAGCCCCTAATCCCTTCAATTCGTCAGCAATCATTTTAAAAGTGTGGTACCCAGACCCAAAAACGTGTTTGTTGCTGTTGTAACTTATTTCGTCATTCACACCGGTCTCCACGTTAACGTAGTCCCAAAAGATGGTCGCTTTTTTCACTAGTAAGTGAGGATCTGAGCCAAACGTCAAAAGTGCCTCTGGTAGATCCACAGTTTCCGTTGGACCTCTAATCAACACTACAACCCTGACCATATATAATGTAGCATGTGTTATGTGTAACATATGGTATATTATATATGCAGAAAGCCCTTCATGATTACTATGGAAAGTACTACAAACTCGCGATGGCTAACACATCGAAGGCCGCACACGACGCGAAGGCAGACCTCATCAAAAAGTACCCCAACGCTACTTTAAGCAAATTTGAGTTCAATCCAAATATTTCACAAGATGGTGAGACCCTAAGTGTCGATGTGTATTTCAGAAACAATGACATCCTTAGCACGGACATAACCAGCACAACCTTCAAAAATGATAGAAGCATGTGGAGGTGGCTACACAATAGTAAGTTCCCAATAATATGGCAAGGTGGTGGAACTATCCAACCACTGCCAAAAGGTCATAAAAACCATTGGGGACTTTGGGATGGCTATCCAACAGAAAACGTGTTGAATTATCCAGTGAATAATTTCAAAGTTTTTGTTAACCAAAATAGCTACTTCATGTCAAAGCTACCAGTCTTGCGAGTCACCACGTCAAAGACAAAATCAGAGTGGGATGACAACGAATCTTACTATCGCATTGTGTTCGCGACGTATTGTGCGAGTTTCTGTTGTGGTGTTTCGCTGCAACATTTATCAGTGTCACAAGAAGTTCACCCTGTGGTCACAAGTGTGATGAGATTTCATTTGTACTTCACCATTAGAAGACTTCTGAGAAGAATGGAGGGTGGTGAGACCATGAAATCAATAAGTAGAGAATTCAACGCTTCCGAATTGTATGGTAAGATTTCCAAGATTCCCAGAAAACATTATTACCAGAATAAAGTCCTGAGCGATGGCACAACAGGTGAATCCAGAGTGTTCACGCTCAACGACGTTCAGAACGATTATAAACGATACGTCGCACGACTCTCAGACGGCTTTACCAACATTGGACTGCAATATCTAAATCAGAGCATAGAGTCCTTTGTGTACTCCACACTTGGTGCACAAGCGAGAACACGTGTATCAGTCGTTGGTGGTTCTGCAGGAAGTCTAGAGACCCAACAAGAGTTCCGCAAGTTGTTTTCTGACAGCGTTATCAACTACGATGTATCAACATGGATTCTCAACATGAATAAATCGATTAGAGACACCAACGTTGTCCAAAATCTTGCAGTGTCACCAAGTACATGGTTAATGCCAAGCAACGTGGTAATTCTCAAGAATAAAATCGCCGGGTACAACAACTTATTAAAGATTGCCACAGAGTCCATGAGATTTGGAGTGAACACTCGCTTGAATGCGACAACACCAACAATTACAGCTAAAAAAGTCCACCAAGAAAACGTGGTGACTCACTTAGTAGTACCACCAACGATTGTGAAGAAAAAAGCTCACCAAGAAAGTGTGGTGGCACCAACGACTGTGGCTAAAAAAGTTTACCAAGAAAATGTGACACCACCTCCTGTGAAAAAAACAGTGGTCACTACCACAAGTAAGTCAGACACGACAACGCTGGTGATAATCTTGGGGTTCTCAGCAGTCTCTGGCTATCTGCTAACCAAATACACCCTCAGGTAGTAATGAGTCTAAACTACGGGTATGAGTCTGATGACCCTCACGATAAAATACTAAAGAGAACGAAAAGACATCTGGACGAAGATCCTAAATTAAGTGCGACTGGTGGAAGGATGTCTGGAATAATAGACATGCAAGGCTCAGCGATAAAAAACGTAGCAGACCCAGTCGATGACTCAGACGCTATCAACAAAAGAGCTCTAGAGCAATTGCTGTCAGGCTACCTCAAGAGTCAGTCCTACAACATTGTGCTTGACTTCAACGTTAGCACACACGCCTTGAAAAATGTGGAATTTCACACCAATGGTTCAAACAAAGTGAAAGCCATTGGTGGAACAAGTAAATTAGTGCAAAACAACCCGGCTTATGGTCCTATTGTTGGCATCAGCGGTGTGAGTCAAAGTTTTCTATCACCTGTGTTAACACCAATCCCACTTGAGTCAGGTCTCCATTTTAATTGTCCAAGTATGCAATGGTGTGATCTCTCCATTTTTGTTGTGGTGAGGTTACCAATGAGAACCGCTGGATCAAATTGGGAGACAATTATATCAAACGACGATGGTAGTTGGGACAAGTTCATAGGGTACAAGACTGGTGTGACCAACAAGCTCGCGTATGGTGGTAGCATCCCAGCGATGGAGAAAGTATGCACTATTCCGAGTATTATTAACATAAGTAAAACGCATATGATATCAATACACTGGCAAATGGACAATTCACACGTCAGGGTCAACAACGTTAAGTCAACCGACTCAGACTTCGTAGCGAATATGAAAAAGATAGGCGCGCCCTATGGAACAATTTTTGGGATACACCGACCAAGAATACCACTCGCACCCTATGCACACCCATCGTTGATAGAATTCTACGGTGTGAAAATTGTGAGTGGTTACATGACGAACCGAGACATCATAATCATGGGTGGAGAAATGATGAAGGAATATGGTGTAAAGTAAATGGGAGCATGTGTTTCAAAAGAACGTGAGATATATAAGATAAATAAGACGACTGATCACATGTTCAAAGCTGGTGGATCATTTGGTCGCGGTGACGTTACTCTCGAGCTCCACGCTGAGATTGGTATGAGGTCTAAAAAGACTTATGGCGAACCTATTATGTTACCAGAATTAGACACTGTGGGAGTGGTAGGAGACGTGACCTAAGTTATGTAATGGGTTGGCTTAGAAAACTGGTTCGTAACATTAGAAACTTTTTCAGACGACGTAGAAAACTGAAGACTAGTAAAACGTATTTGCTGCATTGGTACACAACAAACCAGATCTATAAAAAACCTGACACCTATGTCGAGTAGTTTTTTTGTAGGAGACTATAATATAGTGATGACCTCCACAGCGCTTCGATTATTCGACTTCGATGGCCACCAAATCACAACGGTTATGGACAACGGTGAAATATGGTTCAAAGCGAAAGAAGTCGCGAGCGCTCTAGGTTACGCTCGACCAAAAGATGCAGTCAACGACCACGTCGAACCTGATTGCAAAATGAAGATGGAACAGGTCTCGTTTATCAACGAACTTGGGGTCCACTCACTAACGTTCTCGAGTAAAATGGAGCGTGCGAAACACTTTGGAAGGTGGGTGCACTCAGAAGTCTTACCAAGCGTTAGAAAAAGTTTAGCTAGCGTTGGTCTCAAACACAATCAATTCGTAATGATCACTGAGTTCGACCTTCACACGAAAGTTGTTGGTTTTCTTAGGAAATATTATCCAGAAGCTATTTTGATAGCCGCTTGTGGTGAAAATCAAGACACTTCAAGTAAAAGAATAAATTCGTGGAAAAAAGGTTACCAACGTGGAACGCCTGACTTGATTATTGCCAATGCAAACCGACAGCGCAGCGGACTAGTGATTGAGTTCAAGAACCCGGGTGGTACAGGCAAGACGTCCAAAGAGCAGGAGTCTCTGCTGCTCAGATACAAATCCGCTGGTTATCTAACACTCTTGTGCGACTCGTACGACGACGCTATTACCACGGTAATAAAATATCTCTTTGACGTTGGGTTTCAGTGCTCTCACTGCCTTCGTAAATTTAAAAATAAATCAGCGTTGAGTAACCACGAGAGACGCTATTGCAAAGAGACTTTTTAGACAGTGACTAACAAGTCGAGTTAGCACTCGTTCTCGTTGTTGAGACGACGTTTGAAGCGACAACTGCTCTAGCATTTTTTAAAGACGTTTTTAACTTGACAAAAAATATCTGCGAAACTTTCTCTATTTATTTCACAAACCTTCTGACCACTGTGTGAAAAATGTTTCTACGGTACATTGGACGATTCATGTGACCAATGTCTAAATTTAAAAAGTGGGGTATCCGAGAACACCCCTAATTTTGTGTGGAAGGATGATGACGTCTGCACACTGCGCGATATTGCTCAGCACCACCAACGAATGATGGTCCTGGGTTGTATCTCCAATTGAATGGCGCTTCGACAGTTGTTCCGTAAGTGTCGCGACAAACGGCGCAATACGCTTTTAGAAATGTGATGTCGTCTGCCACTGAGAACAGTGTGTCAAGTTCACCAAGTCTTTTTAAGTGCTCTGTTGTTATGAGACCACAAATAATGACGTGAATGCCAGCTTTAATGTATTCGTGAATAATTGGGAGTAACCCAGAGTACCAATGACCCTCATCAATTCCGATGACGTCGTAATCGACTATCTCGGGAGGACTCGGAAGGTTGGTGATTAACTTCGCAGGTAAACTGTCTGATCCGACAACAATGGTCTGACGATGTGTGGAGAACGCGTGGTCAGTTCGCCTAGTGTCGCCTGCGTTGTTCATGTACACAACTTTGAGCCCTGACTTACTTAACGTGACTAACCTACGAAGGGTCTCTGTTGTTTTTCCTGCAAACATGGGACCAACCACGATTTCTAGTTTACCGACTTTCTTCATGATTACTATACCTCCAGAGAAATGCTCTTCTTTCTTGCGGCAACTGTTGTTCGTTGTTAAATATCCGCTGAAGCTCTAAGTTTTCAAGATGAGTCTTCGAGCTCTCATGTCTCAAGCGATACAGTGGGTCGTTGGTGGCCACACCGCATGGGTGACAGGTGTACACGTTTTTATTTCTCGCAAAGTGTCTGTGGGCGGGCGAGAGTACGTGGTCCCTGATATCACTCACACCTAGTATCTCATTACACCCAACCTTGCAAACGTGGACGTCGCGGTTTGCGGCGAGCTCTAGCCACGCTTTGGCTTTGGTTGGGCACGGTCTCCACATAAGGGTCGCTAAGAACACTTGGAGGGAGTTACCGAGTAATGTGGCGTTGGACTCACTAGGGTTGCTCAAGTAGACACCACTCGCTAACATAAGGTATTTGAATGGTGAGTAACACCACACAGGGATTATGCTAGCTAATGTGTCAGCAAGCTCGTTGACTCTGTCTTCTCGAAGATCGATCCAAGCGTCGAGAAGATACCTCGTATGGCGGATCTGAGAGCCAAGCCGTTTTGGTGGTCCTTCAGGGTCGGGGTCGAACATTGTGTATGTTGAGAAGTACTCGTTTAAGACGATAGGTCCAGAGGCGCCTTGTAGGGTGGGCACACTGATAAAGGCTGTTCTCAACATGTTGGCAATATCTTCTTCGCTGATTTCTCTGGCTTGAGTCATTATGTTATACTCTCAGAAAAAATCCTAATTTTTTAGTGCGTTTGGTCTGGAACTGTGAGATACCTGTGAGGTCATCTGTGAGACACCTGTGAGGTCAACTGTGAGTAAGATAACACGTGATAGTGTATTAGATGGCTGAAGACTCACAGACGGCTGTTGACGCTAAGATCACAGCTGATGTGAAAAGTGTTAAGGTGAAGGACCCAAAGCGTGTCGCCGCTGGTAAAAAGTTGGCTGAGATATCGAAAGCCGCGAAAGAAAAGAAAATGCGTGAAATGATAGTCAACGAAGAACAAGGTAGTGAGTGGAGCTATGGTTACATTGTCGGGACACTTGGTGTTATCATCGCTGGTGCTTCGCTATGGTACACAATTAGCAGTAAAAAAGAGACACAATTAGAGCCCGTGAGTACTGCAGCAGCGCCTGCGTCAGAAAGTTGTAGAACTCGTCGTCCAGCGTTAGACACATTTGATTCTTGAACAAAACACACGACAATGTATATATGTCCGCGATCGATCGAAAAGAACTTATGAACGAATTGTACGATGCGCTACTTGTCACGACTGGTGCTGTGGCAGTGAGTATGATTTCTAAAAAGGCTTTGGGAGAACCATTGGGAACACCAGAGACTGTGAAAGGTACAGTTAAACTTGCTGCGGCTGTTGGTGCAGGAACGCTGTTAGTAAAATGGATGCAATCGAAAAAGTGGATACCGACAGACCCATTCAAATCAACGTAAGTTAATGGTGAGTGTTGTGGCTGGAGGGATTTTTAATGCAGTGGCTTTTGCAGGCGCTGGCTTTATGTTTTCGAAATTTAATCACTCGGGTTATGAAGCTGAGATGGAAAGACACAACCATGCGTTGGAACAGTTAGCCAGCGCGAAAGAAGTGTGGTATGAAAACGAAATCGCCAAGAAAGATAAGATCCAGCGTTTACGACAACGGCTCTCTGACGCTAACGCTGACATCAATGACACAAACCACGCGTTGGAGGAACTTAGAAGCGTAATGACCATACAGTACAGCGGACGAGTGTTCACTGACTCCCCGAGGGTTGCGGATTACTACCAACCGAGTGCGGAAATGAAGGAATACCAATTGTTGTTTGTTAGCGCGCTAGGTTTGGGTAGTGGAATAGCAGTGTGGATGCTAACTCAGTAAAAAAATGTTAGAGTAGTATAAGAGTGATGGACAAACTTATGAGGCAGATGAGCTATGGTTACACAATTGACGAAATCGCGAGTGAGACGCAAATTGAGTGTGGAAACACCTTCGGAATTTACTACTGCTCAGATTGCAATGTTGTGAAACATCTAACTGGTTGTGGTGGGTACGCATGTCCAAAGTGTGGCGACACCGAATGGGGTTACGTTCAGAGTTATGGCGACATGAGACTCACTCGGTTAAAAAGCGTTCACAAACGGTCTTGGTGGATGGGGAGGAGACTACGGAACGTTGTGAAGTACGAGCACCTTGAGTTGATAAAAGAGGACTTCCTGAAAGTTGTCAATGTGCTGCACTCATGCAATTTGATCAAGGGTAGAAATGTCAGCAGATATGGATACTACATTATTAGGTTGTGTCATAGAAGACGAGTCAAGACACTCAAGAAGGTGTCAGACCTCAAAGACGGGAAGGTGAAAGACTTGTTTGATAACAATCTGTTTGGGGTGGTGTACCCAAAGCTGGGATGGTGTGAAAGTGGTGACAATTACTACGACGAGTGGTTTAGGAAAAAAACAAGTGTAGTATATAGAAGCCATGGGTGACGTCACAGAAAACTCACTTGTTAGAAATGGTGCAGTCGTTGTAAATCCACTAACAGGTAGAGCAGTCAACGTTCATGGGCGAGTCTACAATCGACTTGTTAGAGATGGTGTCTTTAGCGACACGACAAATGTCAGTGCTATTAACCCACTGACAAACAGGCGAGTTAATGTTGGTAGTCGGACACACAACCGTCTTGTCAGAAACCAGGAGGCACAACCCACAGTTGAAGACCATAGCCCACGGCTGTTGGATCGAGCACTGAGAGGGTTCACAAGGTCGTATGGAGTCGAGGTGGTTAACGATAGAGACATCAATCAGGTGAACGGTAGTAGAAGCGCTGTCATCAACCTTTTGAGACGTGAACTAGGTGAGACCAACGGAATGAAAGTGGTAGAGACAGTTAAGGTCACTTTTGAGAAAGTTTTAGAACTCGATAAGACCACATACAAAACTGCCTACTTTAACAGCGAAACGTTCGTCGTCATCAATGAACGTGACATCGAGGGTGTTGCCAATCGTGGATCGGAGCAGATTTTGACGCGGATAGCTGGGTGGTTATCTGAGGGGTCTGGATGGACTATCGACAAAATAGATGCGCACTACGTCAATATCGCTATTTACAGACCTCTGCGTGGGAGTAGCTACATTGCGTTGCCAAAGGAGCTGCGTAATAGTAAGAAGGGTTTGATAAACGTAAATAACGGTGATGACAACGAGTGCTTTAGATGGTGTCACCTCGCACATAAATTCCCTGCTGGAAAAAACTCTGATAGAACGTCGAAGTACGCTAGGCATGTCGGTGAGCTGAATTATGATGGAATCGACTTCCCAGTATCAGTCAAAGACTACAACAAGATCGAAAAGGCGAACGATATTAGCATCAATGTTTTTGGGTACGAAAATAAGCAGCCATTCCCTGTGTACGTTTCTAAGGAGGCGTACCCTGACCACATGGACTTGTTGTTGATAACTAATGACGTAGGTAACAAGCACTACGTCTACATTCGCGATTTTAATAAATTCATGCACCGACAAACAAAGCACGAGGCGAGAAAGCACTTTTGTAGGTATTGTTTGCAGTGCTTCACTCGAGAGGACGTACTTGAAAGCCATGTGGAAGTGTGTTTGGTCATCAATGGGAAGCAAGCTATTAAAATGCCACAAAAAGGCGCGAAAGTAAAATACGAGAATTTTAGCAGACAATTAAATGTACCATTTGTGGTGTACGCAGACTTTGAGGCTATCACACAGAAGGTGCACACAACAAGACTGTCAAGCGAGACTAGCTACACAAATGCTTACCAGAGGCATGTCGACTGTGGTTATGGGTATAAATTAGTTTGTTGCTATGACAATGAGTACAGTAAGCCAGTAAAAGTGTACCGTGGTGAAAACGCAGTTAATAAGTTCATTGGGGAGATGTTAGAAATTGTTGAATATTGTAAAGAAACATCTGAAAGCCACTTTAACAAAGAAATGGTGCTGACTGACGACGATAAGAAGAATTTCGACGAGGCTAAGAGTTGTCATATTTGCAGCGTTGAGTACACTAGCGCCGACGTTAGAGTGAGAGACCACTGTCACGTGTCAGGTAAGTACAGAGGGTCCGCGCATCGTGACTGTAATGTGAACTTTAAGTTGACTGATAAAATTCCTGTGATCTTTCATAACTTACGTGGCTACGATAGTCATTTTATCATGCAGGAGATTGGTAAGTTTGGTCAAGACATAAACGTGATACCGAACAACATGGAGAAGTACATGGCGTTCATGCTTGGGAAAAACTTGGTATTTTTGGACAGCTTTCAGTTCATGAGTAGTGGTCTAGACAACTTGGTGAAGAACCTACCAAGGGACGCTTTCAAATACACGTCAGAAGTGTTTCGTGACGACGGGTTGGCACTTATGACAAGAAAGGGGGTCTACCCCTACGATTACATGGACTCCTTTAGTAAATTCGATGAACGCGAGCTACCCTCTAAAAAAGACTTTTACAACGTTCTGAATGATGAGCACATTACGGAAGAAATGCACGAGCGCGCCATCGATGTGTGGGACTACTTTGACGTTGAGAGTATGGGTGGGTACCACGACCTGTACTTGAAAAGTGATGTGCTCTTGCTTGCCGACGTTTTTGAGAACTTTAGAAAGACATGTCACCGTGAGTATAAACTAGACCCGTGTCACTATTTCACGTCGCCTGGATTGGCTTGGGATGCTATGTTAAAGATGACTGGAGTAGAACTCGAGTTATTGTCCGACATCGACATGTTCCAGTTCGTAGAGTTAGGTATGCGTGGTGGTGTGAGCTACATATGCAACAGACATGGCGTGGCGAATAATAAGTACATGGAAGGGTATGACAAAGAGCAAGAGTCGAAGTATTTGATGTACCTTGACGCCAACAACTTGTATGGATGGGCAATGAGTCGAAGTCTACCTACAGGTGGCTTCAAGTGGTTGACTGAGAAAGAAATAGAAAAAGTTAATCTATGCGACTATCACAACAATAGCAAAAAGGGCCTGCTGCTTGAAGTCGACTTGGAGTATCCAGACCATTTGCATGACCTGCATAACGATTACCCAGTGGCTCCCGAGAAGATGGAGATAACCGTTGACATGTTGTCGGAGTACTGCGCGAAAATCAAAAATAAGTTCAACGTGAGTGTTGGCGGCGTGAGGAAGTTGGTGACTAATTTGATGGACAAAAAAAAGTACGTGTGCCACTATGGAAATCTGCAGTTGTACACAAACCTTGGGTTGAAAATCAAAAAGGTTCATAGGGTCCTACAATTTGATCAGTCCAAGTGGTTGGGCAAGTACATTGACTTTAACACAGTCAAAAGAACCGCGGCTAAGAACGCTTTCGAGAAGGATTTCTTCAAGTTGATGAACAACAGTGTGTTCGGAAAAACGATGGAAAACTTGAGGAAGCGTGTGGACGTAAGATTAGTGACCACTGCGAAGAAATTAGAAAAGCTTGTCTCGAAGCCGACGTTTGTGTCTTGCAAGATATTTAGCGAGAACTTAGTTGCTGTCCACAAAGTTAAAGAAACGTTGACACTAAATAGACCTGCATATGTGGGTATGTGCATACTAGACTTGAGTAAAACGCTGATGTACAATTTTCACTACAATTATATTATGAAAAAGTACTCTAGCGACACCTGTAGATTGCACTTCACTGACACTGACAGTCTGTTGTACTCAATCAAAACTGACGACGTTTATTCCGACTTTATGATGGAGTGCGAAAAGTTCGACAATAGCGACTATCCTGCAGACAGCCCATTCTTTTTTAGAGAGAACAAGAAAGTTATTGGCAAGATGAAAGACGAGTGCGCTGGAACGCCAATTATTGAGTTCGTCGGGTTGCGCAGTAAAATGTACAGCTATTTAAAAGAGGGTGGAGGTGGTGGGAAAACCGCTAAAGGTATTAGAAAGAACATAATTAAAAAGGTAATCAGACACGAAGATTACAAAAGCGTGCTACTCGAGCAGAAACAGTTGCGACACACAATGAAGACCATTAGAAGTGTCAAACATCAGCTAGGTAGTTACGAAATTAATAAAGTGTCGCTATCCTGTTTTGATGACAAACGATACCTTTTAGAAAATGGCATTGACTCCTACGCATATGGTCACAAAAACATTGAAGTGAGAGACAACACTGAAAATAGTGAGCAAACGGACTAATTTGCAAAACGACTGGCTATTTGTTAGTTAATGTTGTTAGCCAATCAAAAGAGCACCATTTCGCTATCCATTTGGATAAACATCACCACTAGAGTCAAAATCTAGTGGTTTTTTTTTCGCGCGTGAATTTGTGAGACAGCAGTGGAACGTGTCGGTGGTTTGTTGAGCAAAAATGTAAAAATGCTGAAATGACACCTTCTACTTTTTTAAATGTGTGAAAACGTTGAAGTGGCACACTATGCCTTTTTTAAATACGCGAAAATGTTGAAACGACATTCTCCACTTTTTAAAGACGTGAAAATGATGAAACGACACATTCTAGCTTTAAATTTAGCGAAAATCGTTATTTTAGTATTTCTCATCAATTGAGTAGAAAACATGGGAGGGGTGTTTAGATTGACTAATGATTGCCATAGTAGTATAGAGAGTGGTGGTACGAGCTCACCAACGTCGATTGTAAAACATAAACACCAAAACATTGCTGAGTTGTGGCTTGACACAAATTTGGCGATGTTTTGGTGTTTATATTACGGTTGACGTTGACTGAGCTCGTACCGCCACTCTCTATACTACTCATCTTAAATCATCTTATAGATTGTCTTAAATCGTCTCATAGATAGAGTACTACGTGTAGTACCATCTTACAGACCATCTCACAGTTATCTTACAGATATCTCACAGATAGAGTGCTGCGCGTAGTATCTTTGATGATTAGACAGCGTGGTATCACTCTTGAATCTTCTATTGCAGTACTCACTCGACCAACTGGGTATATTGTGTGTAACTGACCTGTCTTTCTAATAGATGGTGAGGCTTCTGCGAATACCTGTGTTTTAAACTTCTTGGCTGAATCTAATTTCAGCAAGAAGATTAGAGAGTAAACTCTTGGCTCTGATATGAGTATCATGTTTGGTTGCAAGTTTAAAGGGGGGCGTGATTCGCGCCCCCCTTTAAACACCTCTCGTTTGACTTATATATCGTCGATGTGTATGTCTATACAGACCACTCTCGTTTATTTGTCAAACTTGTCTATTCTGACACTTGAAATCTCGGGTCCTAAACTGGGACCTGAGATCTCGAACCTTTCTTTTCTCATCGACTGACATACCGCTGGTTCTTATATGTAGACCGCATGTTATTATGAGTTTAAAGGGGGTCTGATTCCAACCCCCTTTAAACTTCCAACCAACACCTTGTTTTAAGGTGTCAGCTCTCACCGTATTTCATGTGGAACACACTCCTAGCTCTGATATATAGACTGTACTTGGGTGTATATTTTTAGGCCCCGTCGTTTCGACGCCCCCTTGTATCGCACTAAGTGTCGTCTTATATTTACCATCCAAACGGTGGGGCGTCAAAACAGAACCACCAGGTCCTGAATCAGGACCTCATGTGTAAACAACCCCTCTATCGATCACAAACACAACTTGAGTAGGGGGTCATTTTGACCAAGGTCCTAAAACGGGATGTTGGTCCTGTCGTTTCTCAATATAATAAAATACATAGTATTATATAATGACGGGACGTAGAATATATCATACTAAAGAAGAAGCTTTAGTAGTAAAAAGAGCACAAACCAAAGAGTGGATAAGAACTCATGATTACATGTGTAAAACATGTGATAGACTATATCCCTTTTGCTCTAGGTGGGCACATGTAAGGAGTAAAAAACATTTGAGAAAGTTAGAGGTGTCATCCTCATAATCTGTATGATTTTCCAGGAATCTACATGATTTTCCAGGAATCAGATCTATTTTTAGGAATCTACACGATTTTCCAGGAATCAGATCCGTTTTTTTTTAAATGAGGACATGTAGTATCTTATTTATAGATCATCTTAAGATTATCATAGATAGAGTACTACACGTAGTATCTTATTTATAGATCATCTTAAGATTATCTTAAATCGACATAGACAGAGTACTACATGTAGTATCTTTATTTATAGATCATCTTAAGATTATCTTAAATAGTCGTGGATAGAGTACTACATGTAGTATCTTTATTTATAGATCATCTTAAGATTATCTTAAATCATCTTAGACAGAGTACTACACGTAGTATCTTATTTATAGATCATCTTAAGATTATCTTAAATCATCTTAGACAGAGTACTACACGTAGTATCTTATTTATAGATCATCTTAAGATTATCTTAAATAGTCGTGGATAGAGTACTACACGTAGTATCTTTATTTATAGATCATCTTAAGATTATCTTAAATCATCTTAGACAGAGTACTACACGTAGTATCTTATTTATAGATCATCTTAAGATTATCATAGACAGAGTACTACACGTAGTATCTTATTTATAGATCATCTTAAGATTATCATAGACAGAGTACTACATGTAGTATCTTATTTATAGATCATCTTAAGATTATCTCAAATCACCATAGATAGAGTACTACATGTAGTATCTTTATTTATAGATCATCTTAAGATTATCTTAAATCACCATAGACAGAGTACTACATGTAGTATCTTTATTTATAGATCATCTTAAGATTATCATAGACAGAGTACTACATGTAGTATCTTTATTTATAGATCATCTTAAGATTATCTCAAATCACCATAGATAGAGTACTACATGTAGTATCTTTATTTATAGATCATCTTAAGATTATCATAGATAGAGTACTACACGTAGTATCTTATTTATAGATCATCTTAAGATTATCTTAAATCACCATAGACAGAGTACTACATGTAGTATCTTTATTTATAGATCATCTTAAGATTATCTTAAATCGACATAGATAGAGTACTACACGTAGTATCTTATTTATAGATCATCTTAAGATTATCATAGATATAGAATTAGCTCGTTCTGACCAACACCCCGTCTCAGGGTGTTGGTCAAACTGTGCGTTTGTGCTAAGCAAATTATTGTTTTTTAAACCCCGTCGTCTCAACGGGGTTTAAAAATATACACCCAAGTACAGCCTATATCAGAACCAGGAGTGTTAAACAATTATTTTTTTAAGAATAGCTGCTACTTTGAAGACTACAATTAAGATGTTCTAATAGCGTACAAATAATAGTAAAATATTAAGACACTACATATGACCCCCTACTCGTGGTGTGTTTGTGATCGATAGAAGGGTCACTTTGACCAAGGTCCCATTTTGGGACCTTGGTCAGACCATACGTTCGTGTTATTAAGTGGTTACTTTCTTAAGATAAATACTATTTAAACACAAAAACAAATATAATTTTGGGAAACGTATAGATTCAAAAAAAAAAAATAAATCCAACTTCACAAAAGTGGTCTGGTACCACCATGTTACACGCTCCCAAACCACGCGAAACGTCACTGTTAGTAGTCTCGAAAGTGTAGACAATAGCAACATACCACACGGTTTGGAGTCCGCGAGACGTGTTTCCACGCTCTCAAAACACTCGACACACCACTGTTAGTAGTCTCGAAAGTGTAGACAATGGCGATATACCACACGGTTTGGAGCCCGTGAGGCGTGTTTCAAAATGAATAAAACGCGCGACACACCACTGTTAGTAGTCTCGAGAGTGGAGACAATGGCAATATATCGCACGATTCGGAGCTTATGAGACGTGTCTATATTCTTAAGCTACTAACAGTGATATATAGATGTGGTGCTGCTGTAAACGAAGATATCGCTCATAACAATATCATGTCAAGCGATATTGTATATGATCCTGACTGATCTGATAGCCTCACTTTCTACACTACTTGTATAGATGTGGTGCTGCTGTAAACGAAGATATCGCTCGTAACAATATCATGTCAAGCGATATTGTATATGATCCTGACTGATCTGATAGCCTCACTTTCTACACTACTTGTATAGATGTGGTGCTGCTGTAAGCGAAGATATCGCTCGTAACAATATCATGTCAAGCGATATTGTTACGATCCTGACTGCGCTTTCTATACTACTTGTATAGATGTGGTGCTGCTGTAAGCGAAGATATCGCTCGTAACAATATCATGTCAAGCGATATTGTTACGATCCTGACTGTGCTGGTAGCCCCACTTTCTATACTACTAATTTTTACCCCACGTTGAATTTCTACCTATTTTTACCCTTAAAAACGGGGCATTCTGTGGAAGTCTAATTTACCCCACATTTGGGGTAATTTTACCCCCTTAAATTACCCCTTTAAAAGGGTAACTATTACTCTAATATTTTACCCCTGTTTGCGGGGTAATTTTTAATTTACCCCGAAAAACGGGGCATTCTGTGGAAAAAAAACTACCCCAACTGTTTGGGGTAATTTTTACTCCCTAAAATTTACAGTGTGCAACCAAATGGAAACATGAAGGCCGATAATCGAATATCTCGCGATAGATATGCGACACTCTGCAGCACGTCGCAATGCTTTGCTTTCTTCGCGACCGTTAGGAGCGACCGTTACTGCACTGTACCTCCTCCGCAACGGAAAGAAACAGAAAGAAACGCCTGTCGAGGAGGTAGCCGTTACACCGGACAATTTGTAACTACGATTTTTCAATCAACATTTCAGTTGCGAAAATGGCGGAAATTGAAAATGGCAGAAATTTCCTGGTGAAAGTGGCTTTTATGACCTTGAAAGGGTTAAGCTACTAAAGTTTTTAAAAAAATAATCCTGTTTTACGGGACAACAATAGTAGAAAAGTCTGGAAAACAGCGAAGGACGCAGCAACATTTCGCATGGTCGAGGCCTTTGACAAGCAGTATACAGCTTGCGAACTCTTTGCCGTATTGAAGAGTCTGAGAGCTGCTATTCATGGACAATGTTTCGGACGATATGTCAAACCTGATGAAGGACGTCCTAAACGTCGTCCATGAATCTTCGACACATTGAAGTTCTCTTATTTCTCCTTTTCGTATTATATCCAGTTCTTTTGAGAACAGCTTTCGTAGTTATTTTGATTTCTAGAATGACATTGATCCGTAAACTTCCATTGAGACTTTTACTTTCCCTTTCTCGCTTTACCTCCCTTATACGTAAGTACTCTTATTTAAGTATTTTTCAACACATTGAAGTTCTCTTATTTCTCCTTTTCATATTATATCCAATTCTTGAAACCAGTCTTGCTTTGTGTATGCTCAAGGTCGAAAGAAGCTTGCGGACTAAGAATGGATTATTTTGTGGTTTTAACGACGTCGACGTCGTCGGTTATTAAGGTTGCCAGCCGTCGGCACGTACCAGACACAAAACATTGCATCATATTCATTGAAATATACTGGGTTTACTAGAAGAGTTAGTATTTCTTCAGTATTTCAGCTAGCCTCCTCCGCAGGCAAGTCTGTGGCTTCTTTTTTCCGAGTCAATTAAATAGCTTCCAAGGGGCTGTGCGAGCAATGTTTTGGCTGGCTGGGATTGTAGGGAAGTACATGTATAGGGATTGTTTGTTAATTTGTCTGGCTCGGCCAAGTGGAAGCTATTGCCTATTTGACTCGGAAAAAGAAGCCACACAGTAGCCTGCATGCGCAAGAGGCTACACTGAGTATTTCAAGGACAAGGTTAGGATATATTAGAGTTTTTATTTGATTAGTTTGTATCCAATATCTGTCTGGGTATACGAAAGAGATCACCTAAGGCTATTACCTTGCATATTCAATGTTTAATTACCATTGTGTGCGCTGAAAAGCACAATATGAACACATTCATGGTGTTTAATTATAATCGTGATAAAACAAAATCATATTGGCAAAGCCAGCATACCTATCGTATTCAAAGACTGACAATCTCGTGACCAATTCTGCTGTTTGTTTAGTAAAGGACTTGAATCCGCGATTATTCTTTCAACACTATCGGTAGCTCAACTGGTGGAGTGGTGGGGTTTAAGTTATAAAAACAGGTGGGGACCCGAGGACTCCCCGTGTAAAAATTTATTTCCGGGTGGGGATTTTTTTTAGTGTGTCACCTCGAAGAATGGCTTGCGAAACTCAGTGAAAAATGATCATCCTTGCCTGCAATGGCGATGCGCTATATACACTCAACGTGTCAACAAATTTTCGTTGTGTGTTTCTTCCCGCTTTACAGGTTGGACCAACGGGGAGACAAATCGCGGGGGAATGTTGCGGGACATTTCCCTTGTTGAGGACACACGAGGGGACATGTCAGAGAAGGAAAATAAAAAAAAATAACGTTCTTTGATTGGTTTATTTTAATTTGCAACAATATTTCGCATGGTGGATACGACGGGATTTGTCCCTGCAACATGTCCCCGTGACACGTCCCAGCGATTTGTCGCCTCGCGTGTCCCAACCTTTAAGGAAGCGTGTGAACGCGCGTGTCGAGACTGCACGCAAGCCATATATAAATTCTTGAATCGTCTTCGTGAGCAGTGTTGCCAACCTTGGGATTTTATCGGCAAGATCTTGGGATTTTTTCTCAGGGATTCGACCTTCGGATTTTTCCAGAGCAAACAGTTTCGGTTTTAAAAGCTGATTTCAATTTCAATACTCTTAAAGGCGTGTGAATTTGTACTTATGTTTAATTAAAGAAATAGATATTCTATTTGAAAGCTCTTGTTTCTCGGTTTACTCAAACGGAGATAGAGACCTGGGAACTAGTAAGGAAATGAAGCTGTGAACCTCTGGTTAAACTTGGGATTTTTTGCAAAAAATAGGGAATCTTGGGATATTTCAGACCTTTATTGGGATTTTTACGAAACTTGACTTGGCAACACTGTTCGTGAGAGTTCAATTAAACAAGACGAATGTATCAACAGAGCCTGCCCTTGCTCCTCTGTCTGGCGAAACGCTACTACCCAGCACCAACTCGGCCGACGACGCTCGAGTCGACATCGCAGTAAGAGGTTTATGGCAGAGATGTGAAAAGGCATTCTTTGATGTCCGGGTATTCAACCCTTACGCCTCGACACACCGAAACCAGAGCCTCACTAGCGTGTTCAACGCCAACGAAAGGGAAAAGAAGCGGCAGTACAACCAACGAACATGGATCGTTTACGCCGCTTGTTTTCAGTGCATATGGAGTATGTGGCAGGGAAACACAACATTTCCTATCTTCGCTAGCAGATCAGATCGCTGTGAAAAAGCACTTCCAGCCCTGCATGGTCATGAGCTGGTTGCGGAAGAAGATCGAGTTCGCCCTCCTCCGTGCTGTCCTCTGCGTGCGAGGCAGCCGATCGTGGAAGAAAGCCCCCACTCTAATCGTGTTGGACATAGAACTTATTGAAGATATTTTTTTTGTGGTACGAATGTTAATTAAACAAGACGAAAGCTCTGCCGGTTTTGTTGCAAGTACAAGCAATGCGATTTTGCGCAGAGTTGAGGACGGCTGATCTCCTGCCTTATAAGACAAATCCTGTGAAGTTTGTGTTCGAGGGTTGGCCGGGAACCTCTATAGGGGATCTGGGGATGCCCCCCAATAAATTTGAATTTTGAAAACTCCAGGAGTGCATTTCCTGCCGATTTCTGCGGAACATTCTGAAAAAAATTATCTGTAAGGTCTGGTAATATTTAAACTTTTTTTAAGATAAACAAGCCCATTGTTAACGAAATTAAGTTTCCTGTATGCCATTAACACTACAGTCGCACCAAATGCATGTGAGGCGATTGTTTATTTTGTTGCCCTACATCAACAAGACAGAACTCTCCCGTGTGCTATCACTGGTATGGAGTATATTCTGGAGTCATCTTATTTCAGTCACTGAATCACAAAACCATGCAGACGCTGTTATTTATACCGCACGTTCGCCGGTTCGCGTTTGACGGAATCTTTTTGGTTCCATAATGGTCAGTGACGTCAGTCTGCAGTTTTAATACTGGCTGGTACCCAGTCTAGTTTGCGATGTTGCGCGTGCTGCCGCGCACGTACGCGTTCTACCGCGCGCTCTTAACAAAATCGTTGCATCGTCATAGCATATTAAGCCATAAGTTGAAACAAACAAAATATGCATTTCAATTTGAAATTTTCAAGACGAATTATTTATGTTTACGTCGTCTTTCAACACTCGTACTAAATTATAATTGTCTGAATACCCATAATAAATTGATAATCAAGATATGATAAAAACATATATGAATTTCATTTCGTTGTTATTCAACGTGCCAGCCATATGCGGGCTCTCCCATGGGATTTCATCGAGTATATATACCACGCCCTTTACATTAACTATCACTTGACACCTTCCAGACAGTCAGCCAGGTTTTCTGGGTGTGCTTTCGTATCCATCAACAATGTTTTTTTCTTTTTCCCATTCTATCGCGTTCTATATCTATAGTTTATCGTCATTTTCTAATGAATAGTTGTTTATATTCATACCTATATTTTCCCAACGATGTATTAACTTTCTTTCATTGAAAAATTAATTCTTAATTTGTTACTATATGGATAATACCGAACATTCCATAAACTTTTTTCTGTACACTATGTGCCCGGTTATGACGCCCGGGTCTAGTTGAAGTTGAAAATTTGAGAATTTTGACGCCATATTGGTTTTGAAAATAGACGTCATTGAGTGATTCTTTATCGGCAGTGGAGCTGTTTTGATGGCGATCACATAGTGATAGCTGTTGCGAATGCTCTTTGGAGGAAAATTAGTCGAAATAAACTATTTAGTTCCTCATGCAGGAAAGTAGAGGAGCTTCTTAGGCATATTACGAGATAGCATCACTCAGTGACGTCATATTTGAGAAACAAATATGGCGTCGAAATTGGACAAACTCTCCAATTTCAACTTGCCATATCTTCTTAACTAAATTGATAGGAATGCTGAAACTTTGGAAATAAACTAAAGTCACTAAGATCTTTCATATGAACTGCATTTGTATTTGGGCCGGAGTATCCCTTTAAAACTGTAGCTACGATGCATTTTGTAATAAACATTTTGACCTATAGTGCTGACATTGTTGGTCGGTCACCTCCAACTTGTCTCGTTGTATTCACTTAGATATGAAATATTTTCTATTCGGCTGAGCGAAGCGAAAGAGAATAGAACTTGGTTTTTTGTACGGCTCTGCTTACACTGCTGCGCAGTAGTTACAATAAAAATCGGCGTTTGTCCAGTCGTTCCGAAATAAGGTTTGCAAGTCGTGCATATTAAAAACATTCCCTCGTTACCCGAAATAATATTATCTTAACCTCCATGCGCTCGGCCGTCCTGTTTTTACAACCAACCAACTGGTATATACATCACACGAGTTCAAATGCCGCTTTAGTACAAGATATTTTACAATTCTTCTCAAGAGATTCCAAAGATCACAAATATGTAAAATGCCCAAACCCGCGGTTACATGGAATTTCCCTTCAGACAAAATTCGCTCAATTCCCAAACTTTCATTGTATTTCACTGCTGACTCTGCGTGTCCCTGCTTTGATGTCATTTCCTGTGAATAGTAAATCAACATTAGCAAGGGTAAAAGGTACGAAGATGAAATTTTCCCACGACAAGATATTTTACAATTCTTCTCAAGAGATTCCAAAGATCACAAATATCTAAAATGCCCAAACCCCAGTTCCCAAACCCCAGTTAGACACTCGGATATTACACAGTTTGTCAAATGTTGAAAACTAAGTTGATATATATCTTCCACTTTTACCATCGTTTCATTTTGAATTAGAAATTCTGATAAATGAACAACAATTGATGTTCAACTTGCTAATTTTTCAGAGTGTTTTGGAAAATGTCATATATTTACAATCACAATATTTTGCGTAACGGACATTACTCCAGAAAAGACATGCCTATTTTAGTACTTTTTCAAACAACATTATCTTCTCAATTACAATGATTGTTACAACAAAACACCTAAATTATGAATCCATTTGTACATACTTTAAAATTATTTGTACATGTTGAATACAATTTTAACTTTTTTTTAAATATATAACAAATTTGTGTCCATTACACAGAAGCCGTAACGGACATTACACTTTTGTCGCATGCTCTTCTTTATTAATATCTGTTCCAAAGTTACCCAATTTGATAGGCGATTGGATTTAAAACAAATTTAATCTATTATAATATTTTCAACAATCAACCAAAATAGCTTTTTACTTTTTTAAGCATAGTATGCACACATTGTAAATGTTGTGTAAAAACCTTAATTTCATGTAAAATTGTAACTATGTAGAGGTAAATTTGAAGAATTACGTTGGATGTTGGCAATAAAGTTAGACGTTTTTATAGCTAAAATGAGGCATAAAGAGGATAACATTTCCTTAGCCACTAAGGGTTCTTTGTATTTCAATAATGAAATACAAAGAAAGTTTGGCTCTGAACTTTAAACACACCTGTTTAGACAAAATTCGCTTCCTTGGTATAAATACTATCAAATAAAATAAATAAATAAAATAAACCCCAGTAAAACTATAAATTGGCCTTGCGATGTCTAAAAAGCTATTACATTTTACAATTTTTACTACAATAAGCCAGTTCGTGATGTCGACTGCGCATCAAAATCACGCGTTCTGCGTCGGGATAAAACTTATTTCAATTCATAACATCAGGCTGGGGAATTCAATATAACGAATTTGCAAGTGTAAATAGAAATGCAAATGTCTATTGTGGTTTTAGCCTGATGTTATGAATTGAAATAAGTTTTATCCCGACGCAGAACACGTCACTTTGACGCGCAGTCGACATCATGCACGAACTGGCTTATTGTCGCGATCTTAGCATGCACACTATGTGGCGACAGTTGCACTGCAAAAATTAATTAAGATAGTGTACATAGCTGCGACAATAGTTTATCAAATGGGAACATTTTAATTAAAATTAAAAATTCATTACTAAACCATCAATAAAAACAAAAGAAACCATGTTTAATGATAAAATAACATGTATGCTACGCAGGCTCTGATTGGTCAATATCCGTGTTTGGATCAAGCCATCCAAACACGGAAATTTCCAGCCAAAAATTTCTTCAGTTAAGTTTTGCTGCTCGTTCTCTTGTATTATTTTATAAAAGAGATACCTAATGGTTTTCCGGGTTTGGATACTGTGTGATCTAAACACTTGGGAAGCGGCTCGTGTTTTTTTACGCTTTTCTCCAGTCTTGCAACTTTCCGCGTGTTATAGGATCACAGTATCCAAACACAGAAACCATGAGGTATTTCTTTAATACTATGTGATAAAGTCACTATTGGCGTGTTCTCGATAAATTTCTCGCTGTTTCGTTTGAGTAGTTCAATTCAATATACTCATAGCTGTGTGTGTTTTATCATGTCTAAACACTCGGCTGTTCGTTTATCAAACATTAATTAAAAATTCATTTGAGGACACGTCAGCGCTTTCGTAAAACCTGTATAAGCATAAGCAATTAAAATAAAGCATGTACGAAGACAAAACAACGATAATTTTTTTTTGTTTCCTCTTTTGTTTTGCTCTTAGCCTTATGCTTGGCTTATGCTTCTTATAAATAAATTCACGCCAGAAGAGTCAAACGTTGCCACATGTGTGAAGGTGTGAAATATGGGAAATTCTCAAATCTCTATTTCTTGCACTTTGAGAGCAGCTTTTAGCAAGATCTAAAGCCGGTCTTCATCATAGAAAAGCCGATAAGGGATTTGTTGAAGTCCAGAGAGCCCTAAGCCCGAGGCTAGACTTTCACAAATCATCCCGAGGATTGATAGGTATTTAGTTTGTAATATAATGATGTTTACCCACGAATTATAATTTGTATTGTTTGAAATTCATTGCGAACTATCAACTGATAATGTTCGCTCATATACATGCAAATCGGGAGAAAATTAGAAAGTTTCCTGTTTTGAGGGATTTAGGGATAAATCACCAAGTGAGAACAAAAGAAATCGAGAAAAACATGGTAGTATTAAGTTCCACCTGCAAACTGAAGGATTTATTAAGTACTAAGCGGCGAAGATGTGAAAATGCTTTCAGTCATGCAGTGTTGGAAACAGAACTGCGAAGCTAATATCTAATATCCGCGAGTGCTCATGCGTAGCCATGAGTGTTTTGAACAAAGCGAATAGGTTACTGAACTGTCGAGATTTTTAGCAATAAAATACTGACGTATCGAGCGGAGCCCTTCGACAGCAGTAACCTACAATAGTCGAGGATACTAATATGTCAGTGAGTATGTTAAAAATCCCGTATTTAAAAATCCCGAACCTTTTCGCATGATGCTTTTGGCCTTTTTTTATCATCCGACCCTCGACATATTACCCAATCGATCCTCGATATAAAAATTCAGATCCTTGATACCTTTCTGTCTACAGTTTGTCTAGGCTCTACGGCAAACCAATTGGTTCATAAATATACCCAAAAACCTTCTCTTTCTGTACAGGAACTCTTGCGAAAACACGGCGCGATTGTATACAGCTAACCATGGCATACTATTTTTCGAAAATATATACATATTATGTATTCGATAGAAGCTATAAGCGCACTGCCCGAATACTGGCAAGGCATACCGAAATCATTAAAAATACGTTGAATGATATCCATACCTGAAATCGGATTTCCTACTGGTAGCCGTAGGTCTTTTGTGAAAGCAGTCCCTTGGTATACGCCTGGAAGGGAATTCAGAAATGACACAAATTACTTGTCTATTAACTTCATGGAATTGGCGACTATATATATAGTCTGTAGAAAGTTCAACATAATAGTTACAAACGACGGTCAAATTACAACACCAACAAAGTGCGTTTGAGCTGTGCTCGATAAACCGACTAAATACATAACAAGAACGCATTGAATACCTGGTTTACGAAAAAGGGGCCATTGGTAGGAAAAACAGGAATTCTGTTGCTTGAGGCTGCTTTATGCAAGTGATTATTATATGCTCGTATAAACACGAAGGCGTGCGTGATCGGTCTGCACGACGGGCCAAACTGAAGTGCGACTTGAACTCCCGCACTGCAAAACAGCTGCCTCAATATATAACATGATGATGTTGACAGGTTCGCAATCTTTCATCAATATAGGAAGAAGCGTCATGCAGTTTGTAGTCGCACGTAGGCTAGCGTGCTAAGTCTGCTTAAATAAGTGTTGCATCATGCTATTGTTTTAATGCATGCATGATTGTTATTGTTGAGGCCAAAGAAGGAATTTCATCATCATTTATTTCATTATTGATAAGTAAAATTGACAGACTGCACGAGATGGGGCTAAGATTACACTAAATGAGAGAAGAAATCAGGGACCGCGGAGCGGTTTTAAAAGTGGAGGGGCGCGCAACCGAGCGCCGAAGGCGCGAGGTGTACATTTATGTAAGGGGGGGGGGGTACGGGGGCTACCCAAAAAGAAGGCTCTGCTCACAGGGTAACGGGGGCATGCTGCCCCGGAAAAGTTTGAAATCTAGACTCATGGAAAGGGCACTTCCTGTATTTTGGAGAGCAATTTTACAAAATTCTGAAGGGTGAAACACATCACTTTTAACAGAGCCCCAGCGCAAGATTTGCAACAAGTTTCAAAATAACCTCTGACCATTGGAAGTTAGGAGTAAAAGCAGAACTTTTAATTCAAGTAACTCCCGAAGGTCAAAATGGATAATGGTGTATTGGTTATGAAATGCGAGGTGTGTAATTAGTAATAATTAACAACTCAACACGAATCTTACACAGCTGACTGTGCGATCAAAGGACCAACTTTTACCTCAACCTCGTACCCACAATCAGGGACAAAAGTCATTGAGACAGTCCCAAAAATTAAGCTATTTTTTCATTCTTACCTACTCTTACCCCCCTCATCCAATGTTGGAATTACCTTGTGGTTGTGCCAAATTGTGTTTTCAACATTGCTTGGGGGCGGCGATAGTGTTTTTGCAGCACTAAAGTTGAACACTTTTTAAGAAAACGTACTTTGCTTGAAATGTGTCAATGGTTTTGTCCCTGATTGCAGGGTATTATCTCCGCCCCCCTCCTCCCCGCACGGGGGGGGGGGGGCGTGGCGGAGATAAGACCCTAGGTACGAGGTTGCTTTTGCCTCCACCCCAATACTCCATCACATACAACAAAGCATCCGATTAATCATCTAGGTGTTAATCTGGTCGTACATTACAAAAACATTAATTTGAAATAACAGTAAGTTATAACTTCTTAGTAAAGTAGTAAACTTTAAATATTTTGTAATATTGGGCGAAGATGAATCCAATATAGGTGTTTTATTATATCGAACAAAATATCTTAACACAAAGATGTTTCTTCGCACGTAAGCTGCTCGTCAAAAAGAATAATAAAAAGACTCGGAATTTCGGAAAAACACATCACGTTCCGTGAGAAAGTACTTCAACCAATGAAATTTCGATTTAGATAAAAGGCACGCGAGTGACGTTGCTTTGCACGTGAACAGCCCACGTGAAGAGCCCGCGTAAATAGTCCAAAGGTTACTGCCCAATATGTAGCTGTCCTGCCACGTGATGCTAATAGAGACAATTGATTGGTGGATTCTGTGTGAGTGTGTAATAACACCTCATGTGTCGTCCCCTGTCTAGTCTTCTTGTTAAAATGTGCTGTTAGTTTATTTTTTATCTTAGGGACCCCGCAATGGAGCGATAAGCTCTGTGGGGTATCCCTGCTACTCAATTTGGCAAAGCTTGTAAATAAAAATATTAAAAATAGGATTGTATTAGGGGTTTAGTGTTGTGCATTATTTGGTAATCTTATAAGAGCTTTGACAATGAGTGTCACGAATTTAACAAGACTCAAGGAAACCGGCCTAGACAGGCCCTTTGACACTAAATACAATACTCTACATGAAGTAAATAGTTGAATTGAAAAATGTTTTATGATTTGAGCTTTGATGTTGATGTTCTAGTCCTAGAAAGGATTGTTTTTTGGAAATGCTAATGATGTGACGTCAACTCAGCCATCATTTCAGATATAATATTCTACTGCGAGAGAAATTTGCATATGTACTTCTAGTATACGTATTCCATATAAGGAAGTGGCCTATGAGCAAATAGAAGGCATTGACGAGCAAATACAGATAGGGGTATCTAGTACGTATTTCTTATAAGGAGGCGCAAATAGAAGGCATTGACGAGCAAATACAAGTGAATTAACGAGCAAATAGCTGAACGTTGAACCCTCGTACCAGCCTCCTAGTTAATTGGATTGTAACCGATCCCAAAACAACAAAGGTCCTAACCCTTTGGAAAACGTTTTCTTGAGAAATAAACCACCCCCAAAGCTATATGGCATATATCAAAGGAAAGTTAAATGATCTATTTACAACATACGTACAGCTTTATCCCGGTAGCTAACTTAGTTCTCTTTAAAAGTGCGGATAATCGAACATGCCCAAAAATATAATTTGCGTAATACGGATACCATCTTGTAAACCAAAACACGAACTTTCGGCTGCTTCGACGAACGTTTTCTTGCGAAATAATCAACTCCCAAAGCTACAATATATATTAAAACAAAGATAAATTATCTGTTTACAATATGCGTACAGCTTATCCGGCTAGCGAACGTAGTTTTCTTAAAAAGAGCGGATAATCCAACATATCGTAACGTGTTAACAATCCCACATCCTGCAGTGGCCGGATAAGCTCATGTACGTTGTAAACAGATAATTTATCTTTGTTTCAATATTGTAGCTTTGGGAGTTGATTATTTCTCAAGAAAATGTACGTCGAAGCAGCCGAAAGTTCGTGTTTTTGTTTACAAGATGGTATCCGTTTACGAAAATTATATTTTTGGGTATGTTCGATTATCCGCACTTTTAAAGAGCACTAAGTTAGCTACCGGGATAAAGCTGTATACTTATGTTGTAAATAGATCATTTAACTTTCCTTTGATATATTCTAGAGCTTTGGGGGTGGTTTATTTCTTAGTGAAGAAAACGTTTGCCAAAGGGCTAGGACCTTTGTTGTTTTGGGGTCGGTTACAATCCAATTAACTAGGAGGCTGGTACGACGGTTCAACGTGTCAGCTATTTGCTCGTCAATGCCTTCTATTTGCGCCTCCTTATAAGAAATACGTACTAGATACCCCTAGCGATCTTATCAACTTTTTCAATCAAATCCTCAACCAGTCTATCGGACTGTTGACGTCAACATTAGCATTTTGGACAAACAAAACTTTATAGAACAGAACGCAAACTATTCAAATCATAAACTAGAAGTGATATCGCAAGGGAAGTGCTGCCTCGAAATCCAAGGCAGTCGTGATATTGTGCAAAATTGCAAAAAAAAATTATTGAAGTCAAAGTCGCAGCGGAGGTAGTACAGTCTCATACCCATGAGGTTATGGTTTAGGTAATACCAGAGCAATGAGTTATATACATATATATGTTTGGCATTCACTATCCATTTGTAACACCTATATTTTAGATTTGACAAATTGTAATTTAAACTTAACTCATGTAATTTGATGTTGAAAAGCCCTAATGGGAACATATCATTAAATATTCTATTCTATTCTAATCTATATTAGTATACCAGAAGCACCATGTATTTCCTGCATTTTGAGATGAGTTTTAAAGGGGGAGTAAGGCGCAAAAATCTTATTATCTTGTTCCAGAGATATTTAAGTTTTAAAAGCTGCAAACGAGATACCTATAACGACGTCATCTGCTCACTCAAATTCTAAAAATAAGGAATGTCTTTGGAGATAGCGGCTAGATTGTGCTGAAACACTGATTGTGAGAAACGTTAATATATTTAACATGTTTCTTTGCAGTTATGCTCCTTCATACGATTACAAGTTATCTTAATTTCCCAGATGTGTTAAGACCGTGTTTTTAATTTCCCAGGAGTATAAGACCGTTTTCTAATTTCCAGTTTTATTATAACTCAGTTTTTTATAAAAAAAAAAAAAAAACCTTTAGAAATTAACCTATTGTTGTTATAAGCACAAGATTTTATGCTCCTGGGAATTTAAAATAGCTTCTAATCGTATGAAGGAGCATAACTGCATAACAAATTGTCAAAGTACTAATTAGTCATATCATCAGTTCGAATAAAAATGGTTCAACTGACCACACAGCAACGAGTTTTTACTGTTTTACATTATACCGAAACTCAATGTACTTACTCAATGTAAAAACTCGTTGCTTTTATACACCCTGTATGGTGGTAGTTCACTGTGTATCAGTTAATGCATTATACATTTATTTTTTCAATTTAGGGATTTTCTAATTAGTTCACTTGTATCTTTCAAAAACTTGAATATCTCTGGAATAACATAAGATATTGAAAGGCGCTGTTACATGTAATTTTTCGTGCAACTTGTCTTGAATTGGTAATGCCGTTGCGAAACAAGTTGTATGAACCATTGCACAGCTGCGTAACATAATAATAATAATAATAATAATAAAGACGTATTAGGAGCATTATACAATAGTCTCAATGCTCTTACAACAATATATTCTTAAATTTACTTATAAAACTTATTACAGTTTCATTATAAGATAAAGCCTACTACATATTTTCCCACTATGAACAAAAAAAATTAAAAAAAATTAATTTTAAAAAAGAAAGGTCTTAACTGCTGACTTAAAATTACCCAACATATCAAAGCTTCTAATTTCCTGTGGTAATGAATTCCATAGTTTTGGTGCCGAAACCGAGAACGCTCTGTCTCCATGAGTCACCGAGTTTGGACTTTGGCTCAAGTCGCAGATTACTGTCTGATGATCTCAAAGCACGAATAGGTTTATATTTATTTAGCAAATCAGTAATATAAACAGGCGCCTGGCCATGCAAAGCCGGCTTGAAAGTAATTATTAGTATCTTAAATACAATCCTTGATCTCACCGGCAACCAGTGAAGATTACGAAGCACAGGGGAGACATGATCCGATTTTTTAACCCCTGCAACAAGTCTAGCAGCTGTGTTTTGAATTCGCTGTAACTTGCTCAATTCAGCTTCTGGTAAGCCATATAGGATGCTATTACAGCTGTCAACATGCCTTGCAATGGCGAAAATTGTTGTGACACAAATTGCTGCAATTAGGAAACTCGCGCGGAAAGTCATTAGAAGCCCTGGAAAGAAGTCCCTGAACACCAGAGGCGAATAATATTAATCATACATGCATAGGGAAGCTATAAAACGAGGAGTTTGTGAATAAATTAGCCTAGTTGTTAGAACAGGGAAGAAGACGCGTACCGGTGACTCCGGCAGATCACGACCCACCCACCTCCCCTGTAGGTCAACAGTGTCTTCCGCGGATTTCATTCCCCCATAACTCTCCTATCCGCGTGCGGTTGAATCTAAAATCAGTAGTTAATGAGAATGCCTTGGGTTGCACAATGTAACTATGTAACACCCCCATCAGCGACTGGATTGTCACAAACACAAAGATGCGAGTCAAGTTGCATGAAATGTCGCCTGGTGTATAATAAAAGGCCTGAGTGTTTAAAAATCTTTGTGCAATAAAAAAAACGCAACCGGCATAAAATTAATTAATATTCCTTTCAAACAATTGTAGTAGTTTGAGAGCCCTGGCCACGAACGCGTAAAAACATGGTTTTATAACTTTAAGATAACTTTAAAGATATGCAGGTGAAAGTGTTTAACTCTTTCCTGTCCGGCCCAGTCAAAATGGTTCATAGAAGACCCACGAGGTCGTCAATCGAAAAACACGGCACATCATGGTATACGCAAGATTAAAAATTGAAATTCGACAAGCGCAAGTTTGAAACTGCCCTAGACACCTCTATCTATGCCACAGAAAGAGAAAAAGATTTAAACTCTTTCCTGTCTGGCTGAAAAACATCGAAAATTGAACCACAACTTTGCGAAAGCTATACATTTTCTGAAAGCCCAATCAACCGGCTTTTACTAATGCTTTTAAATTTCCCGAACAAAACACATTATGTTAATATAAATTAGTATTCATTATCGTAAATCAGGTTGAAAAACTTTCATTTTTTTAGAAATTTTGTTCCTAATACTGAATATTCTATTATCGACAGTGATATACCGAAAATCTAATTACCTTAAATACCACCAAACAAACAACACTCAACAAAACTTTATTTCGTCTTATTTATTACAAACGTCTACTTTGTCAAACTTATATATTAATGTTTCCGCGGTCATATACTAAGCATTCCTGTCTTCAGGCTCTCAACAACTGATACGTCGACCCCAAAGGGGCATCTAATTCTTCGTGTATCGGAAACACAATGGACACAGATTACGTTACAGACACATCAAGGTTATTTTCTCAGGATTCAGAAGCTTTACAAGAACAAAAACCCTCATCATCATCATCATCTTGCGATCGTCCATGGCAGTTCCCAGATTCTCAATATCGCGATACCAGAAAGTAGGTCAGTTTGCAGCCTTTTGATGGTTTCCATATAGCAAGAGTTCGGATATCAGCTCGTCTTTAGCGCGAAAACAGTGCCCAGCAAATTGAGTGTGGCGTTGGATGAGGCGTGCATTGGGTAGAGATATGCATGTCACCGTAAATTTGCTCCAATGTTGGATGTTTCTTCCAAGAAAGATTCTGAACCCTGCGAAGGTTTGTATAGCATCCATCGAGTCGACGGTGGAGTCGTTGGGCGTTGAGCGGCCTCCTTGAGGGCGTGAAGTAGAGCTTCTGCATCAGAAACCGTGTTTGAAGGAATTGCGATATCATCAGCAAAGTCAAGATCGGAACACCAGTGACAATGTCGAAGACTTCAGTTTCTCCACCCGGAGTGACGATTCTGGTCTGCGTGTTGCAGGAGTAATGGATGGATTCTATAATGGCTACAAAAACCCTAACCATAACCCAAATAATGACTCTAGTTCTAACCCTGACATCAGAAATACTAACCCTACTTTTAAACTAAAAGGTAGTCTTTCGTGATATTCAGTGGAGCTCTCTTCTTCGCTCAACGCTTTAGCGAACCATTTGGCATTTCGCCATTTTGTCATATCAATGCATGGATGCATGCACGCGCTCGCAAATATATTCTCGATGTTGAATATAATTTCCTTTTTCTTCCCATTAAAACGACAAAAAGTCATATTCCTTGACGCCATAATATTTAAAACGTATGAGAAACTATTTCTTACCCGAGATATAACTCGCATTGACAACAGTACTTCAAACACAGCCTCTCGGATAAGAAATAGCACTTAAGATTATATAGGATCATCTTTTATAAGAAAGATTTAACGATTTTATTGATATTATGATCCTAAACTACAACACCAACACTAACGTTGAACAGGTTACGGGAATAAATGCAAAACCAATTATATATATATATATATATAATCACTATTTAAAGAACTTTTACGATATTACCTCTGTATCGCGCGGAATTAAAAGTTGCCAACCTGCAGCTATCGGCGAACGAAGCATTTTAGACCCACGTAAATCAAATAAAGATAATCCCCTAACCTTAACGTACGTAGAGTGCCGACCAATTAAGGACAGGTTTTAAATTAAGGACATGTTTTCAAATCAAAATGCTTCGCCACTGGTGACGGTTTTCCAAATAGAAAACATTAAGGTGGTTCGATAGTCTAAATTATGAGAAATTGCATTTTCCCCATAAAACGTTTTGTAATGCAAATCTGAGCTTTACTTTGGTTCATTGCATGCATAGCTCTAGCGGTGGTCTTGATTATTGAAACGTTTCACACTTGTGCATTTGTATATCTAGAGAAATTGTGTTTATGATAAGTGTGGCATATTTTATGCAAATTAGTTTTCTGGATTTATTTGAAACACGATTTCTCCACTCGGATAAACTTTGATGGTGTGATACTTTTCAGTGAACAAGACCACCACTAGAGCTATACAATGAAGCTCAGATCTGCATTACAAACATTTTTATGTGGAAAAATGCAATTTCTCATGGGCCTCATGATTTAGACTATCGAGCCATATACAGTTCTAGAAACACGAATGTTGGCCCTGCACGTTTTCACGAGTGTAGATGGAAGACAGCAAACTTCTTATAGTCCTTTATTTAAAAAACGTTTCGGCCGTTCGGCCTTCTTCAGTTTAAAAATTACAAAAAATGAGTATATATATATATATAAAACTATATATGGAAACACGAAAAAAAAAATTCTATATATTTTTTAAAATTACATTTTGAAAATAGCTGAAACTAAAAGGTTTATTTATCAAAATCATAAAAATGTAAATTCTTCATATTTAGACAAAAATCAATCTCAGTTGTCAATGTGAATGATTTATGCGTGAGTAAAAGCAATTGGGCAACAATAAATACATGAATGATAACTCGAATGATAAGATCTAATTTTACGTTAAAAAAATGTTTTAAAAGCTTTTTAGCAAACTTTCGCTTGGATTCAAAAATGGTTGGAAAATTTCCGTGTTTCTTTACAGTTTTGGCATAGATAATGAAAGGAGAACTGGATAGCTAGGAAACTTAAAACGATCTTTCAAAATAGGAAACGATGTTTGCACAACTGACTATGGTAATTATAAGCTTATAAGCGGCTGATACGGCAACTGATGGGTGCCACATGGCTACGATAAGTTATTGCTGAATTTAAACAATGGTATAATAAACAATTATTGGATGAGGCTGAGCATGATATCAAATATTATCCAGACCGAGGTCAAAGTTATTTACCGAAGCCGAAGGTTGAGGCGGATAACATTGACAGAGGTCTGGATAATTCTTGATATCATGTGTAAGCCGAATACAATAATTGTTTTATTATACACTTATAAATGTGGAAAGTATTGTCAATAAAAACAAGACGTGTTTACTGTCGTAACTCGTAGCTTACTTGCGAATGCCTCTTAACAGAAAATAAGCCGTGACAAAACAACCACGAAATACAAAAACAATGTTTTATGTCCCTTTTTAGTCTCATTTGATCACATCGTCAAATAAACAAACGAGTATCGGCATACATCAAACAGTTTTCAGCCCGCTTTGCCGAGATGAAACGATTACATCAGCAATTTTATCCCGGTTAACCGACAAACCGGGCTGGCCCGCTTGCAATGTAATCGAAATGTTGAAAAAATATGCGATTTATATAAGACGCGGGCGGCCAGCCTGGTCCATGTAATCATGCACGCCCTTAAGTTAGTAGTGTCTTATTGTAGCAATGTGGGCAATTACAAATGCTAGAAGTTGATTGGATTTACTACAATAGTTATCGACGTAGAGTGCCGATCAATTAAGGACATGTTTTCAAATCAAAATGCTTCGCCACTGGTGACGGTTTACCAAATATAGAAAGCATTAAAAAAAAGTGTTTTTCTCCCAAATTTGACGCAAAAAGTGAAATTTGCTGAAAATTAACTAAAATATGCTGTCCTAAGACAGCAATAAAACCATTTTTAGAGCAATCGGACTGTTGAGAAATTGCATTTTCCGCATAAAAAGTTTTGTAATGCAGATCTGAGCTTTATTTTAGTTCATTGCATAGCTCTAGCGGTGGTCTTGACTATTGAAACGTTGCACACTTGTAGCATTTGTATATCTAGAGAAATTGTGGTTACCAAAAGTGGCATATTTTATGCAAATTAGTTTTCTGGATTTTTTAGAAACACGATTTCTCCACTCAGGTAAACGTTGAGGGTATAAAACTTTTCAGTAAACAAGACCACCACTAGAGCTTTGCAACGAACCACGATGAAGCTCAGATCTGCATTACAAACATTTTTTATGAGAAAAATGCAATTTCTCATGATTTAGACTGTCGAGCCACCTTAATTTTCCATGTTTTCATATACGTACAGTTCTAGAAACAGGAATGTTGGCCCAAGCATTTACGAGTGTATATGATATATAACTATACATATGGAAATAATCATATATAACTATATATGGGAACACGGAAAATAATTTTCTATTTTTTTCTAAAATTGCATTTTGAAAATAGGTGAGAGGTTTGTTTATTTATTAAAAAAATAATCTCAGTTGTCAATGTGAATGATTTATGCGAGTAAAAGCAATAATTGGGAAACAAGAAATACATTAATGATAAGATCTAATTTTACATTTTAAAGCTTTTTAAAGTGCCTATGTTAAGGTCAGGGAATTTGAACATTTCGAATATTTGAGTTATTCTAAGAAAAATTGTAATATATCTTGTCAGACGAAAATCTCATCTTCGTGGACCTTTTCGCTCTCGAAGTTGGCCATTTTGCCCGTGATTTTTGGCCTTGGAGCAATGTCATCGAGCTTTTCCGAGTTAAACGACAGCCAGGATGACTCGGAAACTAATTTTAGAGCCGGCTACATGATGGAAGTCGAAGACGACGTGTCAACAAAACCCTACGCAACACAGAAAGTGGGCCGCCATACGAAGGCGAACCTGTCGCTGATGCAGACTGGATCGCGAATTCTAACGAGCAAAGACGTCTCGACCAGAGTAAATTACAGATGCTTAGGGCATGTTTATATGATCCCGGGACGTCCCGGTATACCGGGCTTGTATATAATTTACTGTTATTTTCGCAGTTGTGCATGTTTATATGGAGACCGGGACATCCCACTTGACCGAGATTTCGGTACACCGGGACAGAGTTTCTCCATATAAACGCAACAACCCGGTACACCCGGATGAAGTGAATTGAAATTTAAAACGTCGTCTGAACCCGGTAAAATATGCAAAAAGTGATAAAATGAAAAAACATTCGTTGGGATGCTTTTTATGCGAATAAAATTATTTTTTGTTTCATTGAGAAATTATTATCAACATTTTTACGCATCCCGGACCCCGGGACATCCCGGTGTACCGAGATCAAATAAACCAGGGATGAAAACGTCTCGGGCAACCAGGCCCTTAGATGCCGCTTGGATGGACACGTCGCTAAACTAAATACATATTGCGGTGCCCCCTGCCAAGTTGGCAACGCGTTCGTTATCAATAACAAGCATCTACTTCATGTTGCCTATTAACGAACGCCACAGGGCACCACGGCACTTTAGAACTATGTCTGGTTTTATTTCGTGTCTGCGCCACTACAACCAATATCAAAATCGAATTACTAAACTTAACTGTATTCAATAGGACTGGGTAATGCATGTACGTATTCCTTTTAATTTGTTAACTGACTGCGTGGATTCATTGAGCAGCGCTCTTGTCAGGCAAGAGGTCGAAACTGTAACATTACGGGAAAAAAACCCAAAAAACCCCACTATGCATAAGAACACTTAACCCCCTCCGGAGGCAACTCTTGGCTTCTTTTTTCCGAGTCAAATCGCTTCCAAGACTGTGCGAGCAATGTTTTGGTAGGGATTGCAGGGAAGTATAGGGATTGTGAAGGGATTGATTGACGAAAAGGGGACAGCATTCCCCTGGCGCATTTCTCTGGCTGGGCCAAAAATGGCCAAAACAGCGTTGGAAGCTATTTGACTCGGAAAAAGAAGCCCAGAGTTGCCTGCGCAGGAGGCTAAAGAACATGCACTATATGCATAAGAACACTCGCCAACTTTGCACAGCGACGCGTCCATCGAAGCAGCATCTAAGCATCTGTAATTTACTCTGGTCGAGACGTCTTTGCTCGTTATAATTCGCGATCCAGTCTGCATCGGCGACAGGTTCGATTTCGTATGGTGCAGCCCTGCACTGTTCTGTGTTGCGGAGGGTTTTGTTGACACAACTCGTGCGTGTGCGTCGTCTTCGACTTCCATCATGTAGCCGGCTATAAAATTAGTTTCCGAGTCATCCTGGCTGTCATTTAACTGGGAACAGCTCGATGACATTGCTCCAGTAAAGTTTAAATCAAAATTCACAAAGAATTTCGCGGAAAGAGAGATTCTGCATGAGCACTATTTCAGCACACGAGCTTTAGCGCTGTTAGTGGAGAATTCCTAAGTATGATGCCAAATGCCACTCTCAAAAGTAGTCACCTGCAGTATAGTTTCCCTCTCACGGAAAAGGGCAAAATAGCCAACTTCGAGAGCGAAAAAGTCCATGAAGATGAGATTTTCGTGTCACAAGATATATTACAAATTTTATTAGAATAACCCAAATATTTGAAATATCATGCAAATTCCCTGACCTTGACACTCTAAAAGCTTTTTAGCAATCTTTCGCTTGAATTCAAAAATGGTTAGAAAATTTACGCGTTTCTTTAAAATCATAAAAATGTAAATTCTTCATATTTACACAAAAATCAATCTCAGTTGTCAATGTGAATGATTTATGCGCGAATAAAAGCAATTGGGCAACAAGAAATACATGAATGATACTATTTTCTCAACAGTAGTCACCTGCAGTATACTTTCCTCTCACGGAAAAGGGCAAAATAGCCAACTTCGAGTGCGAAAAAGTCCATGAAAATGGATTTTCCTCTCACAAGATATATTACAAATTTTATTAGAATAACCCAAATATTCGAAATATCATGCAAATTCCCTGACCTTGACACTCTAAAAGCTTTTTAGCAATCTTTCGCTTGAATTCAAAAATGGTTAGAAAATTTACGTGTTTCTTTAAAATCATAAAAATGTAAATTCTTCATATTTACACTCAAAAATCAATCTCAGTTGTCAATGTGAATGATTTATGCGCGAGTAAAAGCAATTGGGCAACAAGAAATACAGTGAATGATTAGATCTAATTATTTTACATTTGAAAACTTTTTAAAAGGTTTTTAGCAAACTTTCGCTTGGATTCAAAAATGGTTGGAAAATTTCCGTGTTTCTTTACAGTTTTAGCATAGATAATGGCAGGAAAACTGCACAGGAAACTAAATACGATGTTTTAAAACCGGAAACGATGTTTGCACAACTTACTATGGTAATTACGCGCTTATAACATGGCTATACGATAAGTTATTGCTGAATTTAAACAATGGTATAATAAACAATTATTGGATGAGGCTGAGCATGATATCAAGACTTATCCAGACCGAGGTCAATGATATCTACGAAGCCTGAGGCGGATAACATTGACAGAGGTCTGGATAATTCTTGATATCATGTATAAGCAGAATACAATTATTGTTTTATTATACACTTATAAATGTAGAAGCCTTGAGGGAGTTTAGGAAGTAAGCCACGCGAAGACAATTACGTCACCTACAGACAATTTTTGATATTTTGTAGGTGGCAAGACATCAAGAATTGTCTGTAGGTTTTTTAGCCAATCACAATCGAAGGTGTACGAGTATTGTGTAACAATATTATGCTAGAAGTTGATTGGATTTACTACAATATAGTTATCGTATTTTAATTATCGTTATACAATAACCCTACTTTTAAACTAAACGCTTGAATGATGTAATGTACTGTGTACACGAAATAGCAGCCCCTAAAGGCATTAGACTCGCAGCTATCGCATCGTCGTTGGCTCTTTCTTTCTTCCAGGATTAAAAATACGAATACCACACTGAGTTTTGTACTGGGTAGTCTTTGCGATTACATTTCGTGATCTTTTGGAGTTCTCTTCTTCGCTCAACGTTTTAGGAACCCGTTTCGCTATATAGTCATATCAATGCATGGATGCATGCACGCGCTCGCAAATATATTCTCTATTTTGAATCTAATTTCCTTTTTCTTTCGATGAAAATGACAAAAAGTCGTATTCCATTGACGCCATAATATAACGTATGAGAAGCTATTTCTTATTCGAGATATAACTCGCATTGACAACAGTACTTCAAGCACAGCCTCTCGGATAAGAAATAGCTCTTAAGATTATAGGATCATCTTTCATAAGAAAGATTTAACGATTTTATTGATATTACGATCCTAAACTACAACACTAATGTTGAACAGGTTACGGGAATAAATGCAAAACCATGAATTGTATATATATATAATGACTATTTAAAGAACTTTTACGATATTACCTCTGTATCGCGCGGAATTAAAAGTTGCCAACCTGGAGCCACCAGCGGACGAAGCATTTTAGACCCACGTAAAATCAAACAAAGATAATCCCTTAACGTACGTAGAGTGCTGACCAATTAAGGACAGGTTTTAAATTAAGGACATGTTTTCAAATCAAAATGCTTCGCCACTGGTGACGGTTTTCCAAATATAGAAAACATTAAGATGGCTCGATAGTCTAAATCATGAGAAATTGCATTTTTCCCCATAAAACGTTTTGTAATGCAGATCTGAGCTTTATTTTTGTTCATTGCATAGCTCTAGCGGTGGTCGTGATTATTGAAACGTTTCACACTTGTAGCATTTGTAAATCTAGAGAAATTATGGTTACGAAAAGCGGCAGATTTTATGCAAATTAGTTGCCGGGTAAACGTTGAGGGTATAAAACTTTTCAGTACACAAGATCACCACTAGAGCTTTGCAATGAACCACGATGAAGCTCAGATCTGCATTACAAACATTTTTATGCGGAAAAATTATATTCACATTGGTTGTTGGTATCTATTTAACAATTAGACAACGATTCCGAGTTGACTATGAGCGAAATCAACGAAGGCGAAGCCTGAGTTCACTATTCGCTCTTAAAACACGATGAAATCGGTTTTCTTTGTTCCTTTGAATCTGACGAAGAAACCTGCCAAGAACAAAAGAGCAGTTTCATCCCTATGAATTATAATACCCAAATTCATAGGATCCCTGCCACAACTTTCCCGAGTTGAGTACGCTGGTAGCGATCCCAAACGAGAAGGAGAGCAAGGTTTCGCCTATCTCAGGTAGTGACGCTGGTAATACAAGAGACAAGCGATTTCGTTTCTTGAAAAATTGTTGGTTTAGTCAGTACTTTGACACCGACCGTTCAATACAAAATGTGGGAGTGATAATGCGTAAGAATCTCGAACATTATTTATACACATTATTCATGCTAATCATTCAAACAAACTTGTAGAAGTCCGTACATATATTCACCTTACTTCTGAAGTTCTGTAATAAACTTTTATTCAAACGTTGCTTTGGAGTCTTTTTATTTCATAAAATCCCATGCATTCGACCTAAGAATATCCTCGTTCGCTTCACAACAGAACCACTGCACCAAACAAGCAAATGTCATACCTATTATGAATATATCGATAATCTTTTCCCTTGGGGCTTCAAAACCTCTTTCAATCGTGTTTTAATGGCGGATATAGCCTGCGGCCTTCGGGATTTATCTGGCGTAAAGCCTTCGTTCTCGGTATTTATCCTATACATAGACAACGAGGACGAGTTGACTAATTGTTTTAGTAGAAAAAAATTGGACTATTACAAATCATGCATTCTCCAAAACATTATCCAAAAACTCATCTTAAACCTCCCCAAAACGAGAGTTTTCTGCCATTGTTTTGAGCGCGTTCCGCCATCATGGTCTATCACGAATAGACAACGGTTGAGTAGCAAATCAGAATGCAGCATTTGTAATAGACCATGGTCAGTTTCTATTAATAGTGGACAGACGCACAGATGACCACTTTTGTCATCAATTTTTAGTTTGGATAAAAATGTTTATTGCTGTCCAAAAACGTTTGGCACAAAAGAGTAACAAAAGCATAATGTGTTACCATGGCAACCGTGGGCTTCTATAATTTTCAAATATATCACATTTATATAGCCGATTTTGACTTATATTTCGGTAATAAGCCTGGTGACCTCCAAATTGTTTGCGCTGTTAGATTATTTATGGCTTTGAAACTCCATGTGACAAATAAAAAAATTCTGTAGAGTGGTTCTCGCTGTATAAAAAAATCGCTGTTTTCTTTATTTTGGTTCTACAGAATTTTCTTCAATTTCTTCAACAAAACCTCCGTGCATTGTTACCAAGCGTTTTGGCGAATGCCGTTGCAATTCACATTATGGGAAGGCTGCGCGGCCAGAATACTTTGGAGACCCCGCAAGATCAATGGTTTGTCATGCGCGTGCATAAAATTGCAGGCGCAGTTCGGAAAACACACCTTACACACGTATTCCACGCAATCGAAGTTGTTTCAAAGCTCGAAGCTTCACTTTATGGAAATGCATATATTTTTGTTTGGACGTTAGCCATCTAGAAATTAATTTACGTGGTAAAGACAAAAGAAGAGGCTTATCTATCTATTCTTCATGAATTATGTAGTTTGATTTAAGATATTGTACGATATTTCCTAGTATTTTTTTGTTCTTCGTGACTCGTGCTCGACTTTCATATTGTTGTTATTGTTGTTGGCACCATGGATAGTAGAAAGACTGGATAGGAAACTAAGATCACGTGTAACGTTTCCAGCGTGCTGATTGGCTAAGGCACCAGTTGATAGCGTGAAAACCAGTTGAAAATCGTGACATCATAAAATATCCATAAATCGCAACTTTTAGCAATAATGCAGTTAAAAATGATAGTCAAACTACCAAAAAATATAACAATGCCACTTTACGATGGAATATCCGACTACCATTACTCATTTTAGGGCGATAGTTCCAACTAAAACATCGGCAGTAGTTTTTGCGATGCCAGTTTCTTTACAACAAAACGAAAACAGCTGAAACAAAGACGAACAACATTTACCTCGAACACTTAGTCGTGGCTTAGGAAGGTTTGTGAAACGATGAAACTTTTTTGAATCTCAATATAGCTACCTGAATACGAAAATATGGAGAAGTCAAAAAGAAATTCAGCAAAATATGCAATCACGATTTTCAACTAGGTTTTCACGCTGACGTCAGCTAGTTTCCTATGGACAAGACAGCGATAACTCCTGGTTCTCCAAATTTCTTGTACTCAGTCAACAGATCGATCGTGGTACGAAAGACCACTAACAGCAAGCGTTTAGGCCATACCCTGAGTTAGAGGACTATTACTATCCTTTGGACGATAAAGATTACAAACAAATGTTTGAAGTATTAATTATGGCGCTTGTCGAGATAGTTCATGTCATCTTATGCTTCTTGTATCGAGTGTATACCTGGATGCCTGTGTACCACTTCATCGTCTCCAGCCGCCGCGTTAAGCTTATTTCCCCAAAAAACTCTGAATAAACAAGCCACATAAACATGCCTTCGCTAAACTTTCGTAGATATAACAGTAAAAGAAATACGATTTCAGACATTGCTAGACAAACAAACAACCTATATGATTTGAATAAATTTATAATTTTTAAATATGTTTAAAATGTTTGCCCCGTTCCGCAGTATATCGTGACAACTTAGCGCGAAACTATATGTTCTAGTTCAGCACCCGTTCTTATAGCCTCGGACATTTATATACTTATCTCACATTTCTCTGTAACTCAAATGTCAGCAGACACATGTATGCGTTGTGTACCTATTTTTTAAAGTAAGACATTTTATTGCGATCGGAATTTTCACTTCATATTAATATATACATGACTTTGAGATTTGAGGTTGGTAAACATTTCATTTTACTTTAAATATTCGCCGAAGCACGTACACATATGTACGTCCATACATGTACTATATACATGTATGTCCTGAGGCAGCATTTCACTCTGACAAGAACTCCTATAGTGGTTGTACTGTATTGTTATATCATTAGCATGTAAGTATACGTTCACCGACTTGACTAATTGACTAAAGCCGACCATACCTCCCGCACACAATCTCAGCGGTTTACTTTAGTATTTCAGTTATATAATAAACTGTGGTACAGTAAACACGAGTATATTTAATGTTCCTTCGTTATAATATAATACTATATCATCCACTTCATAAAGCCGCTTCTTCACTTCAGAAAATCTCAGACAAGCTTCAACCATGCAATAATAATGAAATGTGGTTTGTTCACTTACTTGCCTGTAATTCTTGCCAGTGGCCGGTGAGTTTCCCAACTTCAAGAACAGTATCGTTTAACTAAAGTGACTTTCTGGAACATGATAAGCAGGCTAAGGAAGCTCGTGTCGATCGAAGATGTTCCGTCAATCAATTGTCGTCGCCTGGAGCTCTAAAATTTGAAATTTTAATTCGATATAAGTGGCTGTGGCAATGTGAACACGCAATAGAGACACTAACCCAATATGCTTTGATTGGCAACGAGACAATAGTTCAATTGAAAGCCGGTTTTCTACTAGGCGAATTCGTACTCGCGAAGCGACTTTTTATTGTCTTATGAGCCGTGCTGAATTTGTATATACAATACGAGATTTTTAAGATGCTGCGTGCGCATCTCTTTTAGAAACTGAAGGGGTTCATTATACAATTTAAATAATGGAGTATTATTATATTTATTATTTAAACTTATTTACACACACGGTAGCATTCCACTATGACCTTAATAACTAAAAGGGTATTTAAGTATATTTAGAAATGTTAATAGTTTTACGGTATCTGCTCTTGTATATACTCGAGAAATAACGTTTTCATTCTCGTATTTTATACTTCTGGACGTCGGCATTTTAGAGTTTCTCGACGGCTCAGGCCACGATGTACAGCGGGAATTTCTTTGCAATTTTGGGATAACCTTTCATGTTACTCCATCACCAATATAAACATCACTGGATAACATCAAGGGAATCGAGGTGGGAGGGTTAGGAAGACACTTAAGGCGGGGGGTTAGGGTTGGAAAACTCATTAGGTGGGGGGTTAGGGTTAGGATCTAAGTTGTTTTGGGGTTATAGGTTATTTCATGACGATTATATACCTCGATTCATTTGGTGATGGAGTAACATGAAAGGTTAACCCAATTTTGAAAATAAGACAAGCACTGAATGACGTCCAAATCGAAAAGAAACACCCGCTGAGCTCCTGATGCAGGACTCGAACCCGCAACTATGCTTATCAGTTAGGTTGTTGACTGAATGTTTGAAGGCATTAAAGTGTTGATAATATCTTTTGATAATTTCATTTGGCAAATCATATTCCAAGATGAAGCTCCACGATATGAGAAGCTATTTTTAAGAAAGTTCGTTTACGGTTTGTCGAGATCCGATAAAGATGACGACCATTGCTTCTTTAAGCACTATTTTAACTAGGAAGAAACAAATATGATTTTTTGTATTTTGGCGTCAACTTAATTGCTTTTTAAGTATATATTATTTATTGGTTCCCATTACATATTTTGAAATATATATCTCTTTGGATCTTAGTTCGTACGTTGAACCGGTTATCATTGGAGCGGCTCTTTTTTTAAACTTATCCATCTGTTTACTCCTAACATCAACCCATACGGTCGAGAAATACGTGAGCTTGGGGTAAAACAAGAGTGTTAAAATACATATTTACTAGTGCAAATATCTAAAAAGGTTGGTGCACTGCGTGTAAGTTGTCTAACGTTTCGAGCGAAGGCCCTTCGTCCGGCAGAGAATCAAAAAGCATTAATAATTCATAAACCAAAAACAAAGAAAATCAACTCCGTGACGGACAACTGCACTCTCCTCCGTAATAAAAAAAAACCGCTACCGGAAGCAACTGTGAATTAGCATTTTTTTCAAAGAACCCATTGTAATAGTTTGAAGGCTTAGACACCTCTGAGCAACGAATGCGTAAAAAATAACTTGGATTGCATTCGTATTGAAAACTGCTTTCTCTCTTCTTGATTAACGCAGCGCTTCTTGGACCATCTTAATTTCCCATGTGTATAATTTTTTTTAAAATTACAATAGGTCTCTTTAAGAATGCTAATTCATTTTCTAAGGGTAGCGGTTTTTTGATACACACTGTACTGTATATATAGTAATAAAAAGCGCAAGAAGCCTCTGCACTGGGTGTGTGATCTTAATTAGCTTCTGATTTTGACGATTTCAACCTCAAATTTCTCTGTAAATACTGACTTATTGAGTTTTTGATGCCATATAAAAGCCTTCAATTCGGACTGGACCGGATTTTATCCATATATACTTCTATAGTACGTATTCCATATAAGGAAGTGACCGACGAGCAAATAGAAGGCATTGACGAGCAAATACATGGCACTCGTACCAGCCCACTGGATGTGGGATTGTTAACACGTTACGATATGTTCGATTATCCGCTCTTTTTAAGAAAACTACATTCGCTAGCCGGATAAGCTGTACGCGTATTGTAAACAGATAATTTATCTTTGTTTTAATATATATTGTAGCTTTGGGAGTTGATTATTTCTCAAGAAAACGTTCGTCGAAGACAGCCGAAAGTTCGTGTTTTTGTTTACAAGATGGTATCCGTATTGCGAAAATTATATTTTTAGGCATGTTCGATTATCCGCGCTTTTAAAGAGAACTAAGTTAGCTATCGGGATAAAGCTATACGTATGTTGTAAATAGATCATTTAACTTTCCTTTGATATATTCTATAGCTTTGGGGGTGGTTTATTTCTCAAGAAAACGTTTGCCAAAGGGCCGGTTAGGACCTTTGTTGTTTTGGGGTCGGTTACAATCCAATTAACTAGGAGGCTGGTACGAGGGTTCAACGTGTCAGCTATTCACTCTATTTGCTCGTCAATGCCTTCTATTTGCGCAACACCTTAAAACGCGAACAAATTCCGCCTATATAGTCCTGTATTGCTGACCAGCTCACAGTGGTTGTGTCAAGATATATACAGTGGTTGGCATTGCTTAACACTTCATTAACAAATACAAACTAATACTGCATGTTTTAATAACCGGTACTTTTTCTACCCCCAACTAAGCCGACAAGGAAACTATAATCAGAAACGAATAACATGTGTCAGTCTGCGAAAAAGGAGATATCGAGCTCGCTATCAAGTGTAATTAAAACCAGGGAAGATATGATTTATTCGCCAGATAAACACTGGTATTCGTGAATACGAATATCGCGTTTTCACACAGAGATATGGGAATATACATGACCCAGCAGGTTGTATGAAAATACTAAATATAGTAATACTCATGCACTTGAAACGCGAGCTTGATAATATTTCAAGGACTAAATAGCCCAAAGTTAGGGCGTCACTATGGAATATTATCACGGAGAACGAGTCTTTAGAAATTCAGGTTATATTTAGTGTAATTTTAGACATATTATACAGATAATGAATACACGCAGGTGCAGTGTTCTTCGCATAAAATGAGACACTTCAGACTTAAAATTTACAAAGTCCATGCGACCATGCACTTTAGGGGCCGCTCATGCAACATGGACCCGGTTAGCTTCATATATATATATCGCAATTTAAAAAAAAAAACCCGATTACATAGCTTTATGCCGAATTGGCGCAGTTGGTACGTTTATTAAACAGTTTCGGTTTCAAGGAAAGCGGGCCACGTCGCTTTGGCGGATCCAGCACGCGAATGTCTACTTTAGCAGGGTTCGTGAAGATGCTCTCGCCGCGTCTGGTCAACCAACATTCTTTATTAACTATATATACTTACAAATAATTTTATCGACATAAATAAGTATATTTAAACTACAGGAAGAACAACAATTATATTACATGACATATTTTGCATGATGAGGCTGGTATCGTCAAGCCTCGATCAGCCGAATGTTTCAAAAAGTGCGTCGTCTGCGTACTTTTTGGAACAACTCCGCACGATTATGAGAAGCGGCCTTTATAAAACATGCACCGTTAGGCAGAACGGAGCCGAGATCTCGCTTGAGCAAACAGGAATTCCAATTAGACGGAATTCCAGTTAGACAAACACTTTTTCAATATAGACGGGATGAGATAAATAAAAGGGGAAATATAATGCAATAGCTGCTTAACATCCCGTAACGGCGACAAAAATTATTTTCATAACCTGTTCCATAAAAATTCTCGGGTTTTTAGAAAGGTTAAACGATTTTTTGATAACAATAGATTAATCCTATCCCCAAACACAACCCTAACCTCCAACCACATTAGTCTCCTCCGCATGAGGCATCTCTGTGCCTTCTTTTTTCCGAGTCAAATAGCTTCCAAGGCTATTTTGTCCGAGCCAGAAATATTAACAAGAGCATCGCTTCGTCGTCCAATCCGTTCACAAATCCCAACAATCCATATACGTCCCTGCCATCCCAGCCAAAACATTGCTCCCATAGCCTAAGCTATTTGACTCGGGGGAAAAAAGCACAATGTCGCCTGCGGATGACGCTATAATGCGCTATCATGGTCTCCATCGATACATACTGAACAAGAAATAGAGCTTCTTCTTACCTTCGCTATAAATGCTTTTCAAATGTGTTTCAAGTCCTGAACGCGTGAGCCAGCCAACAAGGACAGGTTGTCATGTAAACACGAAACAGTAAACTGAAACGTCGCCAATCGCAATATCGCGCCGAAAGGATTATTAAAACGCGATATTATAATAAGGCTGAGAAACAGCTGGTATATTTCCAATTATTGATGTTGGCATAGCTAAAATGTTAAGAAAATCGCAGAAATTTGTAACAATTATATAATCTGGCAACAGTTAACTGCATTTGACTCGATATAGCTGACACGAAGAATCTGCATATTGCATATATATATTGAGTTTTCAAAATATTAAACAAAAATAATAAATGATAATGATAAACAAGGCTATATATGCAATCAACAATTAAGCAGGCCAATGTGACATTAAGCTGACATCATAAATAAGCGAAAAACGACAACCGATGTTTAAAAATAGAGCAATGGGTAAATTTCTTTAAGATTTTTAGATCCCTTGTCGTTGACTTTGTGTCGGCAACTTATATACATGTATTTTGCGTAACACTATATGGTTCAAATTGGATTTCCAACTTTTGTGTGTTTTATTTCATTGTTTTTATCTATTTTGCAAGTTTTGTTATCAATTATTTTCCTATGAACTTATCGTACTGAACTTATCGTATTGAACTTATCGTTCCATATATGGGAGGTGGGAGGCTCCGTACGAAGAGCATATATACATTGCCCTAACGAGCATATACGTTGCCCTGACAAGAAAATACATTGCCCTCATTACCGTTTCTGAAAGCCCAATAAATCGGCTGTTACCAATGCTTTTGAATTTTCCGAACAAGACACATTATGTTAATATGAATTAGCATTAATTATCATAAATCAGGTTGACAAACTTTCATCTTTCCGCTAGAAAAGACCATCTTGCACGCCCGCGTAGCATCATGAAAATTCAAAATGCCACCAATCGCAGAGTTGTTTATGAAATCAAATCAAACTTGGCGTGTGAGTGGATCTCGTGTCCCTGGCGCTTGTCGAATTTCAATTTTTAATCTTGCGTTACCGTGTGCCGTGTTTTTCGATTGACGACTTCGAGGGTCTTCTATGACCCCTTTTCACTGGGCCGGACAGGAAAGAGTTAAAGGCAACAAAAATTAAGTTTGTCTAATATGAAAGAACTCGTAAAATGATAGAGTAACACGTTTTACAACTTTTCCGTATTTTACTTCATTTTTGAAATATTTCAGTTTGTTTGATTGATGTGTAAATGAGATGGTCACTGACGTTTTTCGCACATTAAAAAATGTCTTATATCCCAATGATTGCTAAGTTGTTTACAACGTTCATTATCATGAGGAGTGATACGTACATTTTCACGTAAATTTGTGGAAATACTTAAAGATGTAACTAATATTTTAATGAGTGAAAATTCTCTACCCAGTACCTGACGTCAGCTGAGACCATCTCATTTACATATCAAACAAACTGAAATATTTCAAAAACGAAGTAAAATACGGAAAAGTTGTAAAAGGTGTTACTCTATCATTTTACGAGTTCTTTCATATTAGACAAACTTAATTTTTGTTGCCAATGTCCTTTAAGGAAGTCGAGGGTGGGGGTTCGAGTTGGGTAGTATCGGAGGGGGGTTAGGGTTAGAAAACTCGCTAGGCGGGGGGTTAGGATCTTTGTTGTTTTGGACACGGTGGTCACTCTAATCATATGGCCGCCGAAAAATATTCCCGGCCAACCTCGTTCCCAGAGCATTTTGCCTCCACGGTGGAAGGTCGGCGTAAATGGCCCTGAGATCGGCTGGTCACATGACACCCAGAATTTCTGGGTGTTTAGATATGATAATTTTTGTGGTCTTTGTTCCATTTCCTTTATCTACTTTGTTGACCTGAATAATTGAGAAATATTCAATGCTCTTCAGAGTTGTTCATGTCAGCATTCGTCGGCATAAAAGCAGCTAACAAGCTTAGTAATCCACCATACATCCATGGTTATCTCTTACAAAAGGTATGAAGAAGCATATATCCAATTTAGCGAAAGCTATCACTTCTAATTTGCTTTCAGATTTAGATGAATAAATTATACTCGGCTGAATTAATTGCGTTTTATGACAAACCAATCGCATTATAGAATGGACCAGCCGACCCAGGGCCATTTTCGCCGACCTTCCGCTGTGGAGGCAAAATAGGGGACGAGGTTGATTCCCGGCTTTCTAGTAACTGTAATGGAGCCGTAATTTGTGTCCTAAATTACGGGAAAGTATCTTAAAAGATCAGAGACAGATACAGATAGTCTCTGTCGCCTATTGTAAAACTATATAGCGTGGTCACTTCAAGATGGCCGCTGCAAAATATTCCTGGCTTCATTTTTTCGCAGCATCTAAACAATAGTTGCTCGATACAGTCTTTATTTAGAGTTCAGTGGAAAGCAGCTTTGCTGTTGTGCCACCTATCTATCAGGCACCGGCTTTAATAAGCGTGAACATGCTGTTCATGATTTTCAGACGATGTTATCTCGCGAAGAGTTGTCCTTTCAGGATTGAGATCAACGTAGATAAAAATCGTTTTGGAAAGTGTTTTCTAACTCATAAAACATGCTGTCAAATACGTGTCAAATATGCTATTCAATCAACGGCGCGGGGTTCTTTGAAATGCGTTCTTTGAAATTATATTGCTTTTAAGATAAATTTATCATAACCGACAACCGCTCCGCAATAATCCCCTCGCTCGCTTTTTCTACCACTACTCCCCCTCCCCACCCTACGCCTAGAGTTTCTTTTCCTCTCTGTGGACGTAGATTTTGTACGTTATCTCGGCCAATATTTACTCGATTTCAATTCAGAAAACAGATTTGGAATTACCGAGTCTAAATACGTAACATACGTGTTTATTATATTACGAGAACTTGTATACCCTTCGTAGAAACGGTTTATGTACTTAGAAATTAGTCGGCAATCAGCCGGCCCGTCCGCTTCGTCGTATACTTTGAACGTTATCTCGATCAATATTTAACCGTTTTCAATTCTGAAAACAGATTTGGAATTAGCGAGTCTAAATACATAACACACGTACCTATTATATTACGCAAACGTGCATACCCTTCGTAAAAATCTCTTTATGTAGTTCGTCAGATCACAAATCGCCAATGGCCACTTTGGGAAAATATTGCCCAAATATTGTTCTATTCAAACGGATCACCCAAACCGACTTTTTACTTCCTTATAATAATAATAATAATAATAGACGTATTAGGAGCATTATACAATAGTCTCAATGCTCTTACAACAATATATTCTTAAATTTACTTATAAAACATATTACAGTTTCATTATAAGATAAAGCCTGCTACATATTTTCCCACTATGAAGAAAAAAAACAAAACAAAAAAACTATTAATTTTAAAAAAGAAAAGGAGTGTTGAAAACCATGCTCCGCTGAAATAAATATATATATATATATTGTAGATGTGGGAAATCCGTTTTACGTTTGAAACTCTCGCTGCTACAGGTCATAAGTTTTGAGACGCGTATACGGTTGTACGTTTACGAAGGTGTAATCTTTTCAATACGGTTCAAATAACTATACAAACAACAGATGATTTACGCTAACTTACAAACATACTGACTATAAACGATTACAGAATGGAAAACTTACGTTTGCAACCTGTAGTTCTGTCTGTTTGGTATATAACATACGATGTAGCTTGGCTCGATTATTTACGATTGGCCTCACTCCCTTGTTATTCAACTTCGATTTACTTTTGTGTTAGCAATCAGCCACCTCCTTTTAGCGTCGGAATTTACATAATTACAAAATTTACATAACCTTCGATCTCACATGGGACAAGTATAACAAACAAACAAACGAACCATAACTGTAATTTGTTCAACAAATAAAATACAGGGTGTATAAAAAAAACGTGACCTTTAGAAATTAACCTATTGTTGTTAAGCACAATATTTTATGCTCCTGGGAATTTAAAATAGCTTCTAATCGTATGAAGGAGCATAACTGCATAACAAATTGTCAAAGTACTAATTAGTCATATCATCAGTTCGAATAAAAATGGTTCAACTGACCAGAGCAACGAGTTTTCACATTGAGTAAGTACATTGAGTTTCGGTATAATGTAAAACAGTAAAAACTCGTTGCTCTGTGGTCAGTTGAACCATTTTTATTCGAACTGATGATATTACTAATTAGTACTTTGAAATTTATTATGCAGTTATGCTCCTTCATACGATTAGAAGCTATTTTAAATTCCCAGGAGCATAAAATCTTGTGCTTAACAACAATAGGTTAATTTCTAAAGGTCGCGTTTTTTTTATACACCCTGTAGAGAACCAAAAAATTTTCAGTCAATAAACAAAATAGAACAAAAATGTTTAGTTCGATTGCCTATAGTATATTCGAGTAATTAACACATTTTGGTTTTCCCAAACACATTTTGGTTTTCCCAAACACATTTTGGTTTTCCCAAACACATTTTGGCTTTCCCAAACACATTTTGGTTTTCGATGATTGTCTTTACGTTTCGCATGTAAACTTCGATAGTTTGAAAGCTTCAAACCAAGGATTGCGGTATTTTGGAGGACAGAGGTTATAAAATCGGGCTCCAGTTGTTACGATGTAGCCAACTACATCGCATGCTGACGATGGCTCCTCGAAGATGGGGAAAACCCATTCTTGAGTTTCTATGAAATATGAACGCGACACAACTAATTTCAATTTATATATTAGCCGATGTATAAAAACAATAATATAGATTATATTTAACAGAGAGAGCGTTTAATATAGCCATTAAAGTGAGTATAACCCCTAATTTTTTTTAGTTTTCCAAGTTCTTTTACGGTTTTTGATTTGGTCCATTGGTTTCGAAGATATCTTTCTTCCAATATTGCAAGAAATCGCTATTTTGAATATTCCGCAAGAAATTCCTGCAAATTGCAAAGAGCCTGGTACCCACATGATGTGACGTAGCTTAAGGGTGGGGATTTTCTCAGTGACAGTGTATACAACACTACAACAGAAACCAACACTGTCATCGAAGCGAAAAAAATGCCAGATAGATGAGTTGTTTTGGGCGAGCTCACTGATCTCGAAAGAAGACTGGATCGAGCAACTATTGTTCAGAAAATGAAGCCGGAAGTCCGCCATTACTAAGGGGACCAACTGAGGATCGTATGAGATTTTTTGTTGGATTATGTGCTCTTACCATCGACGAAATAAAATAATTTTACTATAAAGAGGACCAGAAGACATTTTTCAAATTACTGCCGGGTAAAACAATTCATGGCCTACCTACAGATTTACTGCGACTTTGGTCCCTTAGTAATGGCCGCCGTCGGCTCTAATTATCCAGTGAGAGAAGCCTAATATGAGACGTCAAATTAGGTTCAAAATTTTATGCATTTAATGTTAACAAAGAAACTATATTGGCCAGACACTAAACCTATTTCGCGAGCGTCACAGTTTGATTTGCTTGCAAACTCGGAGCTTCTAATGATCTCTCGTCAATTTACATTATGCAAATATGCAAGCTTCAAAATCAGCTAGTCAGATACAATAGAAAGCTCAATCCAGTCATATTTTTGAGATCAGTGGGTGTGCTAACGAATCAGACTTGACAAAAGGAATTTCACTTCATCGTATGCCATTTTGGAAATTGGCGTCCTTAAGCTACGTCATCACGTTGCTAGTCCCAGTTCCCTTTAATTTGCGGTTTTTTCTTACTAATAGCATACTTAAAGTGTCTATATCTTCGAAACCAATGGACCAAATCAAAAACCGTAAACGAACTATACAGCTAATTTTGGCTTTACTACTACGAAAAAAATAGGGTTTACAGGCACTTGTTTACCTGACTGCCCCAACAGGTGTCTGGCGTAACGTACCAGCGTTCTTAACCACTGAGCGATTGAGACACGGTCAGGACAGTCAGACAATTTTCAGACGCCATTATTGAGCACCGAAAGAACATACGGATTCGTGGAGGGCCAGGGGGTGCGCTCTATACTACTCCTGTAAAATGTGAATCTTAGGAATACAATTTTCAGCATTTGGAAGAAATAATTCATAGGTAGCAAATTCAACTATATGCGGACATAGTACATACCTGAACCAAGATACAAACACAAATGACATCCACTGTTATCGTCCTGGGACTCGCACTTTGTCAGGTCATGGTCCTTAGCATAGCTCTCCATGATAAAAAGTACCTGTTGCAAGTGTTCCTGTGGTTTGTACTTTGCTTCCGACAAACCCAATCTTAGGATGACTTGAATGATAAACAACGTTCAGACCAGAACACTTTGCTGTCGCGTTTCCTCGGGTATCATCTGGAACTGAACGACGAATGCGCATTATCTCAGCCACTTCCTCGTCGAGGTAACTCCGGTAGGGATACCCACTGACATTTTTCGCATACGAAGCGGCGTCCTTGCTGGCCTTCCATTGTTTGGTGACGTACTGGGTACTTGGCCAGTTAGGGATCTCGCTCTTCCGCTTCCGAAACACGTCTAGGAACCTCTCGATGTCAACACAGAGATGGGCTAAAAATCTATCCTTTGCGGATATCCACGAACCACGGTGGATGGACAAGATTCCACGCTCGACCCCGGAAGTGGACAACATAGTCTTCGCTGCTTCGATGAGCTCATACACTTGCTCGGGTGTCATACGGCTGAATTCCGGCTCGATAGTTTTGCTACTTTTTGGCAGAAGTATGAAGTGTGCTCTTGGAGTGTAAAAATCGAACGAGACCCGAAACGTGGCATTCTTCCGACCATTCGGCAACAAGTCAAACATTTGAGACTGATCCATACTGGTCGATCTTGGTTTGCTGTTGTGGAGTCTGACAGAATTCGGGAAAGGGTCTCACTTTCACTTTCACTTTCGTAATGTCAACAAAACAACATGCAGGTACACGACGCTCAGTTCCGCGAAAAAAGTTCAATAATTCATTTCTTTAATTCTTCACGTTGAAGAAATGAATACTATGGAATACGTATACGGAATGGAAAGTGGAGAAGACAATTTCGCCAATACAATTTTTCGCCTCGAATTTTTCCCCTGCAAGTGACGGAGGCTATTTTCTGTTTCGTAAACGGCCGTTGTCAATATTTCTGACGGTGTTATAACTGAGTAAGAATACCTTAAGTAAGAGGAAAATCCCGAGAATGGAGGTATTAATTCACGAATCTGGATTAATACCGACGTTCAGTTAATTTAACTCTTTCCTGTCTGGCTGAAAAACATCCAAAATTGAACCACCTTTTTATTCTATTGATATATCTCTGGATTAATTAACCATAACTGTTGCGAAAGCTATACATTTTCTGAAAGCCAATAAATCGGCTTTTACCAGTGCTTTGAAACTTCTCGAACAAGACATTAATGGGAAATTTAAAAGTATTGGTAAAAGCCGGTTTATTGGGCTTAGTTCAGAAAATGTATATAGCTTTCGCAACAGTTATGGTTATACTGTATTTCCAGAGATATCAATAGAACAAAAAGGTGGTTCAATTTTCGGGAGAAATAAAGAGGACTACAGTGGTATCTCAGGCAAGAATTTAGTTCAAGCAATTATGGACATCATTTAGCTTTGATAAAGGCAGAGGTGGTAGCAGATATCGAAAACAAAACATATATACACTTCGATATATAAAGACTTCAAACAATAGTTTTTACTTAAAGTGCCCCTACCTTAAAAATTTTTATTGTCTTGTTTGGAAGAACTTTTAAAATAATAAAGTAACTTCTTTTGAAGATTTTCACTTCTTCGCTTTCTTTGTGAGATATATCAGTTTGTTTGACATGCAAATATCTGGAATTTCGTCACACATGCATAATGAGTTATCAGAGAATGTTATATATCTTTGCGTTCATGAAATAAAAACACTAAAGTGTGAATAACACGTGTGCGTTTCTCCCAACATAACACCAAACTTCTTGATTTTAAAGGATTTCGTTCGAGAATGAAAGAGATATACACATTTCTCCAATAAGTCATTATGCACGTGTGACGAAATTCCAGACATTTGCATATCAAACAAACTGATATATCTAAAAAAGAAAGCAAAGAAACGAAAATCTTCAAAATAAGTTACTTTATCATTTTAAAAGTTCTTCCAAACAAGACAATAAAACATTTTGAGGTTATGGACACTTTAAAGTTTGTTCATAATTGCTATTCTGAGTTTCACGCGGCGAGGCGATCATCTTCAGGCAACTGTGGAAGATTCAAATAAGTCATAAAACGTGTTGTGCTGCGTAGGCAGTATAGAAATACAAATCAAATGTCTAAAAAGGTTGGTGTACTGCCGAAATAGCGTGTAAGTTGTCTAACGTTTCGAGTGAAGGCCCTTCGTATGAAGAAAGTGAAACGTTTCACTATCTGACGAAGGGCCTTCGCTCGAAACGTTACAGGGCAATTCCATGTTGAAATGCACTTTTTGTGATTTCTTAAATTAAGCAAGAGCCCTTAGTGGCTAAGGAAATATTATCCGCTTTATGCTTTTTAGCTATAAAAACGTCTAACTTTATTGCCAACATCCAAATACAGCGTTGTAACTCTTCAAATTTACCTCTACATTTACAATTTTACATGAAATTAAGGTTTTTACACAACATTTACAATGTGCGCATACTATGCTTAAAAAGCAAAAAGCAGTATTTTGGTTGATTGTTGAAAATATTACAATGGATTAAATTTGTTTTAAATCCAATCCCCTATCAAATTGGGTAACTTTGGGGACAAATATTAATAAAGAAGCATGAGACAAAAGTGTAATGTCCGTTACGGCTTCTGTGTATAATGTCCGCTGCACACAAATTTGTTATTTATTTCAAAAAAAGGTAAAATTTTATCCAACATGTACAAATAATTTTAAAGTATGTACAAATGGATTCATAATTTAGGTGTTTTGTTGTAACAATCATTGTAATTGAGAAGATATGTTGTTTGAAAAAGTACTAAAATAGGCATGTCTTTTCTGGAGTAATGTCCGTTACGCAAAATATTATGATTGTAAATATATGACATTTTCCAAAACACTCTGAAATGAAACAATGGTAAAAGTGGAAGAAATATATCAAATTAGTTTTCAACATTTGACAAACTGTGTAATGTCCGTTACATGGAATGCCATACACTACTCACACGCTGTATTTCGGCAGTGTCACCAACCTTTTAGATATTTGATTTGTGGAAGATTCAGTTATTTCCACCAACAAAGTAACATACTGTATTTGTTTGGTATATTTCCCTGCACGATTACTCCTTGCAAACGAGGCTTGTAAGAGTGATAAGATCAGAAGGAACATTGTCTTTGAGAAGAATTCCTTTCTCTCGGTTACAATCAAGTTCATCAATAAAACCAAACCAATACACTACCATGCCGGGACCAAATCTGAAACACGATGGAACGCTTTGACGTAATACATAAACGGTTTTTTTAAATAATTATGGCCAGAAATCAAGACGCACAAAGCTTACTTGTTTTAAAGGGATACTCCAGCCAAAATACAAATATAGTTCATATGAAAGATCTCACTGACTTTAGTTTATTTCCAAAGTTTCAGCATTCCTATCAATTTAGTTAAGAAGATATGGCTAGTTGTAGTTGAAAATTTGAGGATTTTGACGCCATATCGGTTTTGAAAATATGACGTCATTGAGTGATTCTTTATCGGCAGTGGAGTTGTTTTGATGGCGATCACATAGTGATATCTGTTGTGAATGCTCTTTGGAGGAGAATTAGTCGAAATAAACTACTTAGTTCCTCGTGCAGGAAAGTAGAGGAGATTCTTAGGCATAATACGAGATAGAATCACTCAGTGACGACATATTTGAGAAACAAATATGGCGTCGAAATTGGACAAACTCTCCAACTTCAACTAACTGTATCTTCTTAACTAAATTGATAGGCATGCTGAAACTTTGGATATAAACTAAAGTCAGTAAGATCTTTCATATGAAATCCCTTTAAAAATCCCTTTAAAATATCCTTTAAAAATCCTTTTAAAGTATCCCTTTAAAAATAGAAAACGTGACCAAATGTCGTGGGAACCAGAAACATGCCTAGTGGCCCAAACAGATATTTCCTATCACAGTACAGAGACAGGGGCAATCTAATACAAAATGAAAATGACATCATTTGTGTCTCTGTTCTCAGATAGAGTGGAGCTTGACCAATCAGAGCCTGTGTAAGACGATTGTTTATACATTGTAAGACCAGAAAATCCAACAGAGAACCAAATGTAATCTTACTGAAGATTCCGTTTGCTTCTTCACAAGGGCCAGTTGAACATGGAACTGTTTAAGTAACAATTTAAGATCTAATATTATCAACTTAGCCACTTTCAAACGCGGCTTGCTTAAATATAAAAACTAGTGTATACGATGTAGATGATCCAAAAACATGAAAAATCGTAAATGGATTGAGGTAGACACCTGTTGATATCTTTATTTATTTATTTTTTCTCTTTATTATTTTTGTGCTTGTTATTTTAATGGTCCACTGTAATTGGAGAACCTGTGGTGGTATCCCAAGTTATGTTTATTAGCTTATGTTTATTCGCTTGTTATTTTATAGTGACCGATAGATATCGAGCAGCAGCGAGAGAGACAAGCCTTTAAGCTGATTCCCAATTCTGCGTTTTTTCCACCTGCACGTATAAACGTACATAAAAAGTTGAATATGTTTCAACTATTCAACTTTTTACCTACATTTATGTACGAGTGGAAAAACGAGGCACTGAATATCAGCTTTAAGGGTTGACAAGCTTATGGCTCGTCAGACATCGAGAATGGATAATCTCATTGTTAAATAGAGACACGACGTACCTGTTCCAATAACTCCAAAACTGTTCTTTCAGATAATTCCTGTGGCTCGCCTCATCCCCGAACGAAGCCTTGGACTCGATCCAATTCACCACATGGCCGTCAACAGCTATAACAATAACACATTAAATTCAAGATAAAAAACGATTTATCAACGTTTTGTTAAGTTAAAATTTTTATAAGGAAAAATTTGTAATGTATAATATTTTTAATGTAATATAGTTAGATAAAATGCATGGCCCTTATAAGGATATCAGCCTCTGAGCTAGATATAGGCTACCATGCGTATTGAAGTCTTTACATTTACATCACCTCTACCATATCATACAATCATAGTCAAACAAGTTTACTCACTCACCAACAGGAACCTGAAGTTTAATATCTGGGGTTTTGTCATAACCTTGACTTCTCATTTCGTCCTCTCCTGTAAAAGTTCAAACCAAATACTCTAAAAGGTTAGTGTACTTCCGAAATAATGTGAAGAAGGCAAGTGCGCAACGAGGAGGGGTCGGGGGTAGCGATCAGCCCCCGTTTTGGAGGAGTGAGAGGGAAATTTTCGTGATGAATTTACACTCTATCCAAGAAGGGTTGATGTGACTAATTTGATATTTGAGTAACATTCCTAACATAATTGTTAATATTCCTGGTTCAAGCCTCAAGGGGCTGGGATCAGTCGATCACTATGCAGTCTGTGTCTTGTAAAATCGTGTATTGATAATTATATGCCATCGCAGTGGCGTCATATTCATTACTTTTACCAAGGACAATCAAAGTTGTAGTTGACAGTTACCTATCCATGTGAAACATTTAGTAAAGTACATTGTTTATTATGTCCAAATTAAAAACTGCATGCAAGTCTACCACTGTCAGGAGATTGTGTAATGACGATATTCAAGGCAATGACAAGTCAGCACTCTAACATTAGCGTAATTAAAACCTGAAAGGAAACTGCCTGTCATCACTGATCAGTGATCACTACGATAGTTTTTGTTAATATACTTTTACAAATTATTAAAAGTTTTGCCAAACATGTTAAAATGAAAGTCTAATCTCATTTGGGCCAAAATATTTGTTAAAGTTAAAATTGGTGAGAAACATTAAAAATTGTGATTTAAAACCTTCGTATTTTGCCCAAAAGAGCACTCGAAATGCAGGAATTGCATTGTCAACATGTCATTGAGACCCAAAATTCAAACTTCTGGGAGGGCATTCTCCCGAACCTTGGTACAATTGTGTCGTCATATTGGAGGGGGCTTTGCTGCTTTAGGACATAAAAACGACCCAGGAGGTCTAATTACGTTTCGAGCGAAGGCCCTTCGTCAGTACATGTACTGGACACAATATATTCTAGTGTGTGTAACTTTTCCACCATATAACCTACCAAGAAAGGGAATTTTCTGGCTTCGTAGCTTTTCTTGAAGCATTTTTTCGTATTCCAAGCCCACATCGCTATGAAAAACTAAGGAATGTGTAACAAAAATCTTAAAACTCAAGAGTGATAGAGATGCCATATTTAATAAAGTGCCATATTTTTCACAAGCCATGTCATTTCGATCTAGATTAGGAAAAAAATGCAAAGCAAAGCCATCATTGATTGTCGTAGATGCCACTTTTTGCGTGTCTTTCCCTGAAATTTGATCTCTGTCGCGGTTGCACAAGATTTTACAAACATCCCAGTCTGGAGTTAATATACTGTAGTTCATCTTTAGACGTAAGAGTGTAAATATAATTTATCATTTCCCGAAAGTAATTGTTGGATAAGTAATTTAAATTAATGTAAAAGTTCCTAAGACACAAATAAAACAAAATACCATATCTGTAATATTACTTAGTTAATGTCCATGTAAAAAAATGCCCAGTATTAAAGAAATACCTAATGTTTCCGTGTTTGCAGGATGCTGTGATCCTAACACGCGGGTTGCAAGACTGAGAAAAGCGTAAAAACACGAGTTGTTAGACGAGTGTTTTTTAGCTTTTCGAAAGTGGAGCAACTTCCCAAGTGTTTGGATCACAGTATCCAAACAAGGAAAAACAATTAGGTATTTCTTTTATAAAATAATACAAGAGAACGAGTATCAAAACTTAAGGAAATTTTTGGCGGTAAATTTCCGTGTTTGGATGGCTTGATCTAATCAGAGCCTGCGTAGCATACATGTTATTTTTAATATTTTATAATGTCAACAAGACAATAACATGCAAGGAGATATATTTTTTAGTCAAAATTTGACACCACTTATGAAAAATTACTAACTATAAAAATCAGTTCAATGACAATGTATAAAAGTAGCAAATGTGTTTCTTGCTTCAGCAGTCTTTATGATAAACTCAAATTTCTGGGCTGACAAATTTCTGTTCCTTAAAAATAGGATACCGTTTGATGTTGTCAACAGATGGACCAGAATCCTGATCACTCATCACACACTGTTTAAAAGAGATAAAAACTTGGTATTAAAAAGGAAGGTGTGACATGCTAAGATAAGGAATCATGAATCAAAAACACTATAAAAGAACAAATTGGTGTGATGTGGAAACATGAACTCTGACAAAACTAAATGGGGTGGTGACGCACTGTAATTGCGTTACCACCATATTTCGTTGGCGGTAACATTTTAATATTTAAGAAAGCGTTTGTTTTAATATTTCACATTTTTTGGTTCTTGGGTAAAGATATTTACCATATTGTTACCGTAAAACTATGTTTGCGGTAATTCGCGTTTCGTTAGCGCAATTTTGGACAGCCTGACTCTAAAAAACCCCTCATATTGTGTAAATGAGAGTGATTCTGTATTAATACAGTGTTATTAGGTAATAGTTAAGAAATAGAAAACATTTTCCACATTTTCCATGAAAATATAGTGTTATGCGCCATCATGGCTGCACGCGTTTTCGTATCTCTTGATCGAATTCTGGTTTATTTCACTTTTTACATGTTTTATGGAACATGTTTTAACTTGTTGAATGTAGTTCTTATTAATAATATCTGGAGTATTGGAGTACTGGATTCATTCACTATCCTACACTGGAATATAACGTCTGGAGGTCATCGTCATCTTAATTTTGATGGTCAACCTAATGAGATGCAAGAGCTTATTCCTAGATCGTACAACGCGAAAACTCTTAAGTATTTTAATTGTTCGTCGACTATTTCTGGTGAACTACATTCTTACTTGAAGGATTTGAGTATTCTGAAGCCTTTTCGTGGATGTATAGAAGTGGGAAAATGGTGAAAGAAAAGTTGAAGTTAAATAATTTGAATATTCAAACTCAACTCCAACGAAGCGAATTAAAATCTTTCGCTTCAAAGAACACTCACAAGAGATCATTTGAATCTCGTTAACACCGATATAAATATCAACCCTATTACCAGTTGGAGAATGGGTCCGGTTTCGCGACCGGTCAGTTTTCTCGCAACTCCAACTTAAAAACAACTAATAGAGATATATTTCAACAAAGCAACATCACTGCCACTGCCAATGATATCCCGAAAAACTCTAAGAAAAAGCAATTCTATTACTGGCGTGCTGGCACCATCAATGTTAGAACTCTCAGGGAGAAGGCGGACGTCACGAAATGGGCGCGAGTCATTAAGAACATTAAGGAGGCTAGACTTGACATTTGTGCCATCCAGGAGACGCGCATTAAGGATACAGGTTCTGCACTGGAAAGTGGCTATGATATCTATTGGTCAGGCTATAAAAAATTCCCGAAAGGTGGCGCGCAAGCCGGCGTCGGTCTTGCTATACGTGTGTCACCTGACATACATGTGATAAGCGTGGAAAACATTTCACCACGTATGATTTTGGCGGAGTTGACGATTTTTGGGCTGAAAGTGAAGACTATCAGTGCATATGCGCCAACTGAAATGGGTACGGACAACGCCAAGTACAACTTCTATAAAGATCTCCACAATTACAGCACCACCACGAAACGACAACATTTACTTCTTCTCGGGGACTTTAATGCAACCACTAACGCTATTAGACACAAAGCCACCTACTTTCATGGCCAGTGCATGGATAACATCGTATGCAATAACAATGGTCATCGACTAGTCTGTTATTGCGCTGAAAAACGATTATATGTCCTCAACTCCTACTTTGGACACAAGCCACACAACTCGTACACATGGTATTCGAACGATCAAGTCACCAGAAAGATCTATGACCTTTGCCTCACCAACGCCTTCCTTAAAAACAACGCGCTGGACTACCGTGTCCGGTTCAGTTACGATTTCGAAAGCGACCATAAATTGGTTGTAACACGTTTTAGAACACCGAAGCGTCGGGTTGATAAGAAATCGCGAAAATGTAGGAAGAAAACTAGTAAAATCGACTTCGGTGCTATTGGAAACGAACATATCGAAACCTTCAAAGATGTGCTCGATGGCCAGATCGCTTCCGCGAATGACGACTATTCGGCCGAAACATTCATTGACTTCCTTGCTAAAGCCGCCGAATGTCTACCGAAACAACGCAACGATAAACGTCCAGCCTACCCTTGGGATAACGATCAAGAACTACGTGAACTGATAGAAAAGCGCAAAAAATACCATTTGGGACATGAAAAGCGAGAGTATAGAAAAATGACTAATGAGATAAAAAGACGGGTTAAACATCTAAGAAATGAACACTTCAAAGAAGAAGCCTCCCGGTTTTCGTTAGCAGTATCCAACCGACAAATTGAAAGAGCCTATAAAATTGCAAAAGAGCAAAAGTCGACACGACGAGCAAAAACACGCCATATAGAGTGTCCTGGACTTGCTACCCATTTCAAGAATCATTTTAATCCCGATCATTGCTCCAAATCAACCCCCGCGACCCTCCTTGATCCAAATATGAAACCTCAGCACAATATCAAAACCAACGAAGATATACCTAGCCAGGAAGAAATCGTCACTGCCATCAAACGGATGAAAATTAAGAAGGCGAGTTTAGATCTACCCGCTGAGGTTCTCCAGATCGCCATTGAATCCAAAACCTTTGTAAATGAAGCCACCAACTTTTTCCAACGACTCTGGACAAATAGAGGGGTGCCACGCTATTTTTGCCTTGGAGAAATTAATGCTATTTTCAAGAACAAGGGTAGCCAAAAAGATGCGACAAAATACAGAGGCATTACACTTTCAACAATTTTGGTTAAAATCCTGGTCAATGTCATGTTGGAACGCATCACGCCGGTATATGACGAAGTGCTCAATGAGGGTCAAATGGGCTTTAGACCAGGCCGTGGTACAATAGACGGGATTTATTGTTTGAAAAGGGTACATCAGTGGGCAAGAAAACAGCAGAGGGAAATTTTTTGTCGGAATGGTCGATCTGTCAGCGGCTTTTGATCACATACACCGAAAATGGTTATTTATGGCGGTAAGGATGGTATTTGGTGAAGGATCGGTTATTGTGGATATTTTGGAAGATATGTATAGTAAGACGGAGTGTAGAATGAAGGGGGACACGGTATATTTTGAGACAACGTCAGGAGTGCGTCAAGGTGGTTCAGAAAGCCCCTATTTATATAATATTTATGCGGACCACTGTATGGAAGTTTTTGCCAAACGATGCAAAGAGGAGGGCATCCCGCCACTGGAAATCCCGTTTAAAATCCCCATCCAATGCGTAATATCAAATGAAATTGTGACCGGTATGTTAATATTACGTTGGCTTGGATATGCTGATGATTTGGTCATTTTTGCGTTGAGTGCCACTCACCTCGACAAAATGCTCAACATCCTAAACGGGGTATTCATCAACTATGGCCTCACTATCAACATTGAGAAAACCGAGACTCTCATTCTCAACTGGAAACTCGGAAAATCTACCATAAATGACGTCTACCCAATCACCATCGCCTCTCTCCGGTTCCGAAAACATCAAAAATAGAAAAGAGTTTAAGTACCTTGGCGCCCTGATCGAATATAACAACAGCTCCACTGGAGACTCCGAGATCAGTGCCAGAATCACCAACGCCACCTGCAAGTTCTTTGAACTTGCTGACTTTTTCAAAAATCGAAAAATTGCCCTGAAGACCCGTATCCGTTTCTTGGAAAGTCTAGTCAGATCAAGATTTACGTATGGCTGCCAATGTTGGGTGTTGACCAAACGCCAGCTCGAAAAGATCGAAAGTGCCTACATTCAACTCCAGAGACATATGATAAAATGTGGTTACCAGAGGCAGACGACCCGCCACACCTATACGCGAAAAGACGGTACAGAGGGAGAATTCGCTAAATTCCGCCTAAAAAATGAAGAAGTCACGAAGATCTGTGGAGCTGAGCCGCTAACAGATTTCATACAGCGGCAACAGTCCAATTGGATTGGTCACTGTGTGAGAGCTGACGAAAACTGTTATATTAAACAGCTCACTTTTGCCGACTATTACAAGGGCGAACCTAAAAAGTCTGGCAAAATGGACACCACTTATACGCAGGTCATGAAACAAGCTAAGCAAGACAGTAATAGGATAGAAACAGAGGAATTGGTGCTGATGATGCAACGTTGAAACTAGCGCTTACGGGCTCTAACCACAATGTTTTCGGCAATATTTTGACCGAAAATGTGGAATAATATTGATTGATTGATGTTTCCATAGTGATAGAAACACGAGTTATTTCGAACGTTATTCCCGAAGTTATTTTATTTCCACGCTATTTCGAGTTCTCCCAAACTTTCACGAGTGTTTCTATAACGTATGTAAACACGGAAAGATGTTTTCTATTTCTTTTATAAAATAACACCGAGGAAATAAGTAATAAGACTCTTTTATTAAAATGATGAAAATATACATTCTCCTTGCTCGCGCTAGACAGCGTCGTCGGCTGCTCAAATAAACATAAACGCTCTTAACTGTGAAGAAAAGCATCCAATCTTCTCGTTTTTCTTCTTGTTGGCTGTCACAGAACATATTTATCGACATTTTAGCTGTTTGTGAGCAAAGGTTCGTCTTTACGGTTCATTTTATAAAAATGGCGGGAAAAATCCATGTTTTCCATCGAGTTATAGAAACACGGCTTTCAGCCAATCAGCGCGTGCGTTTTTAATTTGTTGTTTTATAAACTGTATTGATACAGTATTAAGGTAATATGGATTGTATTTTTCTCTCATCACTATTTTCACTTTTTATTTTTATATATTTTTTTTATCTTAGCATATGTAAACATTACTATTATTATATTTTGTTACGCGCATTTGATCATATTCTCATGTAAATTTGCGCGATATAAATATTAAAAATTATTATTATTATTATTATTAAGATAATAATCATTACTTGATGGACTTCTTCTGAAAGCCTTTTGTCAGGAATAAGGGAAGGATCTTTAATCATATGACCTATTACATCCTTTGGTACTAAAAGATAGATTGTAGATTTTAGCTACACTGTAATTATTGTGTATATCTCATATTTTTTATATATTTATATATATAATTAGAGATCACATGATTAACCCTAAATCAAAATGATTAATCCTAAAATTACCTGAACTGTCTTTGTTGCAATAAGTATAGGATAAATACTTTTCCAAGATAATACGTGCAAGAATACAATGTGGCATTCCTATCTCTTGAGAGATTCTAATAAGAATCGAACCAGTCTCATCATTGCTCACAGCTTCCAAGTACCTGGAACGACAGTGGCGTTCAATTATGAGGATAAAATTAAAGGAAGCCAATGAAATAAGTGGTTTAATTATAGTGGTGCTTTAACAACTAACAATAATTCTAACAATAAACATTAAACTATGTACGTGGACAAATGTCAAGCTCAAATCATCAAGTAACGGACAGGATTCGAACCTGTAACATTCTCATTGCTCATGGTGAGATGCTCTAATCATTGAGCGACCAAGACTAGGGGTGCACCGGATTTAGTGTCTGGCCGGATAGTGGATGATCTCACTACCGGATAATTTGTTTTTGACAATTTTCCACGTATTAAATAATTGTGTTAATTCAAATATAATAAAAATAGACATCAGTACAACAAAACATCAATATTGAGCTTGTTTATCCAGTATCCGGCCGGATTTTTTTCAAATCTGGTATCCGGCCGGATAGTAAAAAGCACTATCGGGTGCACCCCTAACCAAGACTCAGTTGGACTGGTTCAATAAATGTACTGCCTATTATGTTGCAGTCACTAGATATCAGTAATGCTTGGGTGTGTTGTATATTATATACACTGCTGTAGTGAATGTGGGAGAGCTTGGAGTAGATATATGATACATGGACGATCATCAAACTCAAATCCTCAGAAAATGTGGACAGGGATCAAAGAAACTGTAACCTTCTGATTGCCAGTGAGTTACTCAGACTATTGAACTACCAAAACTCAGATGGATTCCAATATTCCTTCCATCATTGTAACCTTCGCTCTCCATATAAGTCTCAGTAGCTCAATGGTTAGAGCATTCACCAGCAATTAGAATCGAAAGCCTTTTCTGAAGATTTGAGCTTGACAATTGTCATTCAAATAATAGTTAATACAAACTGTCTGTAGTATAACTCCATGGTATCAGGTTGATGGTGTTTATAATGTGTTTTCTTTATCTTTTTCTATAAAATATATAATGTACATTCTATTAATATTTATTTCTAGAGTTCAACCAATACACATTTTCCTACACATTTTTCAATATTGGCCAATATCCAATCCAATATTTTTCTTGCATATTGGCCAATATCCAATCCAATATCTTTTTGCATATTGGCCAATATCCAATTCAATATCTTTTCGCATATTGGCCAATATCCATTCCAATATCTTTTCGCATATTGGCCAATATCCGATCCAATATTTTTTTTTGCATATTGGCCAATATCCGATCCAATATTTTTTTTGCATATTTGCCAATAACCAATCCAATATTTCTTTTGCATATTGGCCAATATCCGACCCAATATTTTTTTTAATATTTGCCAATATCCAATCCAATATTTTTTTTGCATATTAGCCAATATCCGACCCAATATTTTTTTCAATATTGGCCAATATCCGATCCTATATATTTTTTGCATATTCGCCAATATCTGATCCATGCAATATTTTTTTTCAATATATCCAATATCTGACCTAATATTTTTTTCAATATTGGCCAATATCCAATCCGATATTTTTTGAATATGTGGTTTGAAGTAGCTGCACAGCTTGCAAATAATGCTAATTAGCCTAATTTAATAAATATTAAAATAAACAAAACTATATACAATAAAAGTAAGTAATTGCTGTTGTCAAGTGCTTGCTATTGAGTATTGGTGAGTATGTGACCTCGATCTACTGTATTTCAAATTAAATTGTTTCATTAAATGTACAATCAACATAGCTATAAATCTAGAACATTAAAATCATCAAACAACTATAGTCTACTTGTATTTACTAATAATACGTATACTCATACTATCTCGATTGTGATTGGTTAAAGCCTAAAAACCTACAGACAATTCTTGATGTCTTGCCACCTACAAAATATCAAAAATTGTCTGTAGGTGATGTAATTATCTTTGCATGGCTTACTTCATAAACTCCCTAAAGGCTTCTACATTTATAATTGTATAATAAAACAATTATTAGATTGGGCTTACACATATCAAGAATTATGCAGACCTCTGTCAATGTTATCCGCCTCAGCCTTCGGCAGATAACATTAACAGAGGTCTGGATAATTCTTGATATCATGCTCAGCCTCATCCAATAATTGTATAATAGTCTATTGAATTGATTCAAGATTCAAGAAAAATTGAGAACAATAATATTTACAGATGCTGTTCACTCCTTTTATTTAACCATTATTTTAAGTTAGAATTGACCAGATGTACCTGAGTTTCCTGGGAATAAATACTGACCAATGTATTGAGTGTCACCCTACAAAAGAACATGGAAATGATCCCATATAAAACTGAACCATTATTATATTTTTTACTCATCCATATTCCTTCAGCTGAACTTTCCACTAATTTTGCAAAATATAAGCTTCGCTTTACCCGGTGAACTTTGCAGCAATGTCTTGTAAACATTCTCTCGTCCAACAAGCGTGAATTGAAGAAATGATTTCATTGTAAATGTGTAGCTTCATACGAAACCAAATAAAAAAATATTCAAAAACAAGGAATGAAAACCAGAAAATTTACAAATCCTTCGCGCGCTAGCATTGTTTGTGAAGTACTTCGTGTAACATCCACGTACGTCCAAATTTAATTTTATCCCTTTATATCCCCAACAAACCACAACATTCCTTTCCCCCTGCTAAAAAATTTAATATTCACAGGAAATGACGTCAAAGCAGGGAAACGCAAAAACATTGCACACTGATCGATTTAGCAGTAAGTCACTGAGTAAATGCAATGAAAGTTTGGGAATTGAGCGAATTTTGACTAAACAGGCGAGTTTAAGTTCAGAGCCAAACTTTCTTTGTATTTCACTGTTGAATTAGTGTGCAATTACTTCGCGTGTCCCTGCTTTGACGTCATCAACTTTAGCAGGCTAAAGGCCAACATCGTACCCAGGGTCTTACCGCCGCTACCCAATCGCCCCCCCCCCCCCCCTGGCTCAGTGGTTGGCTAAAGGCATGAAGAATATTAAAGCGAATATCCAGCGCCCACAGGTTTCCAGTGGTTTGCGCACGGAAAAGCCTATTCTAGGCTGGGGAGAACTTAAACATTACGAATATGTAAAATCCTCAAACCGAGCGCAAGGGGAGAGGATCATAATTTATACAATTATGGGGGAATGATTGACGTTTATATGGGAGCGGCCATGTTCGATTTCGTTTCCTAATAAAAAACACTGTACTTTCTGCGATATGTTGGATCAAAGAAAACCTAATCCATATCTAATACCATCGTTAAACAAATTCATCTTCGAATATATTAAAGCACGCAAACTATATCACCGATTGAAATGAACACTGAACAGACACGCATTTGACACGCCTTCGACACGCCTCCGACCCTCTCCTCCGCAGAGGCTTTTATCACTATATTTTGCATATATCAATATAAATATATCAATTATATTGTTGAATATTGCGCTAGATGAAAAGAAATAGGAAAATCCGCCGAAATTGAGAACGCGGGCGAAGAAAAAGGGGGATCGCCCACATTCTCAATTTCAGCGGATTTTCACATTTCCTTACTTATCATCTAGCGCAATATTCAACAATTGATATATTTATATTGATACAAAATATAGTGATAAAATCTTGGCTCGCTCTCGTTCCCAGACCCCGTACGTGTGGCCAGCGGTGCCACAGTCCACAAGGAATGCAGGCTCGGGAACGACGATCTTGGAACACACAATTGAAGTGTAATGATTTCCGCAATTAGAAAGTAAAAAAAACTTCTTTTGACTTTCTTTACTATTGATTAAAATGCACCAAAACAAGTGTGATTTTCTTGCAGTACTTACTCTACATCTAATATAATCAACATTGGGGCCCAAAACAGAACTGCGCTTCCCACTGCCAGAAACCACCAGTCATCTCAACTTGGCAGCTCTGGATTTGACCCAAGTCTAGCCAATGGTAAGAGGCAATGTTCAACTTGATTCTCGGTGTTTTGAAATCAATAGTACACCAAAATGAAAACATTGATTTGGTTGAGTAGAAAACCAGATTCTCTCACTCCTAAAAATCTGACTGGTGCTAGCTTCCTGACACTAGTTTTTACGTAAAATACAAACTAATCCAGTAATAAAAAACCAACAACAATAGTAATCCCAAACAACAACAGTTCATTCAATAACCCAATTAGTTTTATGATCAAGTTCTGTTGAGTACAATTAATTTTAAAACGCCTAACCGCTCCAATTTTTCTATTATTTATAAACATTTTATATGAGGCCAATAATTGAACGGTAAAATTAATCGACATGGTTAATGCTTTTCTTCACATTAAGGTGGCGAATACGTGAAAATGGGCTAAAATTTGTCCGATATGTATAAAAGCAATACATGGGTACAATACACAATTTATTGGCTATATATGGTATTAAATGAAAGCTACATTGATGTAGATTTGATAAAACATGAATTAATAGCAGAGTGTATACCAGTTAGCAGCTAGTTAATAATTTAATAGCTTACATATTGAGTACACACGATCAGGTACCGATGAGAAAACAGTGATATATCAACCAAAACTAGTTCTAATGATACGACACTTGGTAAAACATCTAACCAAAGACAGAGCTGTGTTCTGTAGTAAAATCATAAACTTATCTCCAGGGTAAGTACCGACTACAACCTATTTGTGAATCAAATAATAATAGAAAATTTGATTTTTAAAATATATCACCATAACCCCTGATTTAAGGGGAGCTACAAGCCAGAAAATGAGCTGGAACTCCAACATCATGTAATTTATTCCGGCTTTCGACCATGTCATATACATTCAAACATAGAAAAATATTGTGAATTATTGAATGTAGTTTCTAAAAATATATGGTTTTATAGGGTTTCTTTCAATATATCTTCCATAATATGCAGTTACATTTGCCCATGAGTTTAGTGAATATCTGCTTGTAGCTCTCCCTTAACTAAAGAACACAGATATGTCTTTGGTTAGATGTTTTACCAAGTGTCGTATCATTAGAACTAGTTTTGGTTGATATATCACTGTTTTCTCATCAGTACCTGATCATATGTACTCATTATGTAAGCTATTAAATTATTCACTAGCTGCTAACTGGTATACACTCCGCTATCAATTCATGTTTTATCATAATCTACATGAATGTAGCTTTCATTCAATACCATATATATATAGCGTATTACGTAGCATAAATTGTGTATTGTACCCATGTACCATGTACATATCGGCCAAATTTTAGCCCATTTTCACGTATTTGCCACTGTTTTCCGCCCCACTTCTCGATTATCTCAATTCTTTACCTTTAAGGACAAGATTCCTAAGTCTCTGAGATCTCGTGTTGTTTATCGTTTTAAGTGTCAACGATGTAGTTCGTGTTGGCCAAACTAGTCGACTTTTACACACACGAATCTCAGACCACTTGGGTGTCTTTGCTCTTACTGGCAAGACACGAATTAATCCTTCCCCTACAATCCTCATCATCATCACAATCCTTCTCATCACCATCACAATCCTCATCACCATCACAATCCTTCTCATCACCATCACAATCCTCCTCATCACCATCACAATCCTCATCACCATCACGATCCTTCTCATCACCACCACAATCCTCATCACCATCACAATCCTCCTCATCACCATCACAATCCTCATCACAATCCTTCTCATCACCACCACAATCCTCATCACCATCACAATCCTTCTCATTACCATCACAATCCTCATCACCATCACAATCCTCATCACCATCACAATCCTTCTCATCACAATCCTCCTCATCACCATCACAATCCTCTTCATCACCATCACAATCCTTCTCATCACAATCCTCCTCATCACCATCACAATCCTCTTCATCACCATCACCATCACAATCCTCTTCGTAATTCATCACCATCACAATCCTCTTCATCACCATCACAATCCTCTTCATCACCATCACAATCCTCTTCATCACCATCACAATCCTCTTCATCACCATCACAATCCTCTTCATCACCATCACAATCCTTCTCATCACCATCACAATCCTCATCACAATCCTCTTCATCATCATCATCATCACAATCCTCATCACCATCACAATCCTCCTCACCACCATCACAATCCTCACCATCACAATCCTTAGCATCACAATCATCATCACAATCCTCTTCACCACCATCACAATCCTCTTCATCACCATCATCATCACAATCCTCTTCATCATCATCATCACAATCCTCCTCATCACCATCAGAATCCTCCTCATCACCATCACAATCCTCATCCTCATCACCATCACAATCCTCTTCATCACCATCACAATCCTCTTCATCACCATCACAATCCTCCTCATCACCATCACAATCCTCTTCATCACCATCACAATCCTCCTCATCACCATCACAAACCTCCTCATCACCATCACAATCCTTCTCATCACCACCACAATCCTCTTCATCACCATCACAACCTCTTCATCACCATCGCAATCCTCTTCATCACCATCGCAATCCTCTTCATCACCATCGCAATCCTCTTCATCACCATCACAATCCTCTTCATCACCATCACAATCCTTCTCATCACCATCACAATCCTCTTCATCACCATCACAATCCTCTTCATCACCATCATAATCCTTCTCATCACCATCACAATCCTCTTCATCACCATTACAATCCTCTTCACCACCATCACAATCCTCTTCACACCATCACAATCCTTCTCATCACCATCACAATCCTCATCACAATCCTCATCATCATCACAATCCTCTTCATCACCATCACAATCCTCCTCACACCATCACAATCCTCTTCATCACCATCACAATCCTCTTCACACCATCGCAATCCTCTTCATCACCATCACAATCCTCATCATCACCATCACCATCACAATCCTCTTCACCACCATCACAATCCTCTTCATCACCATCACAATCCTCTTCATCACCATCACAATTCACATCATCATCACCATCACAATGGACACCCTGTTTCTCATGATTTCACCATTTTGTCTTCCTCCTCTTCCACCTCTGTCTCTGAACTTCATGTCCAAGAAAGCCTTCTTCTAAGTAAACTCAACCCTTCCCTTAATGCTAACATGGACAGTTTTCCTCGTTTTCCTAGTTCGCCTCATGTACAATGTTTATAAATAATAACAATATTGGAGTTACAGGCTTTTTTTGTTCATTGTAACAGGAAAATTACTTCAGTTACTCGAACTGTTATGTCACCCCTGATTACAAACACCCCAAATCACTGGCATTGACACTCAATTCTCGTCTTCAGGCGATTAAATCTGGTCTCGGTTGAGCCAAGAGTAGGTTTTTTGCTCGGTATTCGAGCTGAACGAGGAGTTTTTTGCCGAGGACGTTCTCGATTCGTTGTTTTCCCACACATCAAGAATCCAGTGGCGTATTGTTCGGATTCTCAAGATACTTTCTTAAATATGCAATGCACAAAGGCTGTTTTCTTGTTACTAGATTAATCAAATTCACAGGATAATTGCCTTCAGGATTTATCTAAACAGATACAAGGATGGAATTAATGCATGAAATTAATGGAGAAAAAAGAGGTTTCTGTTTTCCCCAGCACGGTTTCGAACAGTTCTTATTCATATTCATATAAGGGAAGATTCCAACCCGTTCCCAGGGCATTTTGTCTCCACGGTGGAAAATGGCCCTGGGATCGGCTGGTCACATGACACCCAGAATTTCTGGGTGTTTAGATATGATAATTTTTGTGGTCTTTGTTCCATTGCCTTTGTCTACTTTCTTGATCTGAATAATGAGAAATATTCAATGCTCTTCAGAGTTGTTCATGTCAGCATTCGTCGACATAAAAGCAGCTAACAAGCTTAATAATCCACCATACATCCATGGTTATCTCTTACAATAAGGTATGAAGAAGCATATATCCAATTTAGAAAAAGCTATCACTTCTAATTTGCTGTAAAATTTGACGACAGCATTCAGATTTAGATGAATAAATTATACTCGGCTGAATTAATTGAGTTTTATGACAAGCCAATCGCATTATAGAATGGACCAGCCGATCCCAGGGCCATTTTCGCCGACCTTCCGCCGTGGAGGCAAAATGCCCTGGGTACGAGGTTGGGGAAGATTCGTTATTTATGGTTTGGGGGCTGGTGGACCCCGCTTTTATCACAACCCAAATAACAGAACCCCCTCATCAATTGTTAAATATATATATATATAGCAAAGTGAAAAGGTGGTAAACTGCCAATAATTTAGTGACGAAATACTGACGTTTCGAGCGGAGCCCTTCATCAGAGTAAGACCTCTGTTTTACTCTTGTTGAAATAAATGCTTTACTCTACAACAACTAGTTCTTGTAAGAAGTATCCAATATTCACCATCGTAAATGCATTTTACAAAGCGAAATTGAAGTTTGGCACCACGACTTTATTCATTATTTTAATAGGTGCTGTGAAAGTTATGAGAAGCTTCTATGGGCTCGATGAAATCACATTCACAGTTCATATTTACTCTATTTATCCGTGGTTTATTTCTAAGACAAAATTGAAGCCAGTTATCTGACACTGCCACTGTTCTGTTTGTTAAGTTTAAAGGTGCCGTCCAGTCCGTTCTGCGCATGTGTGATATTTCAAACGTGCGGGACTCCATATCTCAACAAACTTCAACGGAATAGATTTGCGACAGTTCGAAAGCGAGTATTCATCAAAGGTGGCGAAGGCGCGAGTGGTAGTTTGATATATTATCCACATGTAGGAACAGAACAGCTTCTTATAACACGTTTTTTAGGCGGAAAAGCTCAAGCGTGGAAAACAAATCCGCAATACTTCAAGTTCAATGTTTATATAATGCAATGTAAACAAACGATGTAAACAGAAACGCACGTGGACATGCGCAGAACGGACTGGACGGCACCTTTAAATTGACTCACTAATTACAAGTGCTTTGAGTTTAGAAATTTAGGCTTAAAGAGTGAGTGTCAACCATCGTGCATTGCGCGTTTGTGTTTACCTTCCGTTACGATAACAAAGTGTTTTGAAGTGCTTCGTCGCCAACTTGACGTGGTAAATACTTCGGAAATTCGCCGAGTCTTCTCAAGAAACCCTATAGAGGCTTTCGTATTCATCCACAATCCAAATACGTCGACTCAAACACTGATTTTTTTGTTTGAACCTCGCCATTTGGTCTTACACGCTTCGCATTAGTCAAGGATGACATAAATCGAAACGAAAGTCAAGAAAACGTCGAGTTTTGTGAAAAATACAGAAATAATTACTTTCTAATGTATATCTTTTTTCAATTAAAAGACAAAATGAATAATTTATATCAAGGATTGACAAGACATTTACGGATGCAGCTCACCAATAGAATTTCGTGCTTCAAAAAATGGCACGGTTGACACTCACTCTTCAAAGAAATCACATTCATAGTTCATTTGAACTCAACTAATTATCCTTTGTTTGTTTCTAAGATAAAACTGAAGCAAGTCAACTAATGCCGTCACCATTGCTTAAAGTGCATATAAAACCTCCATAGTTTTTAGTTCATGGGAGTCAGGAACGACTAGATTTCACAAAACAAGGAATACATAAGCGTTTTGACCACGGAGTTACCAAAAACTATATCCGGCATTACTACCAAAAATACAAGACCTTGAACTGATAGGACGCAGTTTCTGGTAATCAGAGAACAGTGAGCGAGCGGCGTCGGTTCCTGGTTTCCAGGCCCTAAAGCATTGAAAACATTCTCGCCAATTTCTGGCGGCATAGTCAATCGAGATATGGTCTGGAAACTCGGCAAACTTCAAACCGACTGTAATGAGCTATGTTGAACCGTACCTTACACCGTGCACATCCTTTGTTTTAGGTTTATTAATATTTAAACAACACGGTTGAGCGATTTAACCCAAATGATTCTATTGGATGATTGCTTCATTATACTAAAATACAATAGGTTCAGTGACCGTGCACCGTGCACAAAATTGCATAAAAACGAACAAAAAGATAGAACAAAGACTTTATAGCTGAGTTTCCAGACCATATCTCGATTGACTATGCTGGCGGGGAGTCCAATATTGGGCTTTTTGGCAGCAAATATCTCGGCAACTAACAGACTAAATAAAAAACTGTAAAGTAACTTACCAGCTCTTTTCGCATCCTCTATACAAACAACTAAAAACTGTGGAGGGTTTATATGCATTAAGGCCCCAAATATACACAAATACCGCATATACCTGAGATAGATACGTCACCAATGAATACAACTGACCGTCACGAAGTAAAGGCTCAACAACCCAGCCACTTGCAATGATCTAGACGTAAAGATTAGTAGATTAGAAATGAGCATTGAGGTGTCTCAGAATACGCTTTTAAAAAACACTCAACTGGACACCCTTGAAAATCAGACAACAGAAACATCAATGTATAGACCTCTTGTCAATTGGGAATTGCTCAATGGCGTGGGTGGGTGGGTCGTGAGTAAAATATAAAACGTAAATATAAAACGTAAATATTAGTATATCATTTACTGAAGGCGGCAAACAGTTATAAAAAACGGAAAACATCTAAAAACAACTTGATTAACATTGTATGATGCTACTGTATGCATGTAAAAACTAGACACCAAAAAAACTATAGAATTAATATGAAATATTTATTGATTTACTTGACAACTAGGTCAGTTGATTTTATATATTTTTATAAGTTAACCGCATGCATTCGAACTCGACTCCTAAACTCACTCCTGAACCTACTCCTGAACCTGATCCTAAACCTGATCCTGATCCTGAACCTCATCCTGAACCTCATCCTGAACCTCATCCTGAACCTCATCCTGAACCTCATCCTGAACCTCATCCTGAACCTCATCCTGAACCTCATCCTGAACCTCATCCTGAACCTCATCCTGAACCTCATCCTGAACCTCATCCTGAACCTCATCCTGAACCTCATCCTGAACCTCATCCTGAACCTCATCCTGAACCTCATCCTGAACCTCATCCTGAACCTCATCCTGAACCTCATCCTGAACCTCATCCTGAACCTCATCCTGAACCTCATCCTGAACCTCATCCTGAACCTCATCCTGAACCTCATCCTGAACCTCATCCTGAACCTCATCCTGAACCTCATCCTGAACCTCATCCTGAACCTCATCCTGAACCTCATCCTGAACCTCATCCTGAACCTCATCCTGAACCTCATCCTGAACCTCATCCTGAACCTCATCCTGAACCTCATCCTGAACCTCATCCTGAACCTCATCCTGAACCTCATCCTGAACCTCATCCTGAACCTCATCCTGAACCTCATCCTGAACCTCATCCTGAACCTCATCCTGAACCTCATCCTGAACCTCATCCTGAACCTCATCCTGAACCTCATCCTGAACCTCATCCTGAACCTCATCCTGAACCTCATCCTGAACCTCATCCTGAACCTCATCCTGAACCTCATCCTGAACCTCATCCTGAACCTCATCCTGAACCTCATCCTGAACCTCATCCTGAACCTCATCCTGAACCTCATCCTGAACCTCATCCTGAACCTCATCCTGAACCTCATCCTGAACCTAATCCTGAACCTAATCCTGAACCTAATCCTGAACCTAATCCTGAACCTAATCCTGAACCTAATCCTGAACCTAATCCTGAACCTAATCCTGAACCTAATCCTGAACCTAATCCTGAACCTAATCCTGAACCTAATCCTGAACCTAATCCTGAACCTAATCCTGAACCTAATCCTGAACCTAATCCTGAACCTAATCCTGAACCTAATCCTGAACCTAATCCTGAACCTAATCCTGAACCTAATCCTGAACCTAATCCTGAACCTAATCCTGAACCTAATCCTGAACCTAATCCTGAACCTAATCCTGAACCTAATCCTGAACCTAATCCTGAACCTAATCCTGAACCTAATCCTGAACCTAATCCTGAACCTAATCCTGAACCTAATCCTGAACCTAATCCTGAACCTAATCCTGAACCTAATCCTGAACCTAATCCTGAACCTAATCCTGAACCTAATCCTGAACCTAATCCTGAACCTAATCCTGAACCTAATCCTGAACCTAATCCTGAACCTAATCCTGAACCTAATCCTGAACCTAATCCTGAACCTAATCCTGAACCTAATCCTGAACCTAATCCTGAACCTAATCCTGAACCTAATCCTGAACCTAATCCTGAACCTAATCCTGAACCTAATCCTGAACCTAATCCTGAACCTAATCCTGAACCTAATCCTGAACCTAATCCTGAACCTAATCCTGAACCTAATCCTGAACCTAATCCTGAACCTAATCCTGAACCTAATCCTGAACCTAATCCTGAACCTAATCCTGAACCTAATCCTGAACCTAATCCTGAACCTAATCCTGAACCTAATCCTGAACCTAATCCTGAACCTAATCCTGAACCTAATCCTGAACCTAATCCTGAACCTAATCCTGAACCTAATCCTGAACCTAATCCTGAACCTAATCCTGAACCTAATCCTGAACCTAATCCTGAACCTAATCCTGAACCTAATCCTGAACCTAATCCTGAACCTAATCCTGAACCTAATCCTGAACCTAATCCTGAACCTAATCCTGAACCTAATCCTGAACCTAATCCTGAACCTAATCCTGAACCTAATCCTGAACCTAATCCTGAACCTAATCCTGAACCTAATCCTGAACCTAATCCTGAACCTAATCCTGAACCTAATCCTGAACCTAATCCTGAACCTAATCCTGAACCTAATCCTGAACCTAATCCTGAACCTAATCCTGAACCTAATCCTGAACCTAATCCTGAACCTAATCCTGAACCTAATCCTGAACCTAATCCTGAACCTAATCCTGAACCTAATCCTGAACCTAATCCTGAACCTAATCCTGAACCTAATCCTGAACCTAATCCTGAACCTAATCCTGAACCTAATCCTGAACCTAATCCTGAACCTAATCCTGAACCTAATCCTGAACCTAATCCTGAACCTAATCCTGAACCTAATCCTGAACCTAATCCTGAACCTAATCCTGAACCTAATCCTGAACCTAATCCTGAACCTAATCCTGAACCTAATCCTGAACCTAATCCTGAACCTAATCCTGAACCTAATCCTGAACCTAATCCTGAACCTAATCCTGAACCTAATCCTAATCCTGAACCTAATCCTGAACCTAATCCTGAACCTAATCCTGAACCTAATCCTGAACCTAATCCTGAACCTAATCCTGAACCTAATCCTGAACCTAATCCTGAACCTAATCCTGAACCTAATCCTGAACCTAATCCTGAACCTAATCCTGAACCTAATCCTGAACCTAATCCTGAACCTAATCCTGAACCTAATCCTGAACCTAATCCTGAACCTAATCCTGAACCTAATCCTGAACCTAATCCTGAACCTAATCCTGAACCTAATCCTGAACCTAATCCTGAACCTAATCCTGAACCTAATCCTGAACCTAATCCTGAACCTAATCCTGAACCTAATCCTGAACCTAATCCTGAACCTAATCCTGAACCTAATCCTGAACCTAATCCTGAACCTAATCCTGAACCTAATCCTGAACCTAATCCTGAACCTAATCCTGAACCTAATCCTGAACCTAATCCTGAACCTAATCCTGAACCTAATCCTGAACCTAATCCTGAACCTAATCCTGAACCTAATCCTGAACCTAATCCTGAACCTAATCCTGAACCTAATCCTGAACCTAATCCTGAACCTAATCCTGAACCTAATCCTGAACCTAATCCTGAACCTAATCCTGAACCTAATCCTGAACCTAAACCAAATCCTAAACCAAATCCTAAACCAAATCCTAATCCTAATCCTAATCCTAATCCTAAACCTAAACCTAAACTCAATCCTAATCCTAATCCTAAACCTAATCCTAAACCTAAACCTAAACCTAAACCTAATCCTAATCCTAATCCTAAACCTAATCCTAAACCTAATCCTAATCCTAATCGTAATCGTAATCCTAATCCTAATCCTAATCCTAAACCTAATCCTAAACCTAAACCTAGATAGAGAGAGAGCTAGATAAAGAGAGAGCTAGATATAAGGAGTGAGCAAGATAAAGAGAGAGCTAGATAAAGCGAGAGCTAGATAAAGAGAGAGAGCTAGATAAAGAGAGAGAGCTAGATAAAGAACGAGCAACATAAAGAGCGAGCAACATAAAGAGCGAGCAACATAAAGAGCGAGCAAGATGAAGAGAGAGAGAGAAGACTCACTTTTCCTCGTTTCACGTCGCTCTTTTCCGGACAACTCGGATGTTCGACAGATGTGACAGCTAGGAGATATTTATCTCTCTGAAAGAAATTAATAATGGGAATTCAACAGAAATTGATATTAATGGTGAACCAAAGGAAAGGCAAGTTTCACTTGACAGTTTAGTTTAATGGTAAGGCGAAGAGAAGTGGAAAGAATAGTGGTGTATACCTCTTTTCTCATTGTCCTTAGCGCAACGAAATCTCTGGCTTGTTTTTGAAAGCAGTTGGCAGTTTCAAAATGAAGATATTCTGTGGAAACAAAAAAGATGGTTGAATCATTAATTAAAATCAATTTTTAATTAACGATTAAAAACTCAGCATAAATACGCACAACGACATCACCACCACGACGACGACCACGACCATCGCCACTACCGCCGCCGCCGCCGCCGCCACCACCACCATCATCATCACCAACACCATCACCACCACCATCCCCAACACCATCCCCAACACCATCACCACCACCATCACCACCACCATCCCCAACACCATCAACACCACCACCACCATCATCACCATCATCACGACCATCATCACCACGACCATCATCACCACCACCACCACCATCATCATCAACACGACCATCATCACCACCATCATCACGTCCATCATCACCACCACATCCACCACGACCACAACATCCACCACCACCATCATCACCGCCGCGACCACCACCACGACCACAACCATCACATCCACCATCATCACGACCACCACCACCACGACGACCACCACATCCACCACGACGACCATCACCACGATCACCATCACGACGACAACCACCATCACCACCATTACGACGACAACCACTATCACCACCACCACCATCATCATCATGACCACCATCATCACCGCCGCGACCACCACCGCTGCGACCATCACCACGACCACCACCGCCGCGACCACCACCACCATCACGACCATCACCACCATCATCATCATGACCACCACCATCATCACCGCCGCGACCGTCACCAACACCATCACGACAACAACCATCACCACGACGACCATTACCACCACGACGACAACCATCGCCACCACGACCACCATCACCACCACGACCACCATCATCACCACGACCATCATCACCACGACCATCACCGCCACCACCATCACCACTACGACCACCATCATCACCATCACCACTACGACAACCACCATCACCACTACGACCACCATCATCACCACTACGACCACCATCACCACGACCATCATCACCACGACCATCACCGCCACGACCACCACCATCACCACTACGACCACCATCATCACCACTACGACAACCACCATCATCACCACGACCACCATCATCACCACGACCATCATCACCACGATCATCACCGCCACGACCACCACCATCACCACTACGACCACCATCATCACCACGACCACCATCATCACCACGACGATCATCAACACGACCATCACCGCCACGACCACCACCATCACCACTACGACCATCATCATCACCACGACCACCATCATCACCACGACGATCATCACCACGACCATCACCGCCACGACCACCACCATCACCACTACGACCACCATCATCATCATCACCACTACGACAACCACCATCACCACGACCATCATCACCACGACCATCACCGCCACGACCACCACCATCACCACTACGACCACCATCATCACCATCACCACTACGACAACCACCATCACCACTACGACCACCATCATCACCATCATCACCACGACCACCACTATCACCACGACCATCACGACGACCACCATCATCACCACCGCGACTACGACCACCACCACGACCATCACCACCATCACCACCACTACAACTACCACCATCAACATCACCACCACGAAAACCCCCAACACGAAAACCCCCACCTATTTAAACACAGTAACCTTTTATTCAAAGAGCCGTGCAACATTATGCTCTGAAGAAAGGTGACGTTTCTTACCTATCATTACCGACTCGCTAATTTCTTCAATAATTCTCGTTTCCTGTCAAAATAAACAGCACCAATATCAACTTAGCTCCAATGAACACAAGCCCCATCCTTTCGGTATCACAGTATATAAATATTCTATTTTTACTAATGCCAGAATTTATGTAATAACAACTTAATTAACACAACTACCAAACAGGACATTGGCAACAAAAATTTAGTTTGTCTAATATGAAAGAACTCGTAAAATGATAGAGTAACACCTTTTACAACTTTTCCGTATTTGACTTCGTTTTTGAAATATTTCAGTTTGTTTGATATGTAAATGAGATGGTCTCTGACGTTAGGTGCAGGGTAGAGAATTTTCACACATTAAAAAATCTCTTATATCTCAGTGATTGCTAAGTTTACAATGTTCGTTATCATGAGGAGTTATTATACGCACATTTTCAAGTAAATTTGTGGAACAAACTTGAAGATGGAACTAATATTTTAATGAGTGAAAATTATCTACCCTGCACCTGATGTCAGAGCAACCTCGTACCCAGGGTTTTCAACCCGCCATCGCGGACTTGATAAACCCTAGATTTCCTATTTGGGTGATGTCAGAGACCATCTCATTTACATATCAAACAAACTGAAATATTTCAAAAACGAAGTAAAATACGGAAAAGTTGTAAAAGGGTTAACACTCTATCATTTTACGAGTTCTTTCATATTAGACAAACTTAATTTTTGTTGCCAATGTCCTTTAACTAATAACAATTGACTGGAAATTGACTGCCACAGCACAACTTGTAGTCCAACAAGCACTTGTGAATACACGGCACGACTCGTCCCAGGTTTAAATAACGTAATTAACCTTGCGCTGCCATCTGAGTTCTAGTGGCTCAATGGTTAGAGCATCTGGCTAGTATTCCGAAGGTTGCGAGTTAGAGTCCTGTCTGGAGCTCAGAGTTTTCCTGAGTATTGACAACTTAACACAACTTGCACATGATCAAAACCATTACGACCTTATAAGCAAACAAAGCCATCAGAGAATCACGCAGCCATTACCTTCAACATATTATCAAAGCGATAACGAGAACTTGGTGTCTTTAATGTGTCCCATACTTTAGATGGCGAACAAGGGATAATTCCCTTGCCAAGACAACTAAAGCAAAAACGAAAAAGATGTTTTTATATATAGATGATAAATACATCAGATAACAGTTGGTTATAATTGTAACCTTTGCTCTCCATCTGAGTCTTGGTAGCTCAATGGTTAGAGCGTCTCACCGGCAATCAGAAGGTTACAGGTTCAATTCCTGTCTGGGACTCAAAAACATTTTTCTGAGGATATTAGCTTGACGATCATCCACCTTATGGCAAAGGTGCAATAAGGTGCATTATTATATGGCTAAGAAAGATGGCGCACGCTGATTGGTTCGTGAGAGGTCCGGAAAAAAGCGTATTGCCCTCCCGGCGCTGTGAGAGGGCAATACGCCTTTTCCGGACCGGTATGTTTTGGCGGGAAAATTTCTGAGTTGATTTAGATGAAAATAAAAGAGGATTTGAGTATGTTCGTTGAAAAAGTTCGAACAATAACACGTCCTGGAACATTAGTGCTGCTTTTCTTGAAAGCTGTTTATCTATAAATGACGAAAATGAATGCCTAACGACCAGTAACGCCAGTAACGCGTGTAAACATGAAGCGAAATCAACAAGCTCAGAGGTAAGGTAAACGGCAACATCTGAAGACAAACACAACGTTAAAAACAGAGAACAAAATGAATCAAAAGTCATTATAATAAATGTCTTATTAACCTCGTTTGCTTGGTCTGTACGGTAAAGTATTTGCCTTCGGTTTTGTCGCTCGGTCTCTACGAAAACCTCAGGCAAATACTTTACCGTACAGACCTTGCACTCGGTTAATAAGTCTTTAATAGGAAGTTTTATCTGCCAATGTGCAAAACCAAGCGCTTCCAGAGTACCATTTAATGGTCTCATGTCTTAATGTATTCAGCTGACCTTTTTGTATGCCCAAAAATAGTGTATTTATACATTGTCTTAACAATACATTGTCTATATGCTAATATATACACTGATGTAGTGAATGTGGGAGAGCTCGGAGTAGACAGATGATACATGGGCGATCGTCAAGCTCGTATCCTCAGAAAAATTATTCTGAGTCCCGGACAGGAATCGAACCTGTAACCTTCTGATTGCCGGTGAGACGCTCTAACCATTGAGCTAACGAGACTCAGATGGAGAGCGAAGGTTACAATGATGTACTGGGTTCGATTGATATATGTACTGCCTATATACAACCAACAATTAAGTTTGGGGTTCCTTGTTTACATAACTATCGAGTTGGTCTCCTCCGTTACCTATGCATCTTCTCGTTTGTATGAATTTTTCGAAACATCATTACACCTTTTTCTGTTCCACGATACCTGAAATAAAAAGGATGAAATGCGTTTAACACATGCATGACAAGGCGTTATTAGCAGGAATCCCTCACATATGCGCTAGTGGCATAAATTATCGCCGGCAAAATTATGAATTTTTTAAAATAATTATCGGGAATCTGAAATGTAGTTTCTACAATAAAGTATACATGCATTTTGTAAAGATTGGAATTCAAATTTTTCACGGGACATGTCGCTCAATTTATCGCAGTTCATTCGGAATCATTCTAGGTTTGGGGCTTGGTAATTTTGACATGTTCTTTGTGATTTCAGAAATATAATCTCGTATAACGCCACACAGAACTGAAGACGATCACCCCCCTTTCATTCAGGATAGCGTCAAACTTGTGCAGCAAACTCTTCTTTTCATGCACAATAATCCAATAGCATATCGGTATACCGGGTGGCGCAATAAAATGTTCCCCCTCTTCGACTCATTGTAATTAAAAAACTGAAAAAGCTATCTTATACAAATAAAAATTATTGAACGTAGTTATGTCTAACTTAAATTTTGATGTATGCCTTGCACATTTCTATAAAATATTAGCCGAGATATAGGCGTTTAAACTCGGACGACACTATGCGTGTTTTTACCATTTTATTACCATAATGCACATTATTAGACCATTTCAGACAATTTTTCGCTAATAACGCCTTGTCATGCATGAGTATCTGCCATTTTGGAAACCAACAACAACTAGCACGCTATAATCAACACGTACTCCCATTGTTCATATACTGTCCCTGATGATCCCGCAGGTTTCGTGATGTCCACTTCAGCTACCTCGAATATCTGAAAGATAAGCAACACTTGTGGATACCGTGATAAAAACACGAGGAATGTTGGTAGACTTTAGAAAAGCGTAGCCACAAAGCGAGCGTTTTTTAGCTTTTCGAAAGTCGAGAAACTGCATCCCAAGTTCTATACTACCATTTACCTCTTGTAGGAGTCCATCAGCACCACCAACAACAACAACAACATCACCACCATCATCACCAACAACAACAGTAACACCACTATCACTATCACCACCAACAGCAACACCACCAGCGACACCACCAGCACCAACAACAACAGCAATACCACCATCATCACCAACAACAGTAACACCACTATCACCACCAGCATCAACAGTAACACCAGTATCACCACCACCAGCATCACCACCAGCATCATCACCAGCACCAACAACAACAGCAACACCACCTGATCACTTGCAGCATCACCACCACAAACAACAACCGCATCACCATCATCACCAACAACAACAGTAACATCACCACCAACAGCGACACTACCAGCACCAACAAGAACAGCATCACCACCATCATCACCACCATCATCACCAACTGTTGCCACCATCACCACCAGCACCAATAACACAGCAACACCACAAGTCGAGCAACTGCATCCCAAGTTCTATACAGCCATTTACCTCTTGTAGGAGTCCCGCAGATGCTTGATTTCCAATTGACTTGTAGTCTACGTTGATGTTATCAACTAAAATGAGGAAGGAAAACCCAGCTCTTAATAACAAAGACTTATTAACGGAAAGGTGGGCGATTCAATCAACTATTTTACGAACACGTAAGGTACGCATGCGCAGAGACGACTTACACGGCGAAATGCTGATGGTGGGAGAGTGGAAACTAGGAACTGAGCTGTTTTGTCGAATGATTTGCGGCATTTGTATTTGCTGAATAAAAGAAAATGAATATGTTTATTTTATGAAAGTTATACACAATTTAAACAACGACAGCAACAGCACCAACAACGACAACAACAGCAGCAACGACGATAACAACAACAACAACGACGACGACAACAGCAGCATTACCAAAACCACCACCACCAACGACAACGACAACACCACCCCCAGCACCAACAACAACAACAACAGCATCACCACCAGCACCAACAACAACAGCATCACCACCAGCACCAACAACAACAGTAACACCACCATCACCAACAACACCAACAACAACAGTAACACCACCATCACCAACAGCAGCACCAACAACAACAACAACAACAACAACAACAACAACAACAACAACAACAACAACAACAACAACAACAACAGCAACACCAACAGCGACACCACCAACAACAACAGCATCACCACCAACAACAACAGTAACACCACCAGCACCAACACCAGCACCACCATCATCAACAACAACAGTAACACCACTATCACCACCACCAGCATCACCACCAGCACCAACAGCAACACCAGCATCATCACCAACAACAACAGTAACATCAACACCAACAGCGACACCACCACCAACAACAGTATCACCACCATCATCACCAACAACAACAGTAACACCATCACCACCACCAGCATCACCACCAGCACCAATAACAGCACCACCACCACCACCAACAACAAAAACAACAGCACCACCACCAGGACCAACAACAACAACAGCAACACCACCAGCACCAACAACACCACCACCAGCACCAACAACAATAGCACCAACAACACCACAACCACCAACAACAGCACCAACAACGACGAACAAATCACATCACGCCAATTCCCTCAGGCATACCTGGCCATCACCTCGAACAACATCGCCATTCATAGACGCCTGCGTCGCTACCTCGGATGGTTCTTCTTCTTCTTCTTCTGACATTGCCACAGGTTCTGTGGGTTCCGCGTTTTGTATCAATGTTTTTGCCTTCTCTATTTTTTCAAGCATGTCCATAGCCCTCGTCGTAAAGTCAGAGGTTCCGGCGTTCGGATTTGCAAGTTCATCTCTGTACATCTGCTCTACGTGTTGTTTAATGGAGGCTGGTGACTGTGGTTGATGGGCAGTGACTTTATTCACAATACGAGATGGAACATTTCCTGGGCAAAGAAAAAAGAGCAAAGAAAAAAGATATCACCGAGGGAAATCGAAATGCAGTAAAATTAAAAGATTATTCTTTAAAGTGCCCATAACCTCAAAATGTTTTATTGTCTTGTTTGGAAGAACTTTCAAAATGATTTTAGTAACTTCTTTTGAAGATTTTCGTTTCTTCGCTTTCTTTTCGAGATATATCAGTTTGTTTGATATGCAAATGTCTGGAATTTCGTCACACATGCATGACTTATTGGAGAAATGTGTATATCTCTTTCATTCTCGAACGAAATCCTTTAAAATCAAGAAGTTTGGTGTTGTGGGAGAAACACGCACACGTGTTATTCACACTTTAGTGTTTTTATTTGATCAACGCAAAGATATATAACATTCTCTGATAACTCATGATGCATGTGTGACGAAATTCCAGATATTTGCATATCAAACAAACTGATATATCTCAAAAAGAAAGCGAAGAAGTGAAAATCTTCAAAAGAAGTTACTTTATCATTTTAAAAGATCTTCCAAATAAGACAATAAAAAAATCTGAGGTTAGGGGCACTTTAAAACAATAAAGCATTGTCGTGGAACAATAAGTGCAACCGTGTTACGCCATCAAATTCCAATTATACAAGGCTTCCTTTGCGGCCTGTTAGCATAATCCACTGATATATAAAATAAGATTGAATTGAAAAACTCAAACTTAAATAGCCGGAATATAGTAGTTCGAGGTTGTAAAAATGCTCGTAGTAAAGCGTATTAATTGCACTGTCAAAGTTGCTAACCTGAATCATTGTCCGCCATCTTGGATATATTTTCAATATGCGTGTGACGTCACAACCGGGGGTAAAGCGAAATTTTTATCTAGCCATCCTTATGTCTTTATAAGTTTGAAACTCGATTTTAGTGAATGTCTTCCTTTTTCAGTTGAACCACACCATTTTAAAAAAACATTCCGCTGAAACTCGGCTACCCACAGAGTAGTTTCATCAGGTTTACTCCCCCAGGTGTGACGTAACCAACTTCCCAGTTAATTGGGCAAAGTATTACAACAAGATGGCGGATGACAGGATTGTCTTTGGTCAAAATTACCGGTAGTGCTTTTGTTTTGTACAAGAATAGTTTTGTTTACTTTTACACCTTCGTACGCCTGTTTGTTTATCATAAAGTCAAACATTTGAAATTGTGATTTATGTTACCTTTAAGCGAATATTTACAACACAAACGTAACATAAAGGTCGTAGCAGAAGATAATCCTTTTCAACTTACCTGCTAAATCCACATGAGTGACGTAAGTCAACATGATACGTGGCGGCTCCTTGCTGATTTCCTTCATGATGAATCCTCCAATCAAGATTTTACCTCTACAGCAGGACGTGAAATAAAAAGATAGCGGCATTAACAATACAGTACAATAGTCAACACAAGACTATGTGTGCTGCACAGGGGTTGTTTCCGAATGTTTTTAAATACAAAAATGCAAGAGGCGCCGCGCCATACATGGGCCGCGATCACCAGCGTGTGGAATTTAGCATATTTATCATCTCAAAACATTAATAATTCAAAACACAACGGAAATCAGTTTTTATAAGGTCCTAACTAGAGTTTTATCCCAACCCCCCTGCGGGATTTCTCCATCCATGGTCCCCAGACCTCGCACGCCATTTATACAATTGTTGATCCTGCATGATTAATCGTAGATTTTGAACGTTATCTCGGTCAGTATTTACTCGATTTCAATTCTGAAAACAGATTTAGTATCACTGAGTCCAAGTACATAACATACGTGTGTTCAGGTAATATCAACACAGCATGTTTACCTGAATTTGAGATCGCGGACCAACCAGTTTCAAAATGCTGGTCATCTTTGCGTGTGCAGTTGTAAGCATAGTGAGCGTTTCATGATCAACACAGTTGTCACTTGCTGATTAAGTCAGCTACTTTCAAAATCTACCGACAGAGTCAGTGGACAACTCGACCAAAAGCAAAGCACCGTGAGGAAAATGACAATATATAAAGTTATAAACGAGTTCGAGTGATGCACCGCCAAAGCACTCTGGGATAGAATAATTAGCGTTTTCTGACGGAGAAATATGCCAGGAATGTGTGTGAGACCAAGACCCGTTTTTCAACTCGGAGCTACCACAGGTAGCCCGAGTAATTAAAGCAAAAGAAACAAGTGAAAAGGGACATCGAACCAACTATCAAAAATACCAACATTACGAACGGAGAAATTGCCAATATTTCCGATCATACTGATGTTAAGAGCGTCCTGACAGGCTTGAAACGATTTTTATCAGTTAGTTTTTTTCGTGAGAGAATGAAATATAAAAAACAATGAAAGCCTACCTGACATATTTCTTACTTTGAGGACATGACGGGTGTTTAATCTTAAAAAAGCGACACAAAGATAATCTATTATAATAGATTATAAAAGCGGAATAAGTGGCCGAGGTCACGGCTGACAACCTGGACTTGATTTTGTTGAAATTAAGATATTCAAGAAATACAACAGCAAAATGTTATATAACTAGTTGTTGAGATTAACAGATTTAATAAGAATAGAAATAAGCGTAACAGCTAAGTTGTAAGTGTAACTTCTTATGAACTCAAAGGACCTGAAAGACTAGCTAAGCACGTCATTTTTAACCGATTCCGTTCGTCATTCTGATGGTGCGATCAAACCGCAACGTGTCTTTGCTGTTCAAATACAGTAACTAATATATAACTCTTATTATAAAATATAATTATATAAGTGTTTAATAATGGCACTCGAGAAGCTAGTAGAACACTCGGCTGTCACCTCGTGTTTTACACGCATCTCGCTTGACATTATTTCCAGTAGAAATATGCAATATGATTATCAATGTGATTGGTTAATGTGGATTTAGCAGGTAATGCTAATCATCTTTTGGAAAGTTAGACCAAGTTAGTAAAGGGTAAAGAATAAGGTGTACTTACACTTCTTGCTATCATGACATAAGTATCATCAGAAAGAACACGAATGGCGTTAAACGCACAGAAATCTCGCCCACTAACTGGCCATATCGCCTTGTATTCCAAGTATAATATATCAGTTAGATCTCCAAGATGTTCGATCACATGACCTAGATGAAATATTTTATTTATTTATTAGGTTTGCCTTATAAACATAGCTGGGTGGCTGCAACAGCGTACGCCAATCACTGCGGTCCTATGTAAAGATAAATAGCTAGTATGGTTCATTTTTGTTCCTTTCTATTCTTTCCTTGCTGCATTCTTTTTTTGTTTGTTTTTTCGTTTTCTTTTTTTCCATATATGTCATTCTTATTGTATATGCAGTTAAAATTGAATACATTAAATTAAATTAAGATAGTGCAGGATTAATGTTTGTTGTGGTAGTATATCGCTTCGATGATACCCCGGGTTGAGTTGGGTCTCCAGGGTCGTATAACTAGACAAAGGTTCATTGCGTGCTAGACAAAGGTTCATCGCGTGCTGGACAAAGGTTCATCGCGTGCTGGACAAAGGTTGATCGCGTGCTGGACAAAGGTTGATCGCGTGCTGGACAAAGGAAAATCGCGTGCTGAACATCGGAAAATCGCGTGCTGAACATCGGAAAATCGCGTGCTGAACAAACGAAAATCGCGTGCTGAACAAAAGAAAATCGCGTGCTGAACAAAAGAAAATCGCGTGCTGAACAAACGAAAATCGCGTGCTGAACAAAAGAAAATCGCGTGCTGAACAAAAGAAAATCGCGTGCTGAACAAACGAAAATCGCGTGCTGAATAAAAGAAAATCGCGTGCTGAACAAAAGAAAATCGCGTGCTTAACAAACGAAAATCGCGTGCTGAACAAAGGTCAATCGTACTCAGATCAAAAGTTCATCGTGCGCATGGCAAACAGGACGTTCACGGGCAGAAATAAATATTCTAGTTCGCGTACGCCAAACCTACCCTTAAGAAACATATCGTCATAATCTGCCGTCGACTTCGAGTCTTGGCAATAGGCTAACAGATAATGGATGGGAACATTAATTTCGCCAGTTCCTTTTGCACAATCCCATATGCTAAAACCTGGACTTGCAGGTTTTTTCAGAATCTCTACATTTCTAGAAAAGTAGAAACAAAAATGGTTATCCCCTTTCAATGCAACAACAATGTCGAGAGAAGTTTTTGAAGGAAATACTTAGTGGCATCCTTCGATAAACATTCATGAAAAATGTTCAGTGCAAATAAAGCTTCAATCAGCTTAAGATAATTAACTAGAAATACATTCCGCAATAACTCCTCGCCCGCCTTTTCTACCCCCCCCCCCCCCCCCCCCCCCTCAGTACAGTTTCTTTTCCCCATCCATTGTCCCCAGGGCCCAGGCCGCGCACGTCGTGTATTTATAAATTATAATTGTCTCTGTCGATAACAAATCGCCAAAGCCGTTTCGTCGTACGTAAATTTTGAACGTTGTCTCGGCCAATATTTACTCGATTTCAATTCTGAAAAGAGATTTGGAATTAGTGAGTCTAAATACATAACACACGTGCCTATTATATTACGCAAACGTAGTTCTTCAGATAACAAATCGCCAAATATATATATATATATATATATATATATATATATACAAACTTTTCGTGAGAAATGGATCCCAGATTATCACCCTCCCTTGCGAGGGATAAATGGCACCAACAAAGCTGTCGGAGATATTTCATCAATGTAATTCGATTCATAGCTAAGAGGGTCATGCCGATCTTCGATTAATTATTCAAGTTTTCGCGGTTTCTTGCTGAAAGCATCATCGATAAAAATCGGTTTTTCTATTAACCACCTCATCCTATGCCGAGTGAATGTACATTACTGTCAGAAAAATACCGATATCGGTGCAACATTAAAACTTACTTCACATTTCCAACAAACTCCCATCCATTCACCTTATCTTTAGCATCGTAACACTCGAGGAGTTTCTTCAAAGCATTATCGATAGCTGCCTTGTACCTGTGCGACACAAAGCATTGATTAAAAAATAAAAATGTTCATGCTGCCCTTCAAAATTCCTGCCCTTCAAAATTCCTAGTTGCACACCTGATAAACATTCTCCCAACACTCACCTCTGTACCTCTTTCTCTAACCTCAAGTACACGCCAGTAATATCGACAAAGGGCTACAGGAAAAGACAGACTTCATTTAAACAGCAAATAAACAAAGACTCTCAAAAGCTCTCAAAATAATTGGGTACACTATAAAATATGACAGAAAATCTGCAATCTGACTTGTTCTTGTATATAATAATTGCTGTTAAAACCCTCTTGGGGTTTTTATTGATGAAAATATTACATGGAAAACGCATATTAACCATGTATGCAAAAAGTGTCTAAGAGCATAGGTGTTTTACAACGAGCAAAGAGAATGATTAGTAGCGACGACGAAGAAGGCAAGCGACGTTATTCGGGATTTCGAAATATCAATCGCAACAACGTATGCTGTGAGGTTTCAAAATATATTTGTGGACTGACAAAATATATTTGTCGACTGAAACTATTATATGCGCATTGCATATATGGACCACCGTAATATACTGTATAACCATAAACGCAGTTAACCCGAATAGCGTGTAAGTTGTCTAACGTTTCGAGCGAAGGCCCGTCGATCGTCAGAGAGTGAAACATAAAGTGAAATAATCACTTAGTTGTTATTTCACTTTACGTTTCACTCTCTCACGAAGGGCCGCTCGAAACGTTAGACAACTTACACACTATTTCATAGACTTGCCCCAAATCTGCCTCTTGATTGTTTCGGGTTTGTTTAAATTTGTTTTTTTCAAAGAACTCGCCATATAGATGCTTGTTCGCTTTTTAGATAGAAATATTATGCAAGAACACGAGGAGTCGCGAAATAAAGTGTGCGGGAACCAGCTGGGACCACGAGGATTTCACGCCGGTAACGGCGACGCTTATGGTATAACGGCGAACAGCCGAACAGGGGAAGGCCGGCAACTACGTATATATTATATAAGATGAGACAGAAGATCTGCACACAGCGATGATGGATAGGGTGTATTATGGTCTAGGATTGTGAAAGCCCTAAACCTCCCTATTGTTAGATGCCCAATGGTTAAATCAAGCCCTTCAAAGGAAGCCCTAGGATCCTGGAGTATATTCGGCATTTCACCTCTGTTACTTTAGCAGTACTTTCTTCAGGCTCCTGAAAAGTATTACCATCTGGAACTGAAAAAGAAGAACATCTCTCAATTAGGAGCGGACTGGATACCTTATGCAATCCGCCATTTTAAACGTTTGGCTCAGACTCGATGTCCAGAGTTTATTTTCAATTTTGACATCATTGAGTGTAAGGAACAAAGAAGGACACATCGTCCGAAATGTCATCTATTAAAGTGCCCATAACCTCAAAATGTTTTATTGTCTTGTTTGGAAGAACTTTCAAAATGATAAAAAGTAACTTCTTTTGAAGATTTTCGTTTCTTTGCTTTCTTTTTGAGATATATCAGTTTGTTTGATATGCAAATGTCTGGAATTTCGTCAGACATGCATAATGACTTATTGGAGAAATGTGTATATCTCTTTCATTCTCGAACGAAATCCTTTAAAATCAAGAAGTTTGGTGTTGTGGGAGAAACACGCACACGTGTTATTCACACTTTAGTGTTTTTATTTGATGAACGCAAAGATACATAACATTCTCTGATAACTCATTATGCATGTGTGACGTAAATTCCGGACATTTGCATATCAAACAAACTGATATATCTCAAAAAGAAAGTGAAGAAGTGAAAATCTTCAAAAGAAGTTACTTTATCATTTTAAAAGTTCTTCCAAATAAGACAATAAAAATTGTTGAGGTTATAGGGGCACTTTAAGTATTTTTCGACACATTGAAGTTCTCCAATTTCTCCTTTTCATATTATATCCAGTTCTTTTGAGAACTTGGCAGCTTTCATATTTTTTCTTACAAAAGACGTACTCAATGACGTCAAAATTGATAAGAAAAACACCGCTGTTCATGTCAACCTTGATGCCTGCCCCAAATTAAGCTGAAATCATTCGCTAAAATTGCAGGAAATGGTGTTTCCGAGGTTCTATATTTCAAAAATTCCCCGAGGGGGCACACCACAGGGACTCCCCTAAAAATGCAGACGCTAATTTTTTGTCCCCATATCAGATATGATATATAAATAACAAAAAAAACACATTGAATTACTTTCTTCAAAGTCGTTATCTTCATCATCATCGACAACAATATCGTTCTCACAATTCTTGATCTCTGGGTACACAACTTTTGATTGGCTGCGAACGACGTAGTCTTTCAGGCCAGAAAGCTTTGCAGTCAGGGAGTAAGGATTAAAGAACGAAGTCGTCGCATCACAAAAGATGTTCACTTCACATGACTTGTCTTTCATTCCTAAGTAAGAAAAATTACCAAACTGAGAGAAAAGTGCAGGGTGTGGTTGTAAAAAAATACATGCTTGTGAATCTTGATAAATGAATGTGCTGAGTGAATCATGGGATGCTGGATGTGAATAAAATTCGCAGCTGCTAGCTGAGTCCTGTCATGGACTCGTAGTACTAGTGGTTCGTAATGTGACATACGTACTACTTAGGTAGACTAGTGAGATGTTCTAACTATTGAGCTACATGGACTGAGATGACAAAGTGAAGGTTACGATAAGTACTGGTTCATAATGTGACATACATACTACTTAGGTAGACTAGTGAGATGTTCTAACTATTGAGCTACATGGACTAAGATGACAGAGCAAAGGTTACAATAAGTACTGGTTCGTAATGTGACATACATATACTTAGGTAGACTAGTGAGATGCTCTAACTATTGAGCTACATGGACTAAGATGGCAGAGTAAAGGTTACGATAAGTACTGGTTCGTAATGTGACATACATATACTTAGGTAGACTAGTGAGATGCTCTAACTATTGAGCTACATGGACTAAGATGGCAGAGTAAAGGTTACGATAAGTTCTGGTTCGTAATGTGACATACATACTACTTGGGTAGATTACCATGGGTGAAATGAGAATCAAACAGCCTGACTACAGGGCAATTGTTAAAAACAACGAAAAAGAAACACTCCCACATGGTATAACCGAAGAAATGCAAGTTTTACTCACTTCTGATATCCACATATTTCCACAACACAAAATGTGTGTGTGTTTATTGAGATTCGCAATCCGTCTATGTACAGTATGCATTTTTCATAATAGTAAAACATAGTTAGACACTTACCTTCCAGTGGAAATACCATAAATATTAGATACACAGGATCTGCTGAGTCAGGTTCAACAACAGCAGAGTGAAGCCAAAACTGAGTTTCTTTTTCATGATTCCATGTCCTAAAATAACAATTGTTGGGGAAATTATTGGTACCTCTCAATTGTTGGAAATTTATGATTGGTACCTTCGGGCCCTCCGCGAGGAAACAGAAGGCCTGGGGCAAACTAGTCGTTAGCGGTCCTCTGGCTATCGGACTAAATTGAATCGAGTCGAGACCTATTTTCGGATATTAAATACCTCTTGGAAAATCCTCAACATAATTTTTATGAGGCCCTTTACAGCATGAGGCCCTAAGACAAATTTCCCCTCCTCCCCCCCCCCCCCCCCCCCCCCCACCTCTCGGTGGGCCTGCCCTGGGTAGCCTGTGTACAGCCTGAATATACACCTGTAATACAGTCTGTGAAAACTTGCACGATTGCTTGTCGGCCTCCCGCTGAGCTACTCAGATCTGAGTAGTAGATTTTGAGTGGTTTAATACTCATATGATTCATAATTGTTGATTTGATTGGATTATTTGATCTCACAAGAATTCCCAGAGAACCAATTTACCTGGAATAAGTCAAGGGTTGTGATTTGAACAATCAAAATCTACTACTCACATCTGAGTAGCTCAGCGGGGGGTCGACAAGCTATTGTGCGAGTTTTCACAGACTGTATTACAGGTGTATATTCAGGCTGTACACAGGCTAGCCCTGGGAAATTATTATTACTGGTGAAATTAACCATTATAGTGCCCCAGCATTGATTAACATCTAACTTCTCCTAATAATATCAATGGTTAACCAAGTATAGAGGTAATGAGAATAAAGAAAATGATCACCAAAGATAAACTGTTTTTAAAACAATTTCTCCCAACTAGTACTACAAGAAATGTTTGGTGACCAATAAGGAGAATTTATATGCTGATCATGGTCGAGTTAAAACGATTAAGAGCAAGCACTAACAAGGGCTTTTCGGATTACCAAATTTCACTTTCTCTTTTTATTTCTATCAAAAGCATCCTATACATAATATTATATTGACTCACAAATTTTACAATTCTAACCTTGAATAAAGCTTTGAATCATTCTTGAAAAGGCCAGCTAAAGTATCAACTGCCTCAAGAATTTTAGACAAAGTATTGAGAGTCTCGTTCACAGAGATGACATCCGTAGAAAACTGGGAGGAAGACTCTGTATCGTTAGACGTGCTGACCAAAGAAACACATTTGATCGAACGATCCCATTCCACTATCATTAAAGGGTCTGTCAATACCTTCATCACAATCTAAAATTCAAAATGTTAGGTATTTCATAAACATGGGAATAGGTTCAGGGACATAGCTAACATACCGTAGAATCCCGTTTATAAGCCCCCCGGTTATAAGCCCATCTGTTTGGTAACAGAAAATACCTTCCGGTTATAAGCTTATAATTCCAAATAGATCTGTGAATTTTCGAATATTGCAATTTTGTAAAATTTGCAGGGAGCAGCACCCCAATACCCCCTTGCTACAGCCCTGCTTGCTTCATTCAATAAAACCCCATTGCTTCATTCAATAAAATGATGAAAATGTAAATTCTCCATACTCCTTACACCTTAATTCTCCAGCTAAGAGTGATTTTATGCACTAGAGCAAATTTACATTTTTCATTGATTTTGAAAAATGAACCTTATTCCTACATTCTTACTTAGGCCACACCAATTTGATACTTCAGAGCACGGATTTTTTAGGGTCGGTCGGTCGCGAAAAAATGGAAATAAAAAAAATACAAGCTCGTCCCAAAGCAAATAGGTACAAATTTTATTTTATTTTGGTTTCACAAAAACAGGATCGGTCGGATCCGTGCCCCGAACAATTAAATTGGTGTGGCCTAACGTTAACGAAACCAGAGTGATGTAATAAAACACGAGAGAAGTGTACGGAGAAGCACGAGCCCCTGAGGCGAGTGCTTTCCCAACTTCTCAAATGTTTTTATTACTTCATGAGCGTTTCGATCACGTTATAGAGACCCAAGCAAACATATTCTATTATTTTTATAAAATAATTTAGAAACAATTTCTTATACTTATATATATATATATTATTATCCATTGTTATCACTTGTATCTTACCCTAGCTTGCAATAATAAATTATTCATTAGACAAAAATCTATGCAAATCTTTGTTGAATGAAATTGAAATAGTTACCTCCAACGGCACTGGAAGAATCGTAGATGCCGCAAACAACGATCCGTCGACTTCAGACTCGATTCTTTCCCACAGCCTCAAGCCATGTTCCACTCCAATTAAATCCCATCCACTCTTTGACCCTAATGGCAGTGTCTGTGGCAAATATGTTTATTAGAGTCATTATGTTAATTATTCATTCGGTTGCTTTGTGCTTTGACATTCCTTGAAAGCTCAAAGTGCACAGATACTCTGTCTCTGTATATAATAATTAGTTCACATTTAATTTCAACGTTTTATCACAGGTATATTTAAAACTAAACTACCTTAATCACGAAGTTAATAATAGATTGGCCTTCTAAATGATTATAAATATACCTCATTGATATCAATTAGAATTTAACTCAACACAAACCAGTACCGGTATGTATATTATTAAAAGTTAAAATTATACAAATTATCAACATGGGATTCGTTTCAAAACGACAAACCTTGCGGACACTGTCGCATCGCCTCGAAGGAGAACTTCCCTGTCTCTTTGGCTTCTAAATCAAGGAGATATAAACACGAAGCTATTTTGCACGGCCCCTTGGGCAATTGTCAAAAGAAAGAGTTTATATTTCATGGCAAACCTTTGTCTTGGAGAAGATGTAGTATATCAACAAGGCTGCAGCAAGGGATGAGAACACATACAGTAATATACTCCAAGCCATTACTCCCTTGATCAAATCCTTGATCGTGCGGAGTTTGTTTTGCAATGCCTGTCCATCCGGCCTGTCAGGAAATTGTACGTTTTGAGTACAAAGGGTTCCGACACAAACACGTGTTCGCCGCAAAAAAAGTCGCCGATTGCTCGGCAGCAGAGTTATACGGTAATTTTATGGTAGTGTATGGAGGCTGGCAACTATGTTATACAAATATTTTATCTCTATGTTCAACTGCGTTTTTATGCAACTGTTCAACTTACATTTGTTTAATATTACACATGTTCATGAACTACTATATTGTGAATAGATGTTGAGAACGGTTACAACACCGAGAAGGGGGTCAACAAGGTTAGGTTAGGTTAGTTAGGGTTAGACAAGGTTGGGTTCGTACTAGTTCTTGAAATCCCTTTGAGTCTTGCGCCTTGATCATGTGCAAAAACGCATTGAAAATTACAACTTTATCGAGCACAAGGGCCTTGCTTGCATCAAGAGTAAAAACAGACAACAAGGAGAATGGATATAACTGATTGGCTAGACATAATTCACTCTCTGAAGTTGGTGCCAAAAGTCATGCGTACGGTAGTTGTAAAGAAATGAAAAAGATAGAAGCAAATACGTATAGATTTATCTCTCTTATATCTCTATATTATAAAAAACCTGTCCGGCACAGTCAAAATGGGTCTTATTTTACAAGACTGATGAAGCTAAGTTGTGAATCGAAAAACACGGACACGGTAACGCAAGATTAAAAATTAAAAATCGACAAGCGCTACGTACTCTGCGATTGGTGGCATTTTGAATTTTCATGATGCTACGCGGGCATGCAAGATGGGCTTTTCTAGAAAATTTTCAACCTAATTTATGATAATTATGCTAATTTATATTAACATGTGTCTTGTTCGGGAAATTTAAAAGCATTGGAAAAAGCCGGTTTATTAGGCTTTTAGAAAATGTATAGCTTTTGCAACATGAGTTATGGTTATTTCCAGAGATATCAATAGAACAAAGAGGTGGTTTAACAGGAAAGAGTTAGACGCATTATAAAACAATAGGTAAAGTTACCATGCATATAGTTTTATACCAAAAGACTTTATCTATAGGACAGTACCAAAAGACCATTTTAAAGTTCCAGCGAAGAATTTTCGCGAAAATAGGGCACAGCCATTTTTAAATCGTCGTTTTTCTACTATAACTCGATGGCAAAACATGGATTTTTCCCGCCATTTTATAAAATGGACTGTAAGACGAACCTTTGCTCACAAACAGCTAAAATGTCGATAAATATGTTCTGTGACAGCCAACAAGAAGAAAAACGAGAAGATTGGATGCTTTTCTTCACAGTTAAGAGCGTTTATGTTCATTTGAGCAGCCGACGACGCTGTCCAGCGTGAGTAAGGAGAATGCATATTTTCATCATTTTAATAAAAGAGTCTTATTACTTATTTCCTCAGTGTTATTTTATAAAAGAAATAGAAAACATCTTTCCGTGTTCCCATACGTTATAAAAACACTTGTGAAAGTTTGGGAGAACTCGAAATAGCGTGCCAGAACACTCGCTCTGCGGGCTCGTGTTCCCACTGCCATTTCTCGTTCTCCCAAACTTCCACTCGTGTTTCTATAACTCTATGGAAACACGCAGAAAATGTTTTCTATTTCTTAAATTGACGAAATTGAAGATCCAGGAAGTCCAGTTTGTCTTTGTAGACATATGGCGTGAGTGTAGCCAATGTTTTTTTATCACAATCTGCTGTTCATCCTTCGATGTATATAGACAGTATTTCAATAGATTCATAACACCGTTCATTCCATATTCAGAGGGCACTTCTTTCCAAAATTTGACAGGTAAATACTCCCTGTATCTCCCGGTCGTGCCGTCTACGATAAACAGAAAAAAAACACAGAAAGTGTTTTGTATATATACAGTTTTATATTTCACTCATTAATTGTTTGTCTCTCCCTTTTAAGACACAACCAACTTGTGACACAAATCCAAAGCACTTTCCCATATATGTACTTCCTAATTTATATGTATTGATGAAAGCACATGAGCTTCCCAATCTATATGTATTGATGTATAGTATTTATTTATTTGTTGATCATTGCACTTCCAAAATTTAACAACAGTTGGCCACTGGGTATAACAGCAATAGCATTCGCCAATGGCACTCTGTCGAGATGCGTCAGTATCCATGTTTGTAGTCGCATTTACCCATAATTCCTGCGGCCATAACAAAAGAAAATAGCTCATTTGCACTAATCACTTGTGAGTCAAATTTGGTTTGTTTGTCCGCATGTTGAGCTATTAATAGCAGCCAGACGCTTCGCTATTGCTGTGGCCCTAAAGATAACAACATGCATGCACCAAACAATATATGAATGTGCGGAAATATTGAATTTATTTTGAGTGTTGAACAGGATGATCTCACGAATGAGCGAAGCCGGCGAACGAGTGAGATATTGTGTTCAACACAAGAAATAAATTTCATATTTCCAAGCATCCCGATGTATATATTATTCTATTTATTTCATAAACATTAACACGGACAATCTAAATTTAGAATTAATTTTTACTTCAATCGTTGGATCGCTGAAACGATAATATCGTATTTTTACGTGTTGAAATAGCTACGATTTTTCTCAGTGGCCAAAAACTCTGAAAACATAAACTCAAAAACATAAACAGTGTGTTTACTTTATATGAAATAAATATATATATATATTATAGGTAATATTTGGCATTTCACTCGATCAAACTACATGTTGAAAGGATTTATGGTGAAGGAAAATTTCGAGTGTTGGAATACATACATTTTAAGACCTATTGATAATTACATAAACGAACGAGGGAGTTCTCGATCAACTGAACCACTGACTGACAGAAATACTGATATTGACTGGACTAAAAAGGCTGGTGTCATTGCTGGAGCCATTTTCTTTTAAATTGTAGTGGTGTTTAGATAATTTTGAGTCGCCATTTTCATTACGACAGTTCGGGTGTTGTCAAGTGTTGAAGGCTTTTTGGAACGTTTTCAGGTCATAAAGAACAGTCTGTTACAGGTTGTTTTAAGGGTTTTTATGTCGAGTTTCGTTTTTTAAGAGGAAAAATGCCGTACTGTGTTGCTTTTGGATGTATACGAACACGCGAAAAAGGACTACAGCTGATGCCATCGTTTTAACAACACTTAGTTTGTGAGTAATTGGTATAATGGGACCCGTAGTCCAGTTGTAGAGGTCAGTGATCCGAGGCACAAACTACTAGTGAAAGTATATTATAAAACCGTGTACAAAGTACTTCGTGCTTGTTGTTTTCTATTTATTACACGTATCACAAGAATCTTTTGAGCAATTTTAAATGACGAAGGACAAGTACTAAATATTTTAGCTACATAGAGAGACAATGGTAATAGTTTAAACTATTCACTACAAGCTTTTCCAGTGGAAGAAATCATATAAAAGGCGTCCACAAATAATATACACTGGATTAACTTTACTTTTATAATTCGTCTGCAAGGACAATATATAAATACGAGAGATAAAACGATACATATAATTTCATATCTTCTATTTTAACAAGTAAACAACTAAACCATCTGGCCTTGGCACTTGGGAAAACATTTCGCGCTCTTTTTTGTAGTGCTTCCTGATTGGCTCTTAAGTTATTCGCTTGTTTGTCATTGGTTAGATTTTCACTGATGTGAAAAGTCTGTACGTGATGCGAAAATATAGATTTTGACAACCAAATTTCAACGAAATCCTTGTGATACATAGAATAAACACAGTATATATATCACAAAACTAGAAGCAATATCATGAAAAGCTGGGTTTCTTTAAGTCCGACGATCCTAATTACATTTTACACATACTGTTTTTCAAGGGCGGTGGTTATTTACATTCAGAACTATTTTTTCTAAACTTGATCAGAAGAGTAGTCATCTTAATAATAATTTTTAAAGGTGAGGTTATTATATAGAGTGATATATTTACTTAATTTTGACGGATTTTGCTAGTATACTACTTCAGCACATTATTCCCCTAGGCTATATACTTATTGTCTTGTTTAATCTCGGTAAGAATATTTTCCATATTTTAAGAAAAATCTTGTTTATTCTTGAACAGAATATTTCGATCGAATATTTTTCTTATTTTAAGAAAAATCAAGTTCTTGTTTATTCTTGGCAAGAATATTTTTCTTATTTTAAGAAAAATCAGGTTCTTATTAATCTTGGTAAGAATATTTTTTTCTTGTTTTAAGTAAAATCGATTCTTGGTAAGAATAATTTTCTTGATTTTTCTCATTTTAAGTAAAATATTGCCTAAAATAAGAATTTAACAAGAATTTTATTCTAGATAAGAATTCACAATTTTGCTGTGTAATAGACAGAAAATTCGAGAAAAATAAAGTGTCTTCGATAAGGTTTCTGCGGGGAGCCTATTAAAAACGAATTGCCCATCAAGAGCAGTCGTTATACTACGATAGGATATAATTGAGGGTTTGATTTTTCAACTCTTTTTATATTACAAATCTGGACATCGATCGATACCTGCTATATATACTTAAAGTGCCCCTCACCTCAAAAGTTTTTATTGTCTTGTTTGGAAGAACTTTTAAAATGATAAAGTAACTTCTTTTGAAGATTTTCTTTGCTTTCTTTTTGAGATATATCAGTTTGTTTGATATGCAAATGTCTGGAATTTCGTCACACATGCATAATGACTTATTGGAGAAATGTGTATATCTCTTTCATTCTCGAACGAAATCCTTTAAAATCAAGAAGTTTGGTGTTGTGGGAGAAACACGTACACATGTTATTCACACTTTATATTATACTTAGTGTTTTTATTTGACGAACGCAAAGATATGTAACATTCTCATTTTGAGGTTAGGGGCACTTTAAGGTAGCGCGATAGTCTAAATCATGCGAAATTGCATTTTTCCCCATAAAAAGTTTTGTAATGCAGATCTGAGCTTTATTTTGCTTCATTGCATAGCTCTAGCGGTGGTCTTGATTATTGAAACGTTTCACACTTGTAGCCTTTGTATATCTAGAGAAATTGTGTTTATGATAAGCGCGGCAGATTTTATGCAAATTAGTTTTCTGGATTTATTGGAAACACGATTTCTCCACTCAGGTAAACTTTTTGTGGGTATAAAACTTTTCAGTAAACAAGACCACCACTAGAGCTATGCAATGAACCTCAGATCTGTATTACAAATATTTTTATGCGCAAAAATGCAATTTCTCATGATTTAGACTATCATGAGGAAGAATAGCGTTCTTACCTAGTCAATATCTTATGTTGTTCCAGAGATATTCAAGTTTTTGAAAGATGCAAATGAACTTATGATGTTAATTTATACTAAAGGAAATCCCTAAAATGAAAAATGTATAAAGCATTAACTATACACAATGCAGTGCACCATTCTTAGTAGCATACATCTGGAAGTTTCAGCACAATCTAGCCGCTATCTCCAAAGACATTCCTCATTTTTAGAATTTGAGTGGAGTAGATGTCATTAGGTATCTCATTTGCAACTTTTAAAAACTTAAATATCTCTGGAACTATATAAGACATTGGACAAAGTAAGACCGCTATTCTTATTTCGAGATAAAGTCCAAGTGTTTAAAACCCTAAATACCATATTACTGAGATAGATTCTACATTAGTGACAAGTCATTAATTATGGTCAAGTTGGGGGCCGAAAAGAAATAGATTTGGTGCTTGAAAAAAATGTTTACCCAACCAAATTAAGATCAGAAAATTTAACCTTCCCAACCATCTATGGGTAAAGAAAATCTTTTACCCAACCCAAGAAGAAAAAAGTTAGATAAAGTCCAATTCCCAGCATATCGTCGATACAAGTATTAATAACAAACCCAAATATAGATATAATAATAATAATAATAATAATAATAAAGACGTATTATAGGAGCATTATACAATAGTCTCAATGCTCTTACAACAATATATTCTTAATGTTACTTATAAAACTAATTACAGTTTCATTATAAGATAAAACCTACTACATATATTACCACTATGAACACAAAAAACTATTAATTATTATTAATATGTAAGTAAGGCCACTAGGTTCTCCTCCGTATGACGAATCCCGCGAAGAACCAACCAAACAAAAAGGATTTAACGTGGATAGTTCGGAGCAAAATCATGGCGCGTATATGTCTACAGCGAGTACAGTTGACAGTTCCTAGACACATATAGACACAGATCCTACTATACTGTAACTTTCCTGATTATTATCTCCCTATACAGAGCTGGAATCCAAGGAAAACAAAGAGAGGAATACAATAACAAAAGCTAATGTGCAATGATGACTATAAAGGAGAACGGATGACGAGATTCCAATTTTAAATGACGAACTCTTAATTTTTTTATGTCAATAGTCATGAAAATGTTGCTTCCCAACCCTTCAGAGAAGTGATTTATTTTTACCCAACATTTAGGTCTTAGAATTTTCAGTTACCCAACCATTTTCTCTTCGGCTCCAATCCCGGCCATTAAGTGAATGGTTGAATGAGAAAATGTTTCAATGATTTGAACTCTGCGTTGAACTTAGGTATACACTAATAAGCGAGGTTCCCTGGCCAAATATAACTATAAAAATATAACACTAAATTTGATAAATACAATAGTATATATAGCAAAGTGAAAAGGTGGTAAACTGCCAATAATTTAGTGACGAAATACTGACGTTTCGAGCGGAGCCCTTCATCAGTAAGACAATAGTATATATATATATATATGGTTGAGGAGTGTCGGTGGCAGAAATTCGCTGTTTTAGATGGGATGTGACAAACTGCGTCAGCTGTGAATCATGCCGTTATCTCCTTGTTTCAGAGAATTTTTTATTCCAAATTCATTCTAATCAGTTTAAATGTTCTAAAATCATTAGGACAGAATCTTTTCCTTTCTACTTTTTATTTGGCCATTCTTGTATAATAACTGCAATTACTTAGCAATCAAAGTTATCGGAAATTTCGTAAGGCCTTGCCCCACCTACACTATTTTTAGGCCGGTTCGTTACCGGTAATTTAATCAAACGTTTGATAAAACGTTTTTCCGTTGGACACCCTCATAAACGCTTTCAAATTGTGTTTAAGTACGAAACTATACTGTAGTAAACGCAGAAAATGTCAATGATACAAATTAGAATGACCGTCTAGTTGATTTTGTTGATACGATATTAGGGGTATATATTAGAACGATATTAGGTATATATTAGAATGAAATTAGAACGTGAGGTATATATTTGGGGTTGTTTATTGATGAGAATTTTCAAGTAAGGCTCGTGGCAACATGGTTCTTAATTTGTTTCACAATGTTGAATGGTTTTGCTACAATCTTGCGTAGTTCAATCGACGCATCAAACGAGAAATCCGCCTAGTTTCCAACTGGAAACAAGTTTTTTACACGCAAGAGAGAAGTAAAGTCCGCCATTTTTACGACCTACAATCAACAAAAATGGCTAAACTGGTCGTTCAAAAACGTTTGCGCTCAAACGCGTCACTATCAGTGTGCGCAAAAACTAAATAAAATATTATTCTGCGTCTGTTGGCTGGCTTTCAACAACGCGTATAAAGGATTTGACAGTAATAGTAAAGTCCTTCCTGGTTGAAATCGTTCAAGTCGCGAATTGATAGATAGTTAATGATTGTAGATTTAAGTTCTTTTGGTTACATCGTTCATTCAGCATTGTTTACTTCATGCATGTAAGAAGTTTCAGCTCAATACACATGCACGTTACTGTGATATGCGATATACAATTAAGACTTAAGTAGTGTTTTTTGTACTTAGACATACAGCAATTAGACATACATAACTCGAATACCGTCCAGTCGCATGAAGCAGTGAATCAATATGGTGTATATACACACTGAATCTGATCAGTGAATATCGTTCATCAAGCTCAAGTACTCAGAAAATGTTTCTGAGTCCCAGACACAGCGATCGAACCTGTAACCTTCCGATTGCCGGTTAGTGTGTCTCACCGGCAATCAGTTTGCAGGTATACGATTCCAGTCCGGGACTCTCCCACATTCACTACAGTTAGATATCAACACATCCAAGCATTACTGCCATAAGTGACTGCTGCATCATAGGCAGTACATATATCAATCAAACCAGTACATCATTGCAACCTTCGCTCTCCATCTGAGTCTCGGTAGCTCAATGGTTAGAGCGTCTCACCGGTAATCAGAAGGTTACAGGTTCGATTCCTGTTCAGGACTCAGAATCAATTTTCTGAGGATATGAGCTTGACGATCGTCCACACTGTTATTTTCATGGAGTTAAAATAACCCTGGAGAGGGAGTAATTTTGACTACTTATGATGGAGTAACTACATTGGGGTTATTTTAACTCCACTTTCGGAGTTAAATTAACCCTAGAGAGGAGTAATTTTAACTCCCAGAATGGAGTAACTACATTGGGGTATTTTAACTCCACTTTCGGAGTTAAAGTAACCCTAGAGAGGAGTAATTTTAACTCCCAGAACGGAGTAACTTCATTGGAGTTATTGTAACTCCACTTTCGGAGTTAAAGTAACCCTATAGAGAGGAGTAATTTTAACTAGCCAGAACGGATTGACTTCATTGGAGTTACTTTGACTCTTTTTTCGGAGTTATATATAGTTATCTAAGAATGGAGTTAATTTTAACTGGTGGATATAGAGTTTCTTCATTGGAGTTCTTTTAACTGCATTCTTTTAACTGCATGGCAGAGTTAAAATAAACCAAGAAACTTGTCGTTTGTCGATTTATTGATATATCGGTATTACTGACAGACGCTAGGGGCCTAGGGCTTTATCAATAGTCTTCAAGAGTCCAATTTAGAGAAGTAATAATATTCAATAGGCTTTATGTGCGGGTTTATGTCATTCCCAGCTAGTACACAACATAATCGCAACGTTGGAAGGTTATGGTTTGGTTAGATCGGACCTAGCTTTCCTACAATTTAGTAACGTGGCTGCGGCGTTGTTTTGATATACCATATCGCAGAGGAGGTAAAAATACGTTGTTATTAGACGTTCAAACTAGGTTTATTTGGAACCATTGGAACGTTACTTATAGAATATAGTATATTGACAAGTAAACACTGATCGCGCTGGCTATATAACGTCGAAATAGCGTTTTATAAAAGGTTTTGATTGAGAAGATCTTGTTGTTTTATCATATTGTAAGGTTCTAAACAACAAAGCGTGTTTATGTATGTGACACTCCAATCTCAAGCGGTGCGTGCGAAGAACTTAAATGCGTTTCTACGGTATGTATATAGACAAGAGACTGAGTAATAAACTGCGCGAAAACGTTCACAGTTAAAGGATAACATTTCTAAAGAAACCTCAAAACCCTATGTAAACCCTACATTTAATACTTAGTTCAGTTTTAAAGTAAACTACATTTGTGAAGATATCGAGAATAAGTCGACTACAATAAACCAAACACCGTGTTATGTTTTTAAATGTATAGAGCTGGGTACGAGTTAAACTAATGCCTTCCCAGATGTCCCAGCGCGTTCATTTTTCAAACTCGTGACTCGTCTGCATTTCTGAATTCAAGAGCGCGAAATTTTAATTGTGTTTATATTCTTTTCAAATCCATCGATTACATCTGTCTCCTGGGTGCATCATCGATTCTAAAGTGAGTAATAGTTTTGTCCTTTTACTTAATGTTGCCTTTGTATCATTATTTTCGTGATATCTTATATCATTGTTGCGATAAACACGGTATATTTACATATTTACTGGTTCGTGCAATAGCATATGGGCTTCGTTGTCCAAGTATTTTCAAATATATGAGGCCAAATTTTGTTGACTGTGGTATATCCTGGCCATATATATCATCATTATCATGGTTATGTATTATCTACATGTATTGCATCGATCGATTTTAGTATTAAGCCTTTATAGCAGCTGGTATTTATCAGGGATTGGGAAATTAAAGTTTGTAATTCCGTATTTGTCCATATTAAAATTGTTGGGTTTATATTTAAAGGTTTGTTTATATTTCTACCACTTGATGATATATAACAACTATAAACACTGACGTTGATCACTGTTAGAACCCTGATATAAGAAGTATTAAGTTATCTTGGAATAATTTCTTGCTATGGTTTCTATAGTTTATGAATATATGGACTCACACTTGAAAATCATACATGTACAGATTCTCAGTGTCTGTGCCTGATACAAACTTGGGATATTGATAAGCCTATTTCGATTAAAACTACATGTATTGTAAATTGCTAATGTTATTTTCTGCATTCTCTCAAACTTCTAGCTGAATTTGAGAGTTTTGATAATTTGGCAGTAAATAAACCTTGCCAGTTCAGGACTGTCTAGAGAAATATAAAGTAAGTTAAAATAATGATCTTCTACCAATTGTTTTTAACACATTAGAACAAGGGGACATTTATCATTTTATTTTGGTTAAAGCCATGTACTAACCACAAACACTAGTTTAATGGTAGTCATAATTGTTCTTGAGAAATCTGCTAACATATAACAGCACTGCAAATAATGGCCGGTCAATAACTGGTGATATTAGTATCTTTACCACTGCTTTTTAGTTTTCAATGACCATTTTGACCAGTCAAATATTTCTGGAGCAGCAGAAAATAGTAAGGCTCTGCTGTATTTGTATTTTGCTGCATATGTGATAAGATAATTTAGAGATTAATTTGAAGACGTTAATAACAACAATATGCTATTCTTCATACACAGTTGTTTATGTTAGTCGTATCAGAATTGAGGCATCATCGTTGTAATGTGTGGTCAGTAGGATTTGGAACTTGACCCGCAGAATTTTAATTTCTCATGCTCATCATGACCAACAGTTGCTAAGGTTTATTCACAGTGTTGATATAATGAAATTGCAGGACCTCACTGAAAAACACTCCGGTGACGTGGGTATCCTGAATAAATGTTATTACAAAGTCACATGGGTCAACTGGTGATAAGACAGGCTATGTTGGTTACATTTACCCACAATTGTTTATCATATAAATTTTGTCTCTTTGTCTTGTTCAACTGGTTTAACTCCAAACTCTGAATGGTAGCAACAATTCTACACCCCAATTGTCCTTCAGCACTACATGCATCAATGGGTGCTCTATTTATTTGTCAGGATCACCATGATAGTAAGCTGATGGCACTTGCATTGTAATTTTTTGAACAACTGGCCCCAAGCGTTTATTTGTAGGAAGGGTTGTACCGATTTGGGAGCTAACATGTCATGGCTTCATGTAAACATGCAGCCCCATGATGTGTTCATGTTTTATATGATTTTTTAAAGTTGCTTTCTATATTTGTTTTGTAGATTTTCATTTTTTTGAAGTTTATTAACAAAACTAGACACAATCATGGAGAAACAAGATAAAGCTCTTTCTATTTTAATTGTTAAAAGTGTTCCTTAGTGCTACGCAAGGTGTCAGTGGGAATGACATGCTAGAAGATATTGTTCCGAAACCAGTTGACTCTGTTGAGGACCTGGAAGTGTTGTCTTAGTGGTCACCTCAATGATAAAGGTTTCAAGAGGAAATGGTGAGTGCCAATAATTCACTTTGTTGTGGTATATATACTTCATGGTAACGCTAGACCGGGTTTCCATCTGTTTTTTATACCCCTAACCCTAATCGTGACTCTAAAATATGGTGGGAGACTATATGTATTGTTACCATGAAGTACCGGTATTAGGGTGGTGCTTATTTTATTATTTTTATTTTGTATAGTCTCACCCTCTTAAATGGTTCCAATTGGGTTAAAAATGCTGTGTGTAAAATTGTATTAAAAAATATTGATATTTAGGGAGTCCTCAGGGGAGTGTTGGATTGGTCTAAAAACCCATTAGTGAGTAGTTTAGACCTGGTTTCCTATTTGACTTTAAGACAAACTTACAGCCAAAACTATTATATGGTGTCCTAGATGAAAACTGTATGGTTTCATAGGGATACTATAGTAAAAATTTAAGGATCCTTGAGCTACCCCTAAACAGTGGCGGACACTAGGGAGGGCGAGGGGGAGCGACTGCCCCATTGGTCTAAAAACCCATTAGTGAGTAGTTTAGACCTGGTTTCCTATTTGACTTTAAGACAAACTTACAAATGGGCGGAGAAAACATGACGCAGAACATGTTTTGTTAACAGGTGTTCACAAATCACAGACAATTTTATTCGTCAGTTTGACTCATGAATAGATGACCGTTTCGCCTAAGCCTATATAGGAATGAAATTTGCCTTGAAATTTGTCAATTGGTGGGGTAAAATAAAAACTCAACAAGATTCGCCCCCCAATATTTTGTGAAGTGTCCGCCACTGCCCCTAAATATCAATGGTTTTTAATATAATTTTACACAGAGCATTTTTAACCCAATTGGAACCATTTAAGAGGGTGAGACTATGCAAAATAAATAAAATAAGGACCACCCTAATGAAGTATATCCCTTTGTTGTACCCTCACAATCATAATTTGCCAATCAAATAGTCTGTCTTTATTAGCATCATATATGGAAACTTTACAGTTAAATTATCTTGCCTGTGGTTTTTAACCAAATGAGGTTAATATGGTTTTTATTATACTGTATGGCCATGCAATGTTAATGGCCAATCCATGGTGACTCGCATGATCAAGTCACAAAATTTCAGGGTTAAAGAGTTTTTTCTACCACCTTCAATTTAGCAACAAGCAAGCTTGCTTTGGTTAAAGTGCCTATAACATCTGTGAGGATTTATCATATTTGTTAATCTATGGACTATCCTGAGATAAATTGTAATATTATACCTCAACTATAAATTGTCCAATCGGAAAACAGTATTTGTACCACATGACCAGTCGATTTTTCGCGGTGTCGCATCCCAGTCCCCGATTTCCGAGCTGGGGGTGTGATATTAAAGTTATCACACTGTGATATTAAATTTATCTCACGCGACGTCTCGCGAGGACTACACGCACCCACTCAAAACAATGAAAAATGGCCGAGAGTTTGTGATGACTGATGACTCTGTACTGTTCAAACTAGTATCGCATGTTCAAATTTTCGGTATAATATATCATTTATAGACCCTCTGCTCGGGGGATACGGCGAAATATTACATGAAAGATGATATTTCCCTCGAGCTTCGCTCTTGGGAAATATCATCTTTCGCTCGAGGGAAATATCATCTTTCATGTAATATTTCGCCGTTTCCCCCTCGCTCCGGGTCTATAAATGATAAATATATCTCGTCAGCTGAAAATGTCATCTTCGTAGACTTTTTTGCTGTTAAAGTTGACGGAAATGATGTCAAATCGGGCATCTGTAAAGAGGTTTTCATGTAGACAGATTCCCGATTTGACGTCATTTCGTCAACTTTAACAGCAAAAAGTCTATGAAGATGACATTTTCAGCTGACAAGATATATTACAATTGATCTCAGGATAGTCCCATAGATTACAAATATGTCAAGTCCCCACAGATGTTATAGGCACTTTAAGGAAGGCCTTGTGGAGATATTCAATTTAATATCCTTATTTCCTAATAATTATATCTTAAAAAACCTTCAATTTAATGACTTATCTATCATGTGACTCGTGTGACAGCCACAGATGAGAAAGTTTCATCAGATGGGATTCTTATTTATTTTCCTCGCAACATATTGATTTTATTTAATCCTAACATTTACTGTATAAGATATAATTATTGTTAGATATAAAATTATAATACTCAAGTTAAACTTTACCAAAACTATTTTTAGTTGAATAGATAATAATGCAAATCTAATGTGACTTGTGTATGGGGTGCCAAGTGTCAAATTATTATTTATAGCTTTCAGTGTCAATTTTGTCCTGATATATTTGGTTATTTCAAACAACCAAGTTAATGTGTATCTTGGTTATATCAAATAACCAAGTTAATGTATTTTGGTTATAATCAAATAACCAAATTAATGTAACTTGGTTATTTCAAATAACCAAAATAGTTTTTGGTTATTTCAAACAACCAAAATAGTTTTTGGACACTCGGCGATCATTATTTCAAATAACCAAAAAATAGTTTTTGGACACTCGGCGATCATTATTTCAAATAACCAAACTCGGCGATCATTATTTCAAATAACCAAAAATAGTTTTTGGACACTCGGCAATCATTATTTCAAATAACCAAAAATAGTTTTTGGACACTCGGCGAGCAACGTCTTCAGGACATTAAGGTCAGCGGTTGGCACTTATTGCTGTTTGCCGCGTTTTGCTTCTCTGTCGACTGTCAGCATGGCGAGCAGTTCAAATCGAAGCGATCTGTTAAGATCTTTAACCCAAGCCACTGGAAGAGCGATCAACGAAACGTTAGAGGCAAGTATCATTTGTGCAGACAGTACTCTGTGTTTTTGGTCACTGTGTTAATTCAGTATAATATTCCTGTTTATGTTATTCATATATTCCTATTTATGTTAATGACTGATTGTCTCTGTGTGAATATTTTGGTCATTGTATAAATTATTTGTCTGTTGATCTGATCAAAAGATGGAATGATTACTTATATTCTTCTCATCACGACTGCTTTATTTTCACTTTACGGTAGGATAATCTATTTGATGATAATCATCTTTTGAACTGCACTGCCACCAACAATCAATAGATCAACAAACAATTATAAATTATACCGAGACATCAGTTATTTAACACAGTGACCAAAACACTCACAGAGTCACAGAGAGACAATCAGTCATTAACATAAATAGGAATATGAATAACATAAATAGGAATATTATACTGAATTAACACTGACCAAAAACACAGAGTACTGTCTGCACACATGATACTTGCCTCTAACGTTTCGTTGATCGCTCTAACAATGGCTTGGGTTAAAGATCCTGTCAGATCGCTTCGATTTGAACAGAGAAGCAAAACGTGAAAAACGCGGCAAACAGCAATAAGCGCCAACCGTTGACCAGTGTCAGAATGATCAATGATACTGCACCTTTATGAAATCAGAGGAAGGACGCTTACTCGTGTAAGAACTATTACTTCTCAAATTCATTAATAACTCATGATGAAAATTCAAAATAAATCAATATTAATTTAATGAGTATTTATCAATAAGAGGACCTTTAACCTCGATTTACTCATAAAATATGGATTCGTTTGAGAAGCAAGTTCTAACACTCGTAATTGTTCATCCTCTGATGTCTAAATACGGACAAACTTTCAAAAAAAGAAATTAGAGGAAGAATGCTTACTCGTGTCATAACAATTTCGTCTGATCCATTTGGGAAACTTGTTCATTTTGTTTTCCTCAATATTTTCAAGAAAACAAAACTGTTTTTCTTGGGACCAGACACGTGTATAGCTTTTATATAATAATGAAAAATAACATGGATATTTTGCATTTGATAGTGATATTGTCAGTGTGGTGATAAATATATGCAACCCACCAGTTGCAAATAATCCAACTATCAGGCCTTCTAGTTGGGAATTTACCTGCTATCCTGTAGCTCAATTGTTTAGAGGGCTGGTGAATATTACCCAGGTTGTGGGTTTAATTCCAGCCTGCATACAGTTGCATTTTTTGCAACTGGTTCCGGTCTAGTTTGAGCGTGTTGGTGGGATTCTATCATACTGTACTGTATATTCGCTAGTCACATGTAAATCTAGCTATTGGGTTTGAATATCGCCAATTGAGGTATAATATTAATCAAATCTACAATATTGTTTATAGAGGCATGTCTTTGTGTTCATAAGAATATTACTGAAGAAGTTATAGAACCCATAGCAGAATTCCTAAAATATACCCGGCGCAAACCTTGGTGGATCAAGATACAAGGTAAGGTACAGTATCTTTCTATAAATTTTCCATCGTGAAATACATTATACTCATATCTTTATATTTTGTTTTCTATCACATTTTATTTTTGACTCCCCTTTTTATTCATTTTCAGTACCGTGACGAAGCACAATGGCACGAAGCATGACACTTATATATGTACTTTAAATCAAACAAAATATATTTTACCAAATGACCAGTTGCCTGATTTATATTGTTTTCATTGAAACTATGCGCATATTTTTATTAATTATATATTCATGAGTTAGGGCAAAGCCAAAAGGATCGTGTATATAATTTCATCGTGGAATTTCTTATCAAGCGTCCATTTTACGAGTAAAGTAATAGAGCCGGCGTTAGACGCGAAGTAAGCTAATAATATCGCCTTTGGTAGAGAAACGCCAAATCTTGGTGTTTTTTCATAAATTTTATAATCCCATTATCGATGAAATAATCCCAAATTTGGAGTAAATTTAACCCCAAAAGGGGATAAATTTAACCCCAGAAACGGGGTAATAATAACCCCAGAAACGGGGTAATAATAACCCCAGAAACGGAGTAAAAATAACCCCAGAAACGGAGTAAAAATAACCCCAGAAACGGAGTAAAAATAACCCCAAATTACTGGAGTAAAAATAACCCCAAAAAAGCGGATTGTCCTGAACCTTTTTTTTTAACCCCCAAATTGGAGTTAAATTAACTCCCTGAAAATAACAGTGCATGTATCGTCTGTCTACTCCAAGCTCTCCCACATTCACTATACAGTTAGATATTAACACATCCAAGCATTACTGATATTAGTGACTGCCGCGCATAGAGTACATATATATCAATCGAAACAGTACATCATTCGGTAACCTTCGCTCTCCATCTGAGTCTCGGTGGCTCAATGGTTATAGAGTCTCACCGGCAATCAGACAGTTATACAGGTTCGATTCCTGTTCGGGACTCAGAATCAATTTTTTTTTCTATTTTCTATTCAATTTTCTATTTTTTAGGACATGAGCTTGACGATCGCGTCCACGTATCGTCTGTCCACTCCAAGCTCTCACACATTCTGACTATACAGCAGTATATATAACACATCCAAGCATATATATAGTGACTGCCGCATATAGACAGTACATACATATCAATGGAAGCAGTACATAATTGGAACCTTTGCTTAGTCCATCTGAGTTTCGGTAGCTTAATGTTAGAGCGTCTCACCAACAATCAGAAAGTTACAGGTCCGATTCCTGTCCGGGACTCAGAAACACTTTTCTGACTAGGATAATAATGAGCTTGACGATCGTCCATGTATCGCCGTCTGCCGTGGTCTACTGACTCCAAACTCTCCCACATTCACTACAGCACTGAGTCAACACATCCAAGCGGCTCAAGCATTACTGAAGTTAATGCCTCATACCACATAGGCAGTACATATATTAATCGAACCAGTAATACATCATTGTAACCTTCGCTCTCCATCCGAGTCTCACTAGCTCAATGGTTAGAGCGTCTAACCAACAATCAGAAAGTTACAGGTCCGATTCCTGTCCGGAGGACTATGAAATTAACAAGAATATTAATTAGTTTGACGCCGCGGTAGATTGTGAGGTCAGCCTCGCGTAAACAAGAGTTAAAAGTGAGCAAATACAGGCCGGTACGAGGTTAGGCCGCGGTAAACACCGCTAATCAACATCCTGACAACAGCCTTAGAATCATATAATAATGACAAATCATTTCTAATCACTCGTCGATGAATTTGGCACACAAGTACACAACTGAATGTCGTCAAATCAAATCAAATCCAAACATGGATTCCCAAAAATGTCCACAAAGTTCATGTATAAATGTTGTACTGCGAAGCTATGGTGTAGAAATACAAATCAAATACTCTAAAAGGTTGGTGTACTAACGAAATAGTGTGTAGGAGCCAGAAGGTCTACGTACGTTTCCAGCAAAGCAAAGGCCCATTATTCCCATTCATCACTTCACTCTCTGACGAACGGGTCTTCGCTCGAAAACGTGGGACCTTGTTGGCACACTACTTCAGGGCTGCGCACCAACTTTTTACTGTATCAACAACGTTCAAAAACGCATTAAAAAATGAAATCCCAATGAAATCCCAAAATGCCCAGAAATTCATTTTAAATCGCGTAATGAGATAATTCAGACATGTGATAGTATAAACATGATAATATCGTGGTATAATATTAATTAAATACTTTCGTCTCCAAGGCGCGAACGGCTTTCCCACAAGCAGCCTATACAAGTGGAATATTCTAAGGTTTATGGTGAAGTAGAAAGGCTCGAAAAATGGCTTATATCCATGCGAGAAAATCCCCCAACATCCACTTAACGTGCGCGCGTTTGCGAAGATTATCGACGCGTTGCGTTGCGATATATAATGGGAAGACTTAGCGGATTACGTGTGTATATCATCACCCGTAATTGTTTACGAACAGCGTGCTTGTCTGTCGGAATCTGATCAGCAATTAGCAGACATAATATACAGTCGTTGGCATCCGGTTACAACAAGAATCTGGTAGACAGACGTCGAGTCCCGTTGTATAGTATCAAAGACAGTATATCAATCGCGCTGGACGTCATGTTTAACTGACGAAACGAGATGGATGGATCGGACGTGAGTGGGACATAATGGATGGTCAGGATAGAGTCCATCTTCCAGCGATATTAAAATTGCGTGAGCCATTCGAAAGTGGTGAAAGGCTTGCGAAAAATGACATCACGATATCAGAGGAGACGGTTATAGGAGCTGCGTCTAACAGTAACAGTACAAACAAACTACGTGGGAAAGACCGGAGAGATATTAAAACAGGGATCGGTGTTGACCAACAGGCTGTCGCCAAGAAGAGAGTTCTAGAGCGACAACGGAGTAAATTGAGCACAAAGTTGACGACGATTTCTCATGCAGTCGGAAAAGCGGAGAGAGGTTCTCGAACGGAAGTCACTAAAAGTCAAAATAATAACGCGCGCAGGCGAAATGAAGCCATCGGATTGCCAAACATCAGTTTAACCATCGAAGGGGACAACGTCGCTAACGACAGCGACGTCTCGCAAAGGACTGCCGCGAAGAAAGCGAGACGGTGTCACCGAGTGCGTGGCGACGGAGACACGATTTCCTACGTGTACTCCAAGTCTCTGAAGGACGAAAACTGTATGGCGTTTCTTAGGAACTGTACTAGCTCGGAGTCGACCGAGGAAGGCGTTAGTACGAGTCGCCAGAGGTCAAGTGACAGTGGCATCGATATTACGAGGAAACCATACGGTCTACCATCGTTGAAAGCGAACGGGGAATGTATTGAAAGGACAGGAACAGACGTGACGGAGAACGAACGCCTGTTGTTGAATAACTGGGACATGATGGACGATGCGTCGAATGCCACAAATTGTTATTCTTCTGACTTTCTGCCTCATAATGATTAGAGACGATTCGAGAATCGATCAGACAACGGATAACTATACGTACTACGTGAAGATAATTATATACAGTACGATAGTATATATATATGTATATTTATTTATTATATAGACAACATATGAGCTGTAATCCGATTAGCTCTTAGCTTGTTATATACTAGTGACAGTAGTGTCTAGTAATATATCAGCTCATAATAGTAATTAAAAAACAAAAATGGCGAAACGTTTTTCAAAAGTGAATAAGCATGAAATCAGGTAAACGTGATTTCTCAAACTATTTAATAATTCATGAGCTAATTATCCAATAATAAAGACCCATCTAGTCACGGGATTGCATTTGGATAACTAATTCTAAAATTCATTAATAATTCATGAGTAATTAAACCAATAGCATGTAAGCATTCGGTCACATGATGCTGTTTGGATACCCCGGTCAAACACCGCCAGACAAAAGATTTCAGCTGCATACGTAATTAAGATATTTGATCCAAATACTAGTGTTTGGATCAAATATCTTAATTACGTATGCAAAATCAAGTCAGCAAACAAATTCACACACAAAATTCCTTTATTCACTCTTTGTCGTCTACCACAAATCTAATGTTACAGCCAGTAAACACACACTTGTCCAGTTTAATACTCGCAGAAACAAAACCCTCTACCATGCATCACAATCATCTCAACTCCACTATTTAATTTATCATTATCTATTCATCGTGGAAAACCCACTTCAGTTATGCATTGTGTAATATCTCAATAGAATTCCTAATTACGATATCCTTCGTTAGAAATTCTATTCAAATCAGCAAACGAAAACATTCTCTTACCTCTCCATTCATTTCAGAAGCGAGCTCGTGTCCCACCGGGATATCCAAACACTCGAAAACAATGGACAAAAACACTCGCGCTGCGCGCTCGTGTTTTCACCATTATTTTCTCGTGTTTGGATATCCCGGTGAAACACTCGCTCTCGTTGTTCATATATTACGTCAAACACCGTGTCTCAGAACACTACAATAATTAGTAATCTTCCTCAAATATCCTAATTACGTATGCCGATCAAATATGTGTTGTAGTGTTCAACTATTAACATAACCCTCCCACGAGAGAATATCATCCAATCAAATATAACCTATACTTGTGTTCACCTCGTGTCCCACCGGGATATCCAAACACTCGAAAACAATTAACAAAAACACTCCGCGCTCGTGTTTTCATACATTGTTTTCTCGTGTTTGGATATCCCGGTGAAACACTCGCTGTCGTTGTTCATATATTACATATAATGCTGAGTTTTTTTACAAAAAAAACCCAATCCTTATAGGTGCTGTTATACTGTGCAATATTTCATGCAACTTTAATCACCTTATGCCTCCGTTGTGCGAATATTAAATATTGTTCCCTTGTGATGTAATGTAATGTGTAATGACATATTTAAATAGCGCCATATACACTAGCTGAGTATGGCGCTTTACAATTTTATAATAAAAAAATTTAACTAACAAACTAATCGATACAAAATCACAAATAAGTTTGTCTAAAAGAGATAGGTCTTCAAACTTTTTTTAAAAATATCAAGGGAACTACTTTTCCTTAATTCCATGGGCAGAGCATTCCATAACTTTGGAGCCACCACTGAGAATGCTCTGTCACCATAAGTCTTTTGATTAAACCTGGGAACCGTAAGAAGGCATTGGTTCGATGACCTAAGATTACGACTAGGACAACTAGGCTTGCAATAAATTGATAATGTAAAACGGAGCTAGTTATTAAGGGACTTGAAAACGAATAATAATATCTTGAAAATAATACGCTGTTCCACTGGAACATATAGAATATTGAACTCATCAGACGACTCTGTTTGCCTCAGGCATGAAACACAGTGTTACGGCATCTGTAAAAGTTTAGATTTTACATATACTTTATAACTAGCTCTATAATTTTTGTATCGAGCACTCTTACTTATTCGTACATTGTCCATGTTTTGGTCTATTCACCTAATATATATATATATATATATATAATAGTGAACATATAGAATAGTGTTTAACTTCAAGACTGCTGGAAAAGTTTCTACAATTAGTGGCTATTTTGGGGGAAGCATATAGGTTTTAATTATATGGAGGTATTAACTGGGGCTGGCTCAGTAGCCGAAACTAATTTGGGCTTCGTTTGGGTAAGCTGGAGTAACAACAACCCAACCAGACCCAGCCAAGTTTCTCGCTCGTAGATGATCTTTTTTACCAACTTTTAAACGGGGCGTGAAACTCGGAGTAACAACAAACATTATATATATATATATATATTATATATACATTCGCTCTACCTTCTAGGGTACAGAGCACTTTGTATAATGTCATTTTACGGTATCTGCTCTTCTACTCGAGAAATAACGTTTTAACGTTTTCATTCTCGCAGTTTATGCTTCTGGACGCTGCTGTTTTAGAGTTTGCTTGACGGCTCAGAATCGATGCACAGCGGTGGTTTTCTTTTCAATTTTGACGTCACTGAAAGCAAGGAACAAAAGACAAGCACTAATCACAAGTCAAAATTGAAAAGAAAACAACCGCTGTACACGAGCTTTGAGCCGTCGAGCAAACTAAAAAATGGCGGCGTCCAGAAGCATAAAATACGAGAATGAAAACGTTATTTCTCGAGTACAAGAGCAGATACCGTAAAACTATTAACATTTCTAAAGGCCTATTATTTAAAAGTAATTATTTTTGACTGTAGTTCCCTTTTAACGTCAAGAAAATGCATCGTTACTGCATTAATTAGGCAAACAGAAAATATTGCTTAAAAAATTGATAATTCGACGAGAATATACACAAGGCCACTATATACCAACTGATCAACTAATACCACAAAGTGAAGAACATAAATTGCGTAGTTAAAGGCGCATATTGTGGTGTTTCAGAGTCCGAATGTATAGTTGATATAACTAGATGACTGGCATTTTACAACCGTTTATAAGGTATCTGCTTCTACGATGTCTCCACCTCTACCTCTGTGTTTGCGGGTTCAAATGCGTCCAATGGATCTGATTCGTTCTTCGCATCTAACAGTTGTTCGAAAATCACTTCTCCGTGTTTCGATGGAAGATTACGGTGCATCCTCAGGTGGATGTAGTCACTATCACTGACCTGAACCTAGAAAAAATGGCGACTTTTAGCAATGACAAAGATGCTAGCCTCAATAACAAATATTGATTCAAAATAATAATAATAATAATAATAAAGACGTATTAGGAGCATTATACAATAGTCTCAATGCTCTTACAACAATATATGAGAAAAAAAGAGTTCAAAAAATGAGTTCAAAAATGAGTTGCGTGAAAGATGTGCCTATCCGGGGTTTGGGAATTTTACATATTTGTGATCCTTTAAATCTCTTGAGAAGAATTGTAAAGTATCTTGTCCTGCGAAAATTTCATCTTCATGCCTTTTCCCCCTGCTAAAGTGATTTTCTATTCACAGGAAATAACGTCAAAGCATGAGGGACACGCAAAAACATTGCACACTGATTCAGCAGTGAAATACAATGAACGTTTGGAAATTGAGCGAATTTTGTCTAAACAGGTGTGTTTAAAGTTCAGAGCCAAAATTTCTTTGTATTTCACTATTGAGTTAGTGTGCAATGACTTCGCGTGTTCATGCTTTGACGTTATTTCCTGTGAATAGAAAATCAACTTTAGCAAAGGAAAAAAGGTGAGGATGAAATTTTCGAACGACAAGATATATTACATTTCTTCTTCCTCGAAAATGGCTTGAATCACTGAAATAGTTTGTAAACATGGTTATTTAGATGCAGTCGTTTATAATCAAACCATGTTTTGCTACTCTAGAGGGTGCACATATAATTTCAATTGCCTCTGCCCCATGGGTTTTGGTGCTGGCCAAAATATTTGACTGATACAAATGCACGTTATTTACAACAGAGAAGGTCGTACCTTGATGAAAATAACAATTCTAGCCTGCACGTAGTCTACTAAAGTGCGATATGAAGCAGCCTTGAAGTCTGAGAAGCTTTTCGAGGTCTGTTCTTGAATTTCTTCTTTCACCTATGAAGTAAAGAAGAAAACAAGATAAGCTAGAGTAGCCATGCATTGGGTACAAAGTGTGTTAGGTAGCAGTGCTGTAGTCAGACCACCTCATCCGAGTCATGGCCATCGATTCAGAGTTCAAGTCCAGATAATAATAATAATCCTTTATTTCAGGGGGGTTTTAAGAACATTATTACCGTAAGGTATTCTACCTAATGGCCCTCAATATAACAATATAATACATAGATTAAAAATTAATAAAATTAGTGTAGCAATGACACATAACTACATGCTTACACGAGCTACCTGAGGCGAATTTATTTACATGGTCAACCTGGTGGTTCAATTGAAGAAATAATTTTTTGAGATTTATCTTAAATAAAGGGATGGTGTGGATAGCAATATCTTTCATCCACCTCTTTCGAGTCCATCTCTTCCGATTCCTGGGCAGTCCAAGTTCATCTCTTTTGAATCCGAGTCCATCTCATTTGAGTCCGAGGCAGACCGAGTCCAAGTCCGAGTCCATCTCTTCCGAGTCCCAAGTCCTGGGCAGTCCGAGTCCAAGTCCGAATGCATGTCTTTCGAATGAGAATCCTAGTCCATCTCTTCCGAGTCCCAAGTCCTGGTCATTCCGAATCCAAGTGCATCTCTTTCGAGTCCACCTCTTTCGAGTCCATCTCTTTCAAGTCCAGTCCGGCCATTCCAAGTCCGAGTCCCAGTCCACCGCTTTGGAATCCGAATCTCAAATGCATTATTCACTATAGCAACTGCGTATGCTCAATAAAATAACAAGGACACTTAAATATAACAAAATTTAATCACAGGTGACAGCTACACAAGTCCATTAATACAGCAAATAAATACGAAACAATAACATGGGCATAAATATACAACAGAATACTAAGCGAGAAAACTGCTGGACTCGGTTGCATGATTCGGCTTGAGTTAGCTTGAGTTCTCGAGTCATTAATACAGAGTCCGAGCTGTCTTGCCCAAGAGGACCTTTCTGTTTTCAACAACATAAACCATTGTATTCTAAACCTCACAACAGGTCCTCGTTAATCATTATAGACTTCTCACCCAGCTGTAGCCATCACAGTTCTCTTATTGTGTATTGTACATAAACGCCTCCTCAGTTGACGAATTACTTTTGACGGCGATTGTTCAATTCAAAAGCGATAACCCCTGCCAGGTGACTAATCTAGCTCAAGTCAATCCATTTGTTTCAAGAGAATTCATTTTGACAAACGAATTCCCGAACTTTCTTCCAGGCGGCAGCCTCATTGACGCCGTCTCTTAGAATAGAATTCTTAGTGATGCAAATTTGCGACAAACCACGTATATTTCTAGTCAAGCTTTCCTTGACTACCTAACACTCAAAAAGCTGGCCAGATTTTGAACAAGGCTCCCTCTCAATGATTGAAAACTGAATTTGTGTCATACACACATGAGAAAATTTTTAAGACCAATATATTCAAGGCTGTAATTCCAGTTATCCGCATGGTTTTATTTCCAAAACAAGATTGAAGCGAGTGTAACCAAAAGTCGAGTGTCGAGAGTAAAAAGTCGAGAGTCGAGAGTAAAAGTCGAGAGTCGAGACTAAAAAGTCGAGAGTCGAGACTAAAAAGTCGAGAGTCGACAAATGTCGAAAAAATGACGAATAAAATATATTATAGACATATATAATGGCTAAAAATTATATAAAACACGTACGATGCGTAGAGTGTCTTTCAGCATGTAAACACGCAAACGAAAGTCTAAACGGAAGCCAAGATATATCCAATTACTATTACTTATTTTATTATCTAACGGCTAACAACATACAAGCGAATATGAAGACAAGTGAATATATATATATATGTGTTTTTCAGTTATTCGTTCGTTCTATCAGGCTGAAGAACCATGCGAAACGCAACATTCTGCGTAATATTATGGATTAGAAAACGAGACAGTTGATTTTATTTGGAAAAGGTCTATTATTAGTGAAATCAGTACATATAATAACCCGTTCTGAATAAGAGTACGTTTATCATAATATTGTATTAAATGGCAAATTTTATTTTGTATAATATGGATGGGTAATTGGACCTACATTGGTGTTGATCGGGTATTTTTATTACGCAGAATGTGCATGCGTTTCGCCTGGTTCTTCAGCCTGACACACTGACGAACGGTTACAGCACATCACTTCATATTCGCTTGTATCATGTATGTTGTTAGCCGTTAGATAATAAAATTAGTAGTAATTGGATATATCTTGTCTTCCCTTTAGACTTTCGTTTGCGTGTTTACATACTTTTTTGTAAATTTTTAAACATATATGTATACAATATATTTTATTCGTCGTTTTTTCGACATTTGTCGACTCTGAACTTTTTACTCTCGACTCTCGACTTTTTACTCTCGACTTTTTTCTCTCGACTCTCGACTTTTTCTCTCGACTTTTTCTCTCGACTCTCGACTTTTGGTTACACTCGATTGAAGCATGGTTGATTGAAGCTTATTCTTTCTCCAAGGCGCCAACCATCTTGTTTACTTAGCTCCTAATTGTAGTTCACGATTTTAGTTAATCAGGAAACCCTTTGAAATTTTTACCAGACATGAACAAAACTTGGACTGTAAGTCTTACGTACATTGGGAATCAACGTTTAATTAACTTCAGTGGACCCCTGCACGGAGGGGCCAAGATGGACCTTTAATATTTCAGATGGAAGACGGGATGTGGGACATACTGCCAAAAACAGAAACCACGGACACCTGTTTCGCTCTGATTGGGGCTCGTCAGCAAGTAGTGCGTTTGACTTATAGTTCATTGTCAGTTTGCCCATGTTAAAACTGTTGTACAGTACTGTACTGTAGTAGACAAAAGACACACTTGATGATGATGATATACATACAATTATATATATACACTACATATATACAGTTAGATATTTATATATATAGTACATATATAGTTATATATAAAATATAGACAGTGTTTTGAATATATAGCAAAGTGAAAAGGTGGTAAACTGCCAAGAATTTAGTGACGAAATACTGACGTTTCGAGCGGAGCCCTTCATCAGAGTAAGACCAAGAGTAAGTCTTACTCTGATGAACGGCTCCGCTCGAAAGTCAGTATTTCGTCACTAAATTCTTGGCAGTTTACCACCTTTTCACTTTGCTATATATATATATATGTTTGAAGAGCGATCAGTAGACATGATTTAATAATAATTTGAAGCTGATCTAGATAAAAAAACTTTATACAGAATTTTCGGTTGCAGACACTGACTAAAAAGCGCTATATTTACATAAAACGTTAAAACTTAGTGCATTTATACATTCTCAATTCAAAGCTATTAGTGTACCTATGGGATTTGAGCAGCGGTGTATAGTTCGTTGGAAATTCTTTTCTCTCGTTGATTGCGTCTTTGTCCAAAGTTGAGTGCCAAGACTAACATAACCCCATACAGCATAAGGAAGCTGTAGTTAAGACGCTTCTGCATAGAGAAAAAGAGATCCCTACTAGTGAAGTGCTTCGGCAGGAAGAAGTAGAAAAGGTGACCCAAGATCTTGAAGCTAATGGCTACTCTCGTGGATTTCTCCAAAATGTTAAAAGTACCAGTTATATACAAAGTCCGCATTCCCACGATAACCTCGGTGGTTTTGCCGTTTTACCTTATGTGAAAGGCGTTTCGGAACAAATTAAACGGTTATTAAAACGAGCCAATATATAAGAACTGCTTTTAAACCATTACAAACACTTTCCAAAATTTTCAAAAAACCGAAGGACCGTATCGAAGATTTTAAAGTACCAGGCATCCATATGGACTTATAGTACGTATTCCATATAAGGTCATAACGGACGGGACTGGGAAGAGCAAATACGTTGCCCTAACGAGCATATACGTTGCCCTAACGAGCAAATACATTGCCCTCGTACCAGCCCACTGGATGCGGATACGTAACACGTTACGATATGTTCGATTATCCGCTCTTTCTAAGAAAATTACGTTCGCTCGCCGGATAAGCTGTACGCATATTGTAAACAGATAATTTACCTTTGTTTTAATATATATTGTAGCTTTGGGAGTTGATTATTTCTCAAGAAAACGTTCGTCGAAGACAGCCGAAAGTTCGTTTACAAGATGGTATCCGTAATACGAAAATTATATTTTTGGGCATGTTCGATTACCCGCTTTCAAAGAGAACTAAGTTAGCTACCAGGATAAGCTGTATCTATGTTGTAAATAGATCATTTAACTTTCAAAGAATATATTCTATAGCTTTGTGGGAGGGTTAGGACCTTTGTTGTTTTGGGGTCGGTTACAATCTAATTAACTTGGAGGCTGGTACGAGGGCAATGTATTTGCTCGTCAGGGCAACGTATATGCTCGTTAGGGCAACGTATTTGCTCTTCCCAGTCCCGTCCGTTATGACCTTATATGGAATACGTACTATAAGTACCTATCCAGGCATCGTATACAAAGTCAAATGCAAAGAGTGCCGTTTTACATACGTCGGAGAAAGTAAACGTTCATGGGATTCTCGAGGAAAAGAACATAATCCCGGCAGACGAACCTATAATGAGTCTGCTATTAAGCACCCTAAGTACGCGACAATTCTTGAACGAGGAATAACAAATTATGAACAACGATTATTTATTTGAGTCTTGGCTCAACTTTGGACAAAGACGCAATCAACGAGAGAAAAGAATTTCCAACGAACTATACACCGCTGCTCAAATCCCATAGGTACACTAATAGCTTTGAGAATGTATAAATGCACTAAGTTTTAACGTTTTATGTAAATTTATAAAATAACCGGAAGTAAATGAGCGAGTACACGCTATCTGATTGGTTACTGAGCTCAAAAACCATGCATTATAACTCATTATTATTTATTTAAAAAATTCCTGGTTTCTCATTGGCTAACAGCCAACTGTGAAATCGTCATATCAACTCAACAACCTCGTGTCCAGGCTCTTTACGCGGCGACAGCTTGCCAAATATGGTCAAGCGAGTCAATATGATAATTATTAACGCGTCAATATGACTTCGTTGTCATGGTTATGGCGACGACAATCATATTGACTCGTTGACAATGACAAACTCCCAACACTGCCGTGGAAAAACAAATGGCTTCCTTAAGGTTCGCCAACCTTGCTAGCACGCAAGATATTTTTCATTTTTTAAATAAATAATAAAACAATTATTGAACTCGGTTTTCGCGTGATATGAAGAATTATCATGCCCTCAGTTTGCCGTTATCAACCTCAGCCTGCGGCTTCGGTTGATAACGGCAAACTTCGGGCATGATAATTCTTCATATCACGCTCAACCTCGTTCAATAATTGCTAAATAAAGCATAAGCTGACGTGATTCCTCGCGAAGATTTTGTCGTTTTTGACGGATTTTAAGTAGTTTAAATCACAAAAAAAGTCAAAGAACACCTGGATACAAAGCTAATCAAGATACTAACACAACAGAATGTTTTAACTGCAACGTTGAGTGCATTTTCATCGCTAAAATCGCCAACGTGTTTTCATCAAAGGCTTCCTAGCAACGTGCGTTGCTATGTGCTAGCAACGTCTCTTATAACAGGTAAATCTACATTTTTCATGGCTTTATTGTTAATTTAATGGTGTTATTTTATAAAAGAAATAAAAATCTTTGTCTTGTGTGATTATCGAGTTATAATGGAACTCGAGAAGCTAGTAAAACACTCGGCTATCGCCTCGTGTTTTACACGCATCTCTCGTGCCATTATAACTCGATAATCTCACGCGACACGTTTTTTATTTCTTAAATAGCGCTTTTTAGTCACTGAGGAAGGCTGACAGTCTGTAGCCGAAAATTCTGTATAACGTTTTTTATCTAGATCAGCTTCAAATTATTATTAAATCATATACATATACATATACATATACATACACATATACATATACATATACATATATATATAATACGAATAAAACAATATATATATACATATATACATATACATATACTATATACATATACAGATTGTATATACATAACACAATACACATACCAGTGATACCACACATACTGCATACACATACATATACATATACAGTACATGTATATACATATAAGGTCAAACCTTCCAACATCGATAAATAACATCACGTTTTTATTTTGACAGGGTAACAACACATCAGTTGAAAACGGTTCTCACTGTGCTGTAGCCCTGAAGTTAAGCATATGCAAATTATTGCCCAACATTCAACAAACCAGGAAATATGCACAACCTTATTTGCTACATTTTCGTATTGGTTACAACCTGATGTCGTACATCAATGGTGAAACGCTTGGTCAAGGCCTTCAGTTTGTCAACATAGCCGTTCTAAAGTCGGCCTGTCTCACCAGGCGGTCACGGTCCGCGTGAAGCGACATTTTTAGTTCCGCGCGACAGCTCACAAGAGGTGAATTCGGAAAACAGACTACGCAACGAGCTTTTAAAACCCAAAGGGTAAAACATATATATTAAGCATGCCTACACACCAGAACCAAATAGTTTAACACTTTTGCACATTCAATTATAAACTCTCTCGACAACCAAGTGCACGTTCAAGACGTATACATATACTGATATAGTACGAATCATCGAAAATATACCGAAGGTTGGTGTCCGCCGAAATATTGAATCGGAAGTCTAGTCGATTAGTACTTCAACATTGCGTACGTTTGACCTTTCCCAAAATTCTGAAATATACATTGCATGTCTCTGGTGCACACTAGGGCCTGTTTCGCAGGTTACTAAAAGAGCGACTGGAAAGTCAAAAGGACCTTATTTCTGGTCTTTATTTTTGTCAGGTTAGTTAATAGGATTATGATTACACTAGTTCTTGAAAATGATAATGTACTTTTGAGTGATAGCTTTTAGCCTTGTAATCGACAGGTATACTAGACAGGCGTTATTTCGATGCTGATTCAATAAATTATATGATATAGTATAATTATACCTTCTGGTAATTGCTAACTATTAAGATAATTAACCGTTTCGGTATTCATATAGAAGAAATCGAATGTCAAGTAATAATTAATATAAAAAAGTAGAGTGCTGCGTAGACAGTGTTTTGAATATATAGCAAAGTGAAAAGGTGGTAAACTGCCAAGAATTTAGTGACGAGATACTGACGTTTCGAGCGGAGCCCTTCATCAGAGTAAGACCAATTTAAGAATTTACTCTGATGAAGGGCTCCGCTCGAAACGTCAGTATCTCGTCACTAAATTCTTGGCAGTTTACCACCTTTTCACTTTGCTAATAATTAATATAACCTATTCATGTGATATTCAGAACCGGAATATCCGATCTATTAGCGCTCATTCTTTGTAATTTACATTTCTTAATCGTCGAATCTTCTAGATTATAGACATGCAGGAAACAGGTGTCAGCTTATATATTATCCAGGCATACAGAGCTCTTCGAAACAAGTGCAATTGCATTTTGGTTCAGCTAAACTCCTTATATATGACCGCTCGACCGCCAGATAAGTCGTGCAATTCAGCAAATATTACAAACGTGAAGTTCGATTTGGCAAAAGTGTCGCTTGAATGGAAAATTTATAACTTCGCGAGGCTTGCTCGTTATATGTATGGCGTTCAAATGGTCATATTGAATTTTGACATTATAAATTGCGAAATATAATTACCGTATGTTATTTTAATATTACAAGGTTGTTGAAAGCAAAAAGGTGATATATAAATTCTTGTCACTTTGATTTTTAAAACCCTGTATTGGCTGGCCTGTATTGCTTCTAAAAGCAAAACCGTGCTGTTATATACAGGTCTAGCTAATGTTTCAAGCGAAGGGGATCTTCGTCAGAGAATCATAAAATGATCAGAGCCAGACCCCGTACACCACAATCTTTTAGTACTTTTTGATTTGCATACATGAACTGAAGCATCTTTCTTGGAGTTCTCCCATAATTGACTTTTATCATGTTGTACACAGCTTTCTCAGACAATACAGCTGCAATTCACATAACTATATAGTTCATGCACCATCGAAGTAACATTAACTTACTTTATCACACATGTCCTGAACTTCATCATCCGCCTCTTTGATGGGACTCGGTTTTGGATTGCGAACCATTGTAAACATATCACTCGATCCCGTGTGCGGTGTGCTACTTGCTATCTACGAAGGAACAACGAGAAACAATCACACTTCAAGATATATTCTTTCTAATTTCGAATTGAGTCTTTGACGACGGTGTTCTCACTTGGAGGCCTTCGAGTTTGTGATTACTTTTGTGATTCTGACTCGCGGGATTGGTACTAATATATAGGCCTCCGTGGGAGAGATTCGCTAACTAAATATGCATTACAAAGAGAGGTACTATTAGTAATATAATATAATACGAAGCATTTCACGCTTGCTTACCTTAATTAATTGGAAGTTGAAGCTGGCGTGAAGGGTGACAGCGATGAGTGATGAACCTCCAATCTCGAGTGCTTGTGAAATGATAAGACTTCGAAATTTCTGGAACAAACCGACAAACGCGCTGTTCTCTCATCCTGCGATTATGTCAACTTTAGATCGAACACAAAGGCACAAGTCATGCAAATTAGGCGGGCTAGTATCCGGGATGGTCGGTTGGTAATGACTTCGTTGCCACATGAATTTGTGCAAAAAAAGTCGATACGCGTTAAACACTTAAACGAATACATAACATTTGCGAACGGTTTTTCGTAACATAACATTTTTGTAACAAAAATCGTTATTGAAAATGCAGACTTGTATTTTTGTACAAAATATAAATACATCAGAAATAATTAGCATTAAGCTGTATTAATTGAAAGTGACGAGCGCCTATGAAATGAACTAATTAAGTTTATCTTGTTTAAATGAACTCCTAAAATGATGAGGAATGGTAATTTAGATCGCTTTATATCTCACGTCGTTCTTGAGATATTTATACTTTTATATATACGAAATATAGTGATGCCAAAAATGCCTCTTGAGACATCACATCCGATAACTTTAACAGAAAAAAAGTCCATGAAGATGAAATTTTCGGCTGACAAGATATTATGATTTTGCTCAGGAAGACCCAAATATTACGAATATGTAAAATCCCCAAACGTGAGATAGACACTAATCCTGTAGGATCACAACCCAGGGCATTTGGCCTCCACAGTGGAACGAGCGCCTATGAAATGAACTAATTAAGTTTGTCTTATTTAAATGAAATGATGAGGAATGGTAATTTAGATCGCTTTCATATCTCACGTCGTTCTTGAGATATTTATACTTTTGTAAGAGCTTTACACATTTTTAAAGTAGGCATCCGTAGTTTGGGGATTTTACATATTCGTAATCTTTGGGTTCTACCAGGGGGACATGCAAAAATAATACACATTCATTGATTCGGCAGTGCATGAAATACAATGAAAGTTTGGGAATGTTTGGGAATTGAGCAAATTTTGTCTAAACAGGTGCGTTTAAAGTTCAGAGCCAAACTTTCTTTGTATTTCACTGTTGAATTAGTGTGCAACGACTTCGCGTGTCCCTGCTCTGACGTATAACTTTAGTAGGAAAAAAGGCATGAAGATGACATTTTCGAACGACAAGATATATATATATCTTCTTGCTTTGCCGTCATTTCCTGTGAATAGTAAATCTCTTTAACACAAGTAAAATGTATGAATATGAAATTTTCGTACAACAAGATATTTTACAATTCTTTTTAAGAGATTCCAAAGATCACAAATATGTAAAATCCTCAAACCCCGGATAGGCGCTTTAAAAAATCAAGTATGTCTTGAAACTTTGACATTACGACACTTAAACCTACATCCGCATGAAGATGAAATTTTCGGCTGACAAGATTATATTATGATTTTGCTCAGGAAGACCCAAATATTACGAATATGTAAAATCCCCAAACGACCTCGTACCCAGGGCATTTTGCCTCAACAGTGGAAGGTCGGCAAAAATGGCCCTTGGGATCGGCTGGTCACATGACACCCAGAATTTCTGGGTGTTTAGATATAATTTTTGTGGTCTTTGTTCCATTGCCTTTGTCTACTTTGTTGACCTGAATAATTGAGAAATGTTCAATGCTCTTCAGAGTTGTTCATGTCAGCATTCGTCGGCATAAAAGCAGCTAACAAGCTTAATAATCCACCATACATCCATGGTTATCTCTTACAAAAGGTATGAAGAAGCATATATCCAATTTAGCGAAACCTATCGCTTCTAATTTGTTGTAAAATTTGACGACAGCATTCAGATTTAGATGAACAAATTATACTCGGCTGAATTAATTGAGTTTTATGACAAGCCAATCGGATTATAGAATGGACCAGCCGATCCCAGGGCCATTTTCGCCGACGTTCCGCCGTGGAGGCAAAATGCCCTGGGAACGAGGTTGGTAGGATCAGGCACAGCACTTCAAAATCTTGTCTTAGCGACGGACACATTTAAAATTAGGAGACGCTTTCTTCAAGTATATTTTTATTATGTCACACTTCTCGACCTGTAACCACACAAACCGACACAACATGCTACAGACCGTATACATACAATAATAATACGTCGCTTTCAATAACATTCAGTCCAATGAAATCTATGACCTACCAGATTTTAACCAGAACCTCAGTTTAAGTTTACTTAAAGTGTTTATGCAGTGAAAAATTCAGTTTGAAATTTACTCTCTTACTTGAAAGAACTAGAGAAATTATTTTCATATCTCACTTTGTTCTTGAGATATTAAAGTCCCCATAACCTCAAAATGTTTTATTGTCTTGTTTGGAAGAACTTTTAAAATGATAAAGTAACTTCTTTTGAAGATTTTCGTTTCTTTGCTTTCTTTTTGAGATATATCAGTTTGTTTGATATGCAAATGTCTGGAATTTCGTCACATATGCATAATGACTTATAGGAGAAATGTGTATATCTCTTTCATTCTCGAACGAAATTATTTAAAATCGAGAGGTTTGGTGTTGTGGGAGAAACGCACACACGTGTTATTCACACTTTAGTGTTTTTATTTGATGAACGCAAAGATATATAACATTCTTTGATAACTCATTATGCATGTGTGACGAATTCCAGATATTTGCATATCAAACAAACTGATATATCTCAAAAAGAAAGCGAAGAAGTGAAAATCTTCAAAAGAAGTTACTTTATAATTTTAAAAGTTCTTCCATATTTGGACAATAAAAAAATTTGAGGTTAGGGACACTTTAAGATTTGTTTGATATGTAAATGTAATGTACTCACTTTGACGTCACACTGCATGACTTATGGAAGAAGCCTGTATATCTTTGGGATTATGTAACGAAATTATGAAAATGTGTATGCATGTGTGTGTCCCATGATAGTATGATACTATAAACGTAGTAAGTTACGTTGCGAGTTATTTGATTTAATAATCCCAAAGATATACAAGCTTTTTCAGTAAGTTATTGATGATCATTTACATATCAAACAAATCTTAATATCTCAAGAACAAAGTGAGAAATGGAAGAGCTGTAAACGCCAATCTCTATAATTTATATAGTTCTTTCAAGTAAGAGTGTTTATTTCGAACTGAATTATACTGTACTACTCCTGCAACATGTGAATCTTATAGGAATACAATTTTCAGCATTTCGAGAAATAATTCATAGGTAGCAAAATCAACTATATTATCTACGTGTTCTAAGGATTTATGGTGAAGGCAAATTTCGAGTGTTGGAATATATACATTTTAAGACCAAACCGAGACCAGTTGCGAAAAATGCAACTTCAAGGCCTTCCGGCTGGAATTGAACCCGCGACCCTGCGATGCTAGTGCAGTGCTCTGACCACTGAGCTACGGAAGCCGTTGCTGAGTGCCTAGTCACGAGTTCTGTATATATAGTGGTGGTAATGCCGGTGGTAATGCTTGGACATCACATCGGGAAAATATAGCCGGCGATTTGTTATGCAGTATATACCCGACGAAGCTCTGGTAGGAGCGGGTCCTAGCGAAAGCCCTGCTTGTATGTATATTAAATAATTTAACAAATTAATACATATGTTGTAGAGAACATGAAACACCAGATATACATTACTGCTAAACTATTTACAGGGTATATTACCATATTTATAATTCACATATAGCTTCAATCAATTAACAATTCATGAACATCGACTTCATGAAACTGCGCTAATATTTCTTCTTCTTGCTTAGCTTTCATCCATGGCTATACAAGTTAAATTAATACAATTCATTGATTCATGAAGAAACTGTCGGTACATTACTCAAGGTTTGAAATAATGGGAATAGTGAATCCATATTCACTTTTATGATTTCGCTATTGAACCAACGGAAAAATATTCAAACAATTCTTTATTTAGCCCGACGGTTAAGGCCGAAACTTTGCTTCAATTGTGCGTTTTGTGATACAAGCGTGAAATTTGGCAAGTATATAGAGTTACTAGTGCTGATGACTTTCTGATATAGAGGCAACGCAGATTTCTTCCTGGTTGCCACAAAATCGAGTTTTTCTTCCAATTTACCTATCAAAGTACTATCTTATAAAAAAGTGAAAATTCAAAGTTCACTTTTAGCAAATATCACCCACATCATTAGAAAGTTCGCAAAAAACTATATGAAGGACATTCAAGTGGGTAGGACGATTTTCTAAGCCTATTTTGAGTTATTAACGCTCAAAAATGTGGAAAATGTCGCAAAATGCTATATACAAAATTCTTTTTTTAGTGCAGGGTTTAACCTTCTGTAACTCAACGAGCTTGGAAAATCGTACAACCCGCTTGAATGTCCTTCGTATAGTTTTTTTGCTAACTTTCTAATGATATGGGTGATATTCGCTAAAAGTGAACTTTGAATTTTCACTTTTTTATATTTTTTATAAGATAATACTTTAATAAGTAAATTGGAAGAAAAACGCGATTTTGTGGCAACCAGGAAGAAATCTGCATTGCCTCTATATCCGAAAGTAATCAGCACTAGTTACTCTCTATCTACTTGCCAAGTTTCATGCTTGTATCACAAAACGAACAATTCACCCCTTCACTAATTTTCTAAAAATATAATAATTTTGGGCAATCCAGTGGAGCAGGTAAAATCTGTTTATCTCTTTGGATGCGCAATGGCCTGTAATCAAACTATAAACCAGTGCCATTAACAATCCTGTTCTTTCTACAAAGCGTTGTAATCCACTGTCTAATGTTGTTTGCGTGCTGTGGTCGCGAATTCGGGGAATTTCGCAGCATATTACATGTTTGTCGTTACACTGAAAAAGTGAATGTGGGAGAGCTTGATGGATCGAGGATGAACATACATAGCGCATGCGTGTAACACTCTTACTAGTCCCACACTTCAAATATGGGAATGGATGACTAAGTGGTTACATTGACATCACAGTAGTACATAAGTACATTCTCTCATTTCGTGCGATGATATACATCATAGAACATAAGCCCTTAGCTTAGGATCTAAGTTGTTTTGGGATTAGCAGTTCTATAATTTATATTATCATACAAAATGCAAGAATGTACTGCGATATTAACGTAACCGCTGACCATGCTGTTGGCATATTCACCTTGATCCAGCGCTCCAAAACAGCTTCGCAATTTTCTTTAGTGTCACAATGTAGCGTAACATCCCGTAGCGTAACGTCTTACAGTTTTACGTAGCGTCTTACAACGTTGCGTAACGTCTTACAACTTAGCGTAACGTCTTACAACGTAGCGTAACGTTTTACAACGTAGCGTAGCTTCTTACAACGTAACGTAACGTCTTACAACGTAGTGTAACATCATTAAGTCCTATAATTGACATTTACATTACTTGTGTCGCGTCCATGGTGAACTTGGTTACTTAAAATCAGCTTCGCAATTCTCAGAAAAATCACTTCGCAGATTTTCGAACTTTTCAAAATCGCTTCGCAATTCGCGATTTGCGAAGCGCTAATTCGGACCTTGCACCCCTCCCAAAATGTGAAATTCCCTTGGGTTTACCTGGCGACCAGCTAGCAGTTATTTCGTGCCCTGATAGTGCGTGTCCATTAAGGGCCATTGGGGTTCAACTGTTGTTTCAAAATATGATGTGAAGATGAAAAGGTTAAATCATAATTGAGTATAAAAACATAATATTAAAATTCACTTACCTCATTATTACCCCTTCTTACTCTTGCCACCCTTTTCCTTTTAAATTTTTTCACCGGCTTTTCCAAAGGTGTCTCAAAAATTGGTTTGGGTGACGATAACACTGGTAGAAAAGCTTTTGGCCTCGTCACAGCACCAACAGGAGTGTCTCTAGGTGTGGCTAAATTGAATGGAACTGGCGAAAAGGGTGCAGGGGTGGTCAGGTTTTCAAATCCAAAATAGTCATCGACTTCCATCTGGGTGACGGGGGTCGAGCTGGAACTGTCGCTGTTCAAGAGACTGTTGTTCGTCATTTTTTGCTTTAAGACACGCGACCTTGTTCCTGTTTTGGTTACACGGTTTTTGTCATGACGTTCAAGTTCGCAGTCACCATCATAATCTTCATAGTTGACCTTCTTGCTCTAAAATGTAACAAAAGGAGACAATCACATTGAAAGTTTGGGAACGAGAGGATTTCTGGTCACCAGTACATTGACATTGTCCTGAACCCATCTCATATATACGTATTAAGTATAATCTTACACCAAGGGGCAGTCTTTTAGCCAGGATTTCAGGTGGACACGGCCAGTGAGTTTATCAAACATATTGAACAGCAGTTCTATTAAACAATTATGGTTTTTGATACTTCATGTTACAGCATACATGTATATACGTTAAATCCAGGGATGGATTTACTGGGGGAGCCTTAGCTAGAGGGGGTGCAGGGGGGTGCTATTTTTCATGATAAAACAAAAAAATATTAGAGACAAAATGAGATACAGTAATTTAAGGTTAGATACTTAGATATTCATGTGATTGTGACCATGACTAGACTATCTGTTGACTGTTGCATCACTTGCATGTATCATGTTTGATAATATTTTTCTAGCTTTGGCCCTTTGGATGCATCATGCATGCCTGATGCCTCTCTGACTCTGGAGTCTGGAACCCATCCAACTGATCTAAGCAATATTTATATTTTTAAATTTTATTTCTCTTCTGCTTTTCAAAAGCATACTATGAAGTTAAGAGAATAGAATCTACTGTAATACACTATTAACTAATAACTATTATATTTATAAACTTCTCCCTGTCCCTCAGTCCCTACAAGGCTACAACTAGCTACTCAGTAACTAAGTTGTACACTTGTACAGTTGTACTGCAGACTGCATGGAGGCTGTTTTTCCAAATTGCCAGAATACTGATGCAGTGATGGGTGGGCAGCGCATGACCGCCAGAATACTGATGGGCACCCCCTACCAGATCATGCTGGATCCATTATTCCATCCCTGGTTAAATCGATCTCACAATCAATCATCATGTCTGCATGTCTGCATGACAAAAATTAGTAACCAAACCTATACAATAGCTACTGTAAAATAAACAGCAACTAACAGAAATCAAGAAACATTAAAAATAGTCTCCTGTGACACACTAAGAGCGGCTGCGAGGGAGACTACATTAGAAAGGGGGAAACCTGTAAGTTTGCTTCAGGTGATGGCCGCCTTGCTAAAAGACTGCTCACAGGAAAAACACTAACATCAACCGCCTTCACATGCAACAAAATTTTATTGCGGCCATAGATTTTTCTGAGCCCCTTCATCAGCCCATCAGGGCTTTTGCTAAGACCCGACTGCCACTGAAGCTATGATGGAACAAATCTCTAGCTATATTTTCCTGATGTCCAAGCAAAATAGTCTCTGTAGGTTTGTTTTTATGAAAAGCTGCTAAAATTCCATCATCAGTGTAATTCATACAGTGTGAATGCCAGGGGACAGTTTGTTGATAATATAGTTGAATATCATATCCTCAGAAAAATGATTGTGAGTCCCGGACAGGAATCGAACCTGTAACCTTTCTGATTGCCGGTGAGACGCTCTAACCATTGAGCCACCGACACTCAGATGGAGAGTGAAGGTTACATCACCGGCAATCAGGTTACAGGTTCGATTCCTGTGCGGGACTCAGAATCATTTTTCTGAGGATACGAGCTTGACAATCGTCCACGCATCGTCTGTCTACTCCAAGCTCTCCCACATTCACTATAGCAGTGTGTATATTAACACATCCAAACATTACCGATATATACATGTAGTGACTGCCACATAGGCAGTACGTATATCAATTGGGCTCAATGGTTAGAGCGTCTCACCGGCAATTTATTCAAATGCTGAAAATTGTAATTACTAAGATTCACATTTTGCAGGAGAAGTATAGTTTGCAGGAGAAAGCCCTGGCCCATGGGTCCTGGTAATATGTAGTTACTGCCTCTATATTCCTCTCGATGGCCCAAGGATTTCCTAAGTTAGAGTAACACTCACTTGATGCCGGGCGTTTTTCAACTTTTCCTGCTTTTGGGCATCAGAGCCACTTGAAAGCCCTAATTGTGGAAAAAATATCCAAGATGAGATAACAAATAATTTCCCAACGCAACCAGGTGATAAATCAAACATAGTTTGACGCTACTCTGGCTTTAAAAAGTTTTTTGAATGTAACTTTAAAAGTTATACTTCCCAGACCCAACGTTTCGACACTCCAATCTAGTGTCTTCATCAGGGGTGATCATTGTAAAGTTAGGATCCCTATTTATACCCTCATAGAACCGAACTATGTCTGACAAGATAACAACTGACACTACAGAAAGTGAATTGTGTTGTTTTGTTTTTATTGGCATGTATATATTAGTCAATCAACAAAAACATGATTGGCAATTGACAACAACATATTAGAATATCAGAAATCATTAAAAATAAGAATAAAAGTATCAGTGGGTTGCAATCAACTCAAGATTCAAAGGAGAAAGGTATAATGGCTAATACAATTAAGGATTTAATGAGATTAGTGAAATTGATGTTTATAGAAGACTTCAATGCAGCACTGTTTTTAAGATTCTGATATAAATTACTTTCAAAGCTTTACATGGCCAGGCACCTATTTATATTACTGATTTACTAACTAAATATAAACCTACTCGTACTTTAAGATCATCTAACCGAAATCTGCTACTTGAGCCAAAATCCAAAAGGGTGACTCATGGAGACAGAACATTCTTGGTTGCCGCACCAAAACTGTGGAATCATTACCACAGGAAATTAGAATTAAGTAGTTTTAAGTCAGCACTTAAGACTTTTTTTAAATTAATATTTTTTTGTTTATCTTGAAATGAAACTGTAATTAGTTTTATAAGTAAAATTAAGAATATATTGTTGTATTAAGAGCATTGAGACTATTGTATAATGCTTCTATTAATGTCTTTATTATTATTATTATTTGAGGATGATTAGATGGAGTGTAATTGGAACTACTTGAAGAGAACTAGGTGTGAAATATTTTTGATTTAGATGTCGCTGGAAGAAGGGAGATACAAGGTTGTGAAAATCGGGAAGGATTTGCGTAAAGAACTGGAATTAGTGGTACATGGAAATTAGTTGCCAATTGCCATCATGTAATACCTTGTTGACTTGATTTTGAATGATATTTTTCAGATTAATAGATCGGGACCTTTATAAAGACTGAAGCTAAAAAGCCAGCCGTAGTTTTGCGTTGGAAAATTCGCCTTCACTTACTTAAAACTATTACATATAAATTACATAATTCAACCATTTCATGCTATATTGCTATCAGAGAGAAACTGTCTGGATAGGGTACTTACCTTTACTGTCCACCGTGCTGTTCTCACTGTCATCACTACGAATACGTTTCTTTCTCGGTGGCATATTACATATTTCTTTGTCGGACGTTGAAAATTATCGAAAGTTGCAATAATTTCGCCATTTGCGCCATGTTTGAAAATAGCGCTGTCGTGATGACGTCATGGGGTTCAGGCTCCGTGACATGCCGCGCGCAGAATAATATTTTGGCTCGTATTTTGAAATTTCCTGTGTAACCAGGCCTTATTCAAAATGGCCGCCAGTACTCGAGCTATAATATAATCGCCAGAATTTTGTCACAACTATGTAAATAACCACTAACCCCAAAACAACAAAGATACTAACCCTAACCGCCTAACGAGTTTTCTAACGCGCCTAACTTGGAATAAAACTCATCGACTCGCAGTCGCTCATAGACACACGCGCCATGATTTTGCTCCGAAGTCCGAACAATCCACGCTATCCTTTTTCTTTGGTTGGTTCTTCGTGGGATTCGTCATACTGAGGAGAACCTACTGGCCTTGTTACGTAATTAATAGTTTTGATTAATAGTTTTTTGTTCATAGTGGTAATAAAGTAGGCTTTAATTTATCTTATAAATTATAATGAAACTGTAATTAGTTTTACAAGTAAAATTAAGAATATATTGTTGTAAGAGCATTGAGACTATTGTATAATGCTCCTAATACGTCTTTATTATTATTATTATTATTAACGAATAACGAGTTTTCTAACCCTAACCCCAAATTGGCTTCCATTTTGAATAAGGCCTGGTTACTTAGGTAAACACTAACCGGAAATGGTAACTCTTTCTGTTTTTGTCTGGTCTTTATTTTTGGTTTAAGGTTAGGATCAAGGTTAGGGCTACAGTTTTTATTTGGGTTATGGTTATGTGGTTAGGGTTTTTGTTCTTGTAAAGCTTCTGAATCCCGAGAAAATTGATGTGTCTATGACGTAGCTGTGTCTATTGTACTTGATGCCCAATTTTAATGACACCAATTAGAATGAAATAACTCCATAACTGTTATCACCTACAGACCCAAGTGATTTTGCTTCAGAGTTTTGTACCAACAACATTACTGTAAACAAAACAATCTCATATCAAAAGTAACCCAATATGCAAGCAATCCAGTACAATTCTGATCTCCAACTGTCATCAGACACATGTACGCTATTCGTACCTATTTTTTTTTGAAAATGGGATGGTCCTTTACAGTCATCCTTTTCTCCGCTGGGGGAGGGGTGCGGGGAGCGGAGACTTATCTGGGACGAGGTTGTCCCTGACTCATACCCAGTTGTCTCTTGCGCGAACTACAGATGGGGGTTAACCGCCGTCCCATGCACTCACTGTAGTTAAGAGTGAAAAGCATGCATGCAATGACTGCCAATATCTTTTCCTTGGTATGTTTCCCCTTGACCAGTTTTATTTGCTTTTTTGAAATAAGCGCCCCCTCCCGATTAATAAGCGTCCCCGCTTTAGACAGTACAATGATAGTAGCCTAATTCAGGGGCGTGCGCGGGGTCGGGGATCCCACCCTCGACCGACCCCCTTTTGGATCAATTAGTAACAAAATTATACAAAAACATTTACATTCCTGTAAAAACCTTACTTTGGCCAACTTTGCTGCTACGAGCCTACAATAGCCTACAATAGGCGTTGTTAAACTATTTCTGTTGTTTATAGTCTTTATACGGGGCCATTCAGATGCTCTATTTTACGTGTGGGTATTTCGGGTACGAATAACACGGAGCCATTGTGTTTGCAATGAGTCAATGACCAACATCTCGAAGAAACAACCGGCCTCAAAGCAGTGGCGTAGCTACACCTACCGCCCGGGTGAAATATTGCAGACAGATCTATCTCAGCTCGTTAGGCAAAGTAATTAAAGTATAGAGTATAGGCACAAAAAGACAAAGTATTAGTTTAATTCCCACATAAACGTTAAATATTTCCCTAAAAATGACGGTTTTCGCGTGAAAATTGAAATTCATCGAGTGCCATCAGTGGTTTCCACCAATGTTTTTGACTGTTACCGCTAAAGCATGTGTCAGTGGGCGCTGATGAGTAAAATGTTGAAGCGCAATGGCCGCAAGGCAGTTATTGTTTTTCACTGGTTTTTATTTTATCTCTTTTGTTGTTAAAACTGCCCTCAAAATGCAGGAAATAGAATTTCCGCGGCTTAAAAAATCAAAAATTTCCGGGGGAGCATGTTCACACCCCAGAGATTTCTCGCATGTTTGGCGCTCTGAACTGCCACTACCAACAGCACATACTTCAAAATTGGTGGCTACGGCCCTGTGACTGTAATAACAAAAAACCCACCAGAGAATGTTGAGACCTGTGCCCATGTTGTGCCCACATGACATCTGCTTCCGCCTCAAAGATCTAGTCCAGCACTTTTACCACCCGTCAACTCACACCTCTTTAGTTCTTCGCTACAGTAGTCAACGACAAGTTCATCAATTACAGTCATTTTGGCAATAACAAGATTGTTGGGCGCAGCATCCTCAACGTCCGAGTGGGTTGGGTTATCGCATGTTGGACAGCTTTGATCCGTGCTAGCCCCGAATGGCATGGCTGATTCTCCTTAAAGCAATGGATGTGATCATCCTCCGATCCATTCAAAGCAACAGTCAGTGAATCAGTTCACAACTCTTTTGAATGAGGCCAAGGGCGTACGGGGGAGAGGGGTCAGGGGAGCAACAGCAAGCGGACTTCTTCACGACATGTTATACACTGAAAGTCTGAAAACGCTTTTAATTTTAATTGTTTGTTTTACAAAAACTTAACTACAGTTCCTTTTCACTGGGAAGAGTGTTGTTCGACCGTCCTATTCGAGAAGAGTTGTTCGGCGGTTGATGGACATAAAAAGCAAAAGCTTTCAGCAAAAAAGCAAAAGCAAAAAGCAAAAGCAAAAGCTTTCAGCAAAAAAGCAAAAGCAAAAGCTATCAGCCCATATTACTCCAGTTCTGATTAACTTGCATTGGCTTCCTGTTTAGTATCGTATACAATTCAAAATTCTATTACTGGTCTATAAAGCTCTCCATGACCTTTCACCACAATATTTGAAAGACCTCTTAGCCTACAATACTTCACTACGCAAGCTTCGATCGACGTCTCACGAACTTCTTCAGATTCCCAGATCAAGACTAAAATCATACGGTGATAGATCCTTTTGCGTTGCAGGACCAAAGCTATGGAACGAGTTACCATTGGATCTTAGGAAAAGCACTTCGTTGACTGTTTTTAAGAAATCTCTTAAAACATATCTTTTTAAAATGTTTCTTAATAGTCTTTAATGTTTATTTTTATATAGTTTTATTGTAAAATTTCTACTATAGTACTGTAAAGCGCCTAGAACATTAGTGATTTGTGCGCTATAGAAATGTATTTTATTATTATTATTATTATTGTTATAAAATACCTGTGTTGTACCCTAAAGTACCTGGGTTGTACCCTAAATATCTGGGTTGTACCCTAAACTACATGTGTTGTACCCTAAAGTACCTGGGTTGTACCCTAAATATCTGGGTTGTACCCTAAACTACATGTGTTGTACCCTAAACTACCTGTGTTGTACCCTAAAGTACCTGGTTGTACCCTAAACTACCTGGGTTGTACCCTATATCTGGGTTGTACCCTAAACTACCTGGGTTGTACCCTGAACTACCTGGGTTGTACCCTATATCTGGGTAGTACCCTAAACTACCTGGGTTGTACCCTAAATATCTGGGTTGTACCCTAAACTACATGTGTTGTACCCTAAACTACCTGTGTTGTACCCTAAAGTACCTGGTTGTACCCTAAACTACCTGGGTTGTACCCTATATCTGGGTTGTACCCTAAACTACCTGGGTTGTACCCTAAACTACCTGGGTTGTACCCTATATCTGGGTTGTACCCTAAACTACCTGGGTTGTACCCTATATCTGGGTTGTACCCTAAACTACCTGGGTTGCACCGTTACATTTCTAAAAAATTCAATTGCATCATTCATTTTAAGACACGAACTTCGTCTCCAATGTTAATTGTTCCAATCTGATCGGCAGTAAAAAGGTTGCCAAACAATGGATAATTTCCACATCTCTTGTCGCGGTCGGCAGGAAGACGGACTCTGGTGTGAAAAAACAAAAAATGGACAGGAAGGATATTGTCGGTAAAATCCCGCTGTACATAGAGAGATCAATGCAAAACTAAAGTCACAATATTACACCAATGGTCCAATATACCTCTTGAGTGTTTTAAGTGGCTCCTTATTAGGTCTCTTCGTACCAGAATCCTGGTCAACTGTTGTTAATACACATCTGAACAAATGAATAATTATAAATAGAACATATGAGACAAACTGATTAACAAGAAGACACGATTGTCAAGCTCAGCAAATCTTCAGAAAATGTTTCTGAGTCACAGACAGCGGGGAGGCGCGAACCTGTAGGCTGCAGTCAAATTTTGAAATAAGAATTGAAAAACGATAACAATAATTTAAAATTTCACAGAAACACAGAATGCAAATAAAGGAGGAATAACATGAATTTTGAAGGGCCATATATATTGTTTATTTGTGGCCCGCGTACGTGTACTCGCGTGTAGTAACATTTGCGCTCGAGCGGAGCGAGGGTGCAAATGTTACTACAAGGGCCACAAATAAACAATATGACCCGACAAAAGTCCTGTTATCATCATTATCACCAATATACAAGAATAAATCATTATGAAAAGCACCATTAATATGGTTAAAGATGCAGTTCATTATAAGATCAATGATAAGCAGGGCTGCAAACCTATTTGCGGCCCGACTAGTTTCGGCCCGCCACTTTGAGTATTTTTTGACGTTTCGCCTAATAATGCCAATTTCACCAAAACCCAAAACGTCAGTGCTGTGAATCAAAGAACAAAGAACATTGTTGAAGTGAATTTGCAAGTGAAAGGTGAACATGCTGTTGTTGTGATGTTATACCCGAACGGTCCCGAAGAGACTGAACGTATGAATGCTATGGGAAATATATGTTAAACTTTGGACAACTAACAAACTTGGCCAAAGAGAAATATATGCAGTATGCCACGTTGCCAGCCCAAAAGGCCAAAACTAGCCCGAGTTAAAGCATGGTCATAATATGTTGACGTATGCATGGTCATAATATGTTGACGTATGCATGGTCATACGTTGACGTATGCATGGTCATATGTTGACGTATGCATGGTCATATGTTGACGTATGCATGGTCATATGTTGACGTATGCATGGTCATATGTTGACGTATGCATGGTCATATGTTGACGTATGCATGGTCATATGTTGACGTATGCATGGTCATATGTTGATGTATGCATGGTCATATGTTGACGTATGCATGGTCATATGTTGACGTACTCATTTACAGTCGTCAATTCGTTTAAAAAAACATCGCACAATGTTTTTTCCAAGCTCCCACGATCATTATAACAATGAACATAAATGGAAACAAATATTTAAAGTAAAATTTTAACTGACATTACAAAATGAAACAGATAGTATTACCGAGTACATGGTCTCATTTTTCTCATCTCAACATCTCCAATCAAAATGGTGTTCCACGAGTCTTCGTCATAAGGTCCACAACCTTTCACGACAATGTTTGGCCGAAACGTTTTCATAGGCATCGCATTTTCCAAGTGACTGTTTATTGCTGTCAGTGAGGCTTCAGACAGCAACATTATTGCCCCACTATCTTGAAACATCATCTTGAAAAAAGAAACAATACATTTCACTGTTGTTGAGTACGAAAGCCGAGGAGGGACTTCAGAGTTCAGACTTCAGACAATTCATACGCACGGAAAGTATAATGCCATGCTGTACAGCCAGAAAACCAGCAATTTCAGAATTTGTGAAACCCTGTAGAAAGTAATTACTAATCGAGTCATCTCTATCCTGTCTCCTTTGCAGGTGTATAAACTGGTGGAACTACTTTCTGTGTACACTGCGCATGGCAAAACGAAACAAAATGGCGACCTTTCGGCGAACGTTCGTGTACCGTTCGTTTGAGAAGTGAACGTATATAGCGATGAGTACTTTATGTTAGATCCACTTTTACCTGATATATCATACGTTTGGGCTACTGTGTCGTAACAACATTGTATACCCGGGATCTTTTCTCCGCATTGCCAGTCACAACCCCACAAACACTACCACAAGAGTCGATTATACGGAGCCCCATAGGTGCCATACTTTTAAAGCGCTATATTTTCTTAAATTCCGACTTTTTTTCTTAAATTCCGACTTTTTTCTTAAATTCCGACTTTTTTCTTAAATTCCGACTTTTTCTTAAATTCCGACTTTTTCTTAGATTCCGACTTTTTTTCTTAAATTCCGACTTTTTCTTAAATTCCGACTAGTATAATTTATGCAATTCCTCGATTTGATAAATGACAAAATGGCGGATAGCGGATTTGTCGGAAGCGTGGATCTTATAATTATTCATGTATTTTGTGTTCGTTGGTACTACATGATCCCAAAGACAGATATTCTGTTAGTGGAAGAAGCTCTTTTAAGTTTTAACATTGTTGATGCTATAATGAGTTTACCATGGGATATAGAGATAACCGAGAAAGCATATGTATGCCGAAAATGCCTCGCGCGTTTGAAGAAGAAGATAAACTTGGAACTGGCTCACAACAAATGTCTTTTTCCAAGTTTATCTTCTTCTTCAAACGCGCAAGGCATTTTCGGCATACATATGCATTCTCGGTTATCTCTATATCCCATGGTAAACTCATTATAGCATAAACTCATTATAGCACTAACAGAATATCTGTCTTTGGGATCATGTAGTACCAACGAACACAAGACACATGAATAATTTATAAGATCCACGCTTCCGACAAATCCGCTATCCGCCATTTTGTCATTTATCGAAATTTAAGAAAAAGTCGGAATTTAAGAAAAAAAGTCGGAATTTAAGAAAAAGTCGGAATTTAAGAAAAAAAGTCGGAATTTAAGAAAAAAGTCGGAATTTAAGAAAAAAGTCGGAATTTAAGAAAAAAGTCGGAATTTAAGAAAAAAGTCGGAATTTAAGAAAAAGTCGGAATTTAAGAAAAAGTCGGAATTTAAGAAAAAAGTCGGAATTTAAGAAAAAAGTCGGAATTTAAGAAAAAAGTCGGAATTTAAGAAAAAGTCGGAATTTAAGAAAAAAAGTCGGAATTTAAGAAAAAGTCGGAATTTAAGAAAAAAAGTCGGAATTTAAGAAAAAGTCGGAATTTAAGAAAAAAGTCGGAATTTAAGAAAAATATAGCGCTTTAAAAGTATGGCACCTATGGGGCTCCGTACGATTACTTAATGTGCGGTGTCATACAACTGAACGCCGACATAAAAACATGGATTATGGAGTGACCAATGATCTCGAAAGAAGACTGGATCGAGCAACTATTATTCAGAAAATGAAGCCGGAATGTCCGCCATTACTATGGAACGAGGATCCTATGAGGTTTTTTATTGGATTATGTGCACTCTTACCATCGACAAAAACTATAAAGAGGACCAGAATACATTTTTCAAATTGTTGGGTAAAACGATTCATGGCCTACCTACAGATTTACTGCGACTTTGGTCCCTTAGTAATGGCCGCCGTTGGCTCTAATTATCCAGTAAGAGAAGCTTAATATCAGACGTCAAATTAGGTTCAAAATTTTATGCATTTAATGTTAGCAAAGAAACTATATTGGCCAGACACTAAACCTATTTCGGGAGCGTCACAGTTTGATTTGCTTATAGGAAGCTCAATCCAGTCCTATTTTTGAGTTCAGTGGGAGTGAGTTCTACTAGAGTTCAGTTCCTTTTGGTACCACTTTATAGTAATCAATTCTTCTCACCAACCTCGTACCCAGGGCATTTTGCCTCCACGGTGCAAGGTCGGCGAAAATGGCCCTGGAATCGGCTGGTCTATTCTATAATGCGATTGGCTTGTCATAAAACTCAATTAATTCAGCCGAGTATAATTTATTCATCTAAATCTGAATGCTGTCTTCAAATTTTACAGCAAATTAGAAGTGATAGCTTTCGCTAAATTGGATATATGCTTCCTCATACCTTTTGTAAGAGATAACCATGGATGTATGGTGGATTATTAAGCTTGTTAGCTGCTTTTATTCCTACGAATGCTGACATGAACAACTCTGAAGAGCATTGAACATTTCTCAATTATTCAGGTCAACAAAGTAGACAAAGGCAATGGAACAAAGACCACAAAAATTATCATATCTAAACACCCAGAAATTCTGGGTGTCGTGACCAGCCAATAATCCCAGGGCCATTTTCGCCGACCTTCCACCGTGGAGGCAAAATGCCCTGGGAACGAGGTTGTTCTTCTCACATACCTCATCTCCCTCTTCAGCAGCATCACTCCAAACAGGGTCTTCTCTTAAATTCTGTTTCTTCAATTCCTGCATGTTATGGCCACTATAAAGTTTCAGGCCAGGTTTTCCCAAGAACGTACTTAGCCATTCCGATATTTCATCACCACAGTAATATCCTTCACAAGTTGTTCCAAAAATACTAAAAATGTTACAGAAATTATTGTGGTAAAACTACCAGGAAAATCTCGGTCTATATTTTCTGTATATTTTATAAAAGAAATTAATTAAGTTTTCAAATGGATAATTATAAATGTTAAACCGTACTCAATCACAATCGCATTCTTTTGTTCATCGTCCGCCATGTCCACCTTTATCTTTACTTGAGGCATATCAGGTGCATCCAGACATAGATAGTTTCTATCTTCGAATGATGGTTTGATTAAAGCCATTTTGGGGATTTGACGCTGAGACATAAATATTCCTTTGGCATTAACCAACACCCAATGTCTAAGATAAAATATAAACAAATATATATTGGCAGAGCTATGTACAAGGGTGTCCCAAAAAAAAGGCTACCTTTTCAAATTCAAATTAGCATGTTAATTCAAGCAATCTATTGTAGTTCTTTGAAATTCATTATCGCTTTTGAACTACGAATGCGTAAAAACACACAGTTTTATACACATGGGATATTAAACACAATAGGTTGTTTGAATGAGCGTGTTATCATTTGAATTTGAAAAGGTAGCCTTTTTTTTGGGACACTCTGTATAGCTGCTGTTAATCTCGATCCGTGTGCCAAAAGTTGATGTTTGTTAGCAGTTAACATTCTCCGCCGCGCGGAATGTATAATGCATTGTTTTATTTACCTATGACATTTAGACATTCCTGACTTCGACTTCTAGAAAACAATATATTTAGAATGGTGACATCCTGCATGATTTCCGTATGTTATACGATCGTCACTCTTGATACATGTACGTGATTTAGATTGTTATCGAGTGGAACACGGTAACAAACGACAGCGTCTTAATTCAACGAGACACTGTAACCTCAATGTTTTTGACAACGGTGACATCCCGCATGATTTCCGTATGTTATATGATCGTCTTGATACGTGGTTTAGATTGTTATCGAGTGGAACACGGCAACAAACGACAGCGTCTAATTCAAGGAGACACTATATAAAGCACAAAGTTTTGACAAGTTCGATTTGAAATATGACCGCTCAGCAAATATCTATTTTAGGCTGAGCAAATATTACAAACGTGAAGTTCGATTTGGCAAAAGTGTCGCTTGAATGGAAAATTTATAACTTCGAGTTCGCGAGCTGCTTGCTCGTTTCGACTATAAATGTTGTTCGAATTAAATGTAATGTATGGCGTTCAAATTGGTCGTATTGAATAGCCCTTTAAGCGGTTACTATTAATAGCTCAAAAGGCGGACAAACAAACCAAATTTGACTCACAAATTATGCAAATGAACAATTTTCTTTTGTTATGGCCGCAATTACGGGTAAATGTGGACAAACATGGGCATTGACATCATCATGATAAAGTGCTATTTTGACATTATAAACGCGCCATATGATTACCGTATGTTATTTTAATATTACAAGCCTATATGATCGCATTTATACGTGGTTTATATTCTACATTCTATTTATTTGATCCTCCCATGCTTTTGAAAATTTCTAGCATCATTCTGCTGGCGTGCCTGATCCTGAACACTTCTACACTCTACAGGCAACCTCGTATCCACTGCTCCTGTGTCAGTCCCGAGGCAGCATTTCACTTCTGATAAGAACTCCTAGTTTTATAAATACATATACAGACGACCATTGGTGAACTTCATCGGAAAAGTAACATCTCTTCACTGCCTAAATTCACAAATTTAAAGTGCCACTACGATGAAAGTTCACCCCCGTCTTTTAGATTTTCTTTAGCATAGAATAGTATTTCAGGGTCGAAAGTGATCATCGATGTAAAAAAACAACTAAAAAATGGTATTTTGAAGTAAGTATTTTGAGCTCTGAAATCACTATTATTTAGGCCACCATTACTAAAAACGTGTTACAAGTAAGTGAGCCCGCAATTTCAAAAGATAATATTGTTTGTGACGTCAGATTCTCAATGCTACGCCTGAATTTCGGTCGAGGTTATTTGTTTTCTTGTTTTTTTCGAGAAGTAGATGATTTGTCCAGCCTTTCAGACGAAGAATTTGAAAAAACGACCTTGATTTACTTGAAGAATTAGCCACGTGGAGTCTTCGCGTTGAGAATCTGACGTCACTTCGTTACGCTGGTCAAGAACATGAACGATTAATGGCGGACATAACAACTCCAGATTCGGAGCCAGAAAAATAATACCATCGTCGAATCGCAAAACGGTTTCGACCAAGTAATATTTAGCAGCTGTGCTTTATAAATACGTAAAAATATCGATAGGTAAAAATTTGATCGTAGTGACACTTTAAGGGTTCAGGCTATTCAGTACAGTACCTGTCAAAATGTACTCCAAGTTTTTCCACTTCTATTTCATTCAAATCAATGCCAGCACACGACTTCACAGGAAAGAAATGCAATGAACTAACTACACCTCCAATATAAGGTTTCTTTCGTCTGTAGAAACCCAACCAAAATAGACCAAGTCCAAGACCCACAGAACTTGCAAGAAGAATCGCATTATTCCTGTCAGAATTCATACTTCCTTAAATCTTAAAAAAATGACAAGAGATGATCTTCAGTAGCATGCATGACAAGAATTCAAGAAAACAAAAATCCTAACATAATATCAAACGTAATTGATACATACACATACATGTACCTTTTTTTTTTGGTGTACACATATATTTTTAAGACGTTTACCCAAGAGCTATCAAAGCTCATCGAGGGGCTTACGTCAATAAACATTTACATTGTTTGAATAAAAAATAAAATAGAAAAAGACAAAACAAAACAAGCGACAATTGCTGGATCGTTTGAAGGATGTCTTACTAAACTTGACGAAAACGTTCAGAATCTTTAATAATATATTGTTGGACGAATTTAAATATTTTTGTATTATCATCTGAATTTAAATTAACAGCGCTAAACAGGAACAATTTTACTTTTTGAGAATCCGACAAAAGATTCCAGCCATCACCGCAAACTTGTGCAGCAGCCGAGAGTAAGGACAACCTTAGAGCAAAATATCGGGGACACTTTAACAAATAATGAGTAACAGTTTCAATATTTGCACCACACACACATGCTGGAGATATAATACAATCTATTTTAAACAAATAATAATTTAACACAACAATTAAGACGAAGACGAGTATGTAAAATAGAAGAATATCTGTCAATTGAATAATCCAAATACTTGTTGTAACTAGAAATATCAAAAAAGCGATTAAGATACTGTTTAAAGACACTAACTGATAAAGTAGTACGTTGAGCATAATCAATACTGTTCCATAACAAAGTTGTTGACGGAAAGAAGGAGCCTTTAAATCTTTCAGTTCTGACAGGAAATAAAGTGAAATTTAATGCATGCCGTAAGACTAAACCCGACCTTTGTTGTACTGTTTGTGCAGTAGCAAGTTTGACAAATAGCTTGGAGTAAAATTATTCACTATTTTAAATACTAGGGTTTGTTTACTACATCGCACAAAAAGGAAAGTTGTTTGCATACATTTTGTGACGGTAGTACCTGGATAAGAATCGACGTCGCAGACGAAAGAATACTGGAGTGCTGCCTTTTGTTTTAAGCACCCTGGATCTTCTAGCGTCGCTGGCCGAGGTTTTATCAAGCACATACTAAATATTGCATAAGATAATCTTTCTCAATTTGTCCAGAAACTTCAACAATGTCATGAGTTCCGGTAGCTTTTCGGTAGATTTAAACCAAATGATATAATTTTCAAAACAGATGCGCATCGACCGAAAACTCACTGGGAAACTGAATGTTTCAAAAATCATGGTCGAATTGCCATATACACTTCCGTGAATTAGAAAGCTCGCGTCCTTGGATGTTCTTAAGGTTTACATGCTCACTGTCATCCGTGATGTTCTTTCTATTCATATTATTAATAAATGACCGTAAAAGCGAATGCAAAAAAGTGTTTGATCGGAAACCGACTTTCTGTTTGCGCACATATGTTATCAAAATTACCAGAGTGATTAATTGTTGTTTCGGAAAATTCTTGTTTCTCCAAAGGTAGGAAAAAAAACTCCAACCAAAATATAGCTTCAAAAAACTTTCATTTAGATCATTTGGCTGATTCTTTGGAATCAAATAGTTTTGCAACTGCAGGATCTGTTCTAGCAATGGATTTGTGGGATTGGATGTCAAAGATTCGGACACGGAATATTATATGTGATCAACATTTTCGAAGATTCATTAAGTGCTGTAACGTATTAATTAACACCATCCTGGCAAACGGTAAAGGCTTTGAATTTCCACTTCAACTTACTGACCTTCAGCAAGAAGACCAGTGACCTATATGCTACTAAGAGATTTACGAGTTCATCCTAAAAATTGAGTACTGAGACTGTATTCCATTCCCTAATCCCAATCGACACGAAGACGAGGAGTGTCAGTACATGGTCGCCCGGCAGGATCAGATTTCATCATTGCAGATCTGCTAAGCACTCCCCGACACTATGACTATGATTGCAGCGAGTAGTTGATTTGATGCTCCGGGATGCAGTCTTTAGACACACCTGTAAGGAAACTCAAGCTATGGTGGCCAAACGTTAGAGCGTTGATGGCGGATCTAGCGCACAGAGCAGGAATAGAGAACAATTTAACAAAGTAAAACATCATCTTATATATAGCAAAGTGAAAAGGTGGTAAACTGCCAAGAATTCAGTGACGAAATACTGACGTTTCGAGCAGAGCCCTTCATGACTTCATCAGACTAAGACGAGATGAAATAAAATAAATAGGGCTTATATATATATATGCCAAAAGGGTGTCACAAGTAGAAAGTAGCCAATCAAACGCACGGGAGATAAACAAATTAATAATTAAATAATGAGATGCAAAAAGTTAAATCATTTGCTATTTTTACAGTCGATCAGAGGGGAGGGAGAAATGACAGGTCCAATATTAAGGGGATTAGGCGATAGTAAAGCAGTAAGAAACAAAAACTTGAAAAGGAATGAAAGTGCATAGGCTAATAATAAAAAAGTTCCAAGCAAAGTAAAATAACAAAAAACTTGTAGGAAATTAAATAAAAGAAAAACGTTCGTTAAGACCAAGAGGATGTGTGGTGCCAAGTTTAATCAGGTGGTAACGATAACCGCAAACGGCAAGAGAAGCGTCTCATTTTTAAACTTGGCACCACAAAAACACGGCAAAACTATTAAGTACGATTAAGTAGTCATTCGTAACTCAGAAAGACAAAAACTCATAATACTCACGAAGGAAAGACAAAAGAAATCGATGCCTCATTAATAGTTGATATTATGCGATACAAAATCCTCCTGATTTACATAAACATTTCGGTCGATTTTCTCAGCCAAAATCATTTATTATCTTTAGGATTTTCGATGAATATGAACGTATCACATATGCATTCGTATCACATGCTATTTAGAACATTCGCGTCTGTGTTGTATCGGATATACCGACAATCTCGAGTCCACAAAACTAACACGGCCCTACCCGTCTACTCGGCCACGTGGCTACATACTCAGCTAATGGCTATGCAGCTACTGGCTACAAGGTTGGATGAAATGAGAGATTGTTACGATTGGATATGCCTGTATGATGAAATACATCATGGAACTGCAAACCTCAAAACAACTTAGATCCTAACCCTAAACCCCAACTTATGTTTTCTAACCCCCTGCCTAATGCAGGTTTTCTATGTAGCCAGTAGCCAGTAATTTATATATTCAACCATCAAATTTAATGGACGGGTATTCTAAAGTTATACCTGCCTATTTTCAACAACCTTGCCATCTTTGGAGAAGCGAGACTCGAGGGGTAAATTACTCTGAAAAAAGCGTACGAAGATTCTTGGAATACAAAAAATCCCTTCTCGGGATTCTGGGATTTTTTTGCCAAATTTTCAGGGATTTTTTCAAGATTTTTTCGAAATATTTCCCCCTTTTTTTTTTCGCCGAACTTTTTCCGCAATTTGTTGCGACATATAATCCATCGATTTTTTTTTTAAAAACGAAGTAAATGAACGTTAAGGAAACAACATTTTATTAAAATTTTATTATTTTAAGAGTACAGTCAATTAAATTATTTACCCAAACACGTGTTTGTCGCCATTTTTCTCCCGATCCTCATGTGATAAAAAAATTCTTACATGAAGTATTGCACTGAACATGGAGATTTCGATTATGTTATGGATATAAGGGTATTTTAAGGGTTTAACAAGACGCCCGCTAGGCGTTAACTCGGGCTACTTTAGCCTGTGTAGGCTAGGGCTATACTTTAACTCTTTGGCATATTGAAGACTATGATGCAGCTTGAAGAAACATTATTTCTTCCCAAAACCAACATTTTGAAACAGAAACATAATTATAATTTTAGTGCATTTATAATTTGAGCATGCTCGCCTCATTTAGGGACCGCCGACCGGTCATTATTTATACCCTGGGTATATTTATACCATGAAATATTTTGCCCTCATTTCTACAGACTATGAAATTTTTTTGTTCAAGTGTAACACAATAAGAAGTATAACACAGAATAAAAAGTGTATAATAAAAAAGTGTAACACACAATAAGATGAGCACAAGCACACATAAAAACAAAGTGTGTTTTTAGTGAGACAGAAACAACAAAACCATAAATTTTCTTCTTACAGTATTTCTGCTCATGTGTAAAATAGCATTTTAAAAGTTCTGAGACGAGACATGAGTGTCTCATCAGAGACATGAGTGTCTCATCATTGTGGAAATGCACCAGCCATGCAACTTTCAAAACAACATTAACATGTATTTCCATATTTAATATTGGATGTGCCATCAACCAGGTATTAAATTCACCAATTATGCTTGTTTGGACAGGCTTCGAAAATTTTATTCCAGCTGATAGAGCAGGTCAAGAAAATATTTGAATTACTAGTTTTAAAATATTTCCAACCCAGTAAACCCTAGTATTGGATAATTGACAAATTACTGTGATGATATGGTTGCTGAGAAAACTCAGATACCAGCCAGCTTGCCTCCATGTAATCAAACAGTATGCTCTCTCCTCCGCAGAGGAGGAGAGAGCATACTGTATATATATTTGATCAAATTATAATGAAAACAAGAGTTTCTGACTAATTGAGTCATTATCAGCAATATAAACTTCTAAAAATAACTGGGAACTTTTTGCATTGTGAAACAGAGTTGTTTGATGATTTATTAGGCAAAACCTGTGACTGTAATAACTACAGTACAACTATAAACTATCACATCGACTTTATTTTGCATGATATTTGCAATAAACATTACAGTTTAAACCTCAATACATTTAATGTATTTCAATCACTGATTTCAATACAGCATTCATATAACCTACATAAATTGTAGCTTGACAGCTTGTTACTTCGAACCCTTCCAAGCAATCGCTGGTAAAAACACTTCGCTTTATAGTCACGAACAAGATACTTCCCAGCCACATAACTGACTTAGCACACTGTAATATGTCTTCCAAGCAATCGCTGGCAAAACACTTCGCTTCGATTAGCAGCGCTTCGATTCGAACAGCATAGTTAGTCACGTGCCTAATGCCTCAGTTTCCAAAACTCGACCAAAAGAAAATAATCGCAGAACCTAGACTCGGCTATCCCGAGTAAATAGGATGGATTTCTCGATTTTGCGATGATGTTGAGGTTTTTATTGTTTTTTTCCGAGTATTTTCTGAAATATTTAGAGATTTCGTGGGATTTTTATTAAAATTAATAGTAATCCCAAAGGTTTTTTAAAAGATTTTTTTTTGATTTTTGACGAAGTGTACGAAGATTTTCAGAGTAATTTACCCCTCGGCGAGACTTCTTGTTGTGAAATTATGATTCGTGGCGTGCAGAGCAAATATATATTTGAATCAATTGTCCTCCAACGTTGGTTTCCGAAACGACAATTAACCACTCGAATTATTTCGATGATATATACACAAGTTTTAAAGAGACATTGTCACGCGAAAGTACATGAAAACTAGTGTTGATGATACCCGCACGAGGCTGTTGACATATTTCCGAGACTTTCTAGAACGAAACGTCTTGCTCGGACTTGCTCTTCGTAAGGGTCGTACGAAAGCTCGCACGAAAGCTCGCACGATAATTCGGATATTTCACAACAAACTCCAAACAGTTTCACGTTATGAATTGGAGGCGATTGTATATATATGTATGTGATGTATTTAAAATATGACACACAAAAATGCACGAGTATTAAGCACACGTACCTTCGTACCTGTTCCGGCTGTTCGCTCGACAGTACCAGTAGTCCAGTACAGAGAAAAAGTTCAAAAAGTCTCTGAATTCAATGTATTCTTTGTACAATGTAGTACATTGTATTTGTAATTGGTTGTTCCGCGTAGGCTGAGGCGGTTTTTCGGTATACCGGAAAAAACCGGTTTTTTTTCAAAACCGGTTTTGCTTGTATAAGAAAACCGAAAAACCGGGAAAACAGGAAAACCGAAAAAAATCGTGGCTCCAGTGTGATCAGACGTGGTAATTTTAATTACTTTTGGTAATTTTTTGGATGATTGTGGTAATTGAAATTTGTAGTAATTACTACGGTAATTTTTCTTAAAATTGTAGTAATTTATAGTAATTAATAGTAATTTGCATGTAGTAATTAGTTGAGATTCTGGAATTAACTAAATAGCAACAATATATGTCCCCAGTTTTTTCGCAATTTTGCTTTTCATTTATGATTAAAGGGGCCGGTTGTTCAAAAGTGGGGGGTTAGCATTAACCCGCTTTTGAACAACCCGCCTCAGAGGCCCGTTTCTGCCCTACTGAGAGAGTACTATATTGTGGGAGCCTGGGATGAGACCACACTATTTGTGTTTGTGATCTACTTGAGTTATTTCAATGAGCATACGGAGATTATAATATGGAAATCAATATGGAAATCGACAAGTGATGTCAGAAGATTGTCAGAGGCAACGCTCGGATGAGAGATGGCGGAGCGTATGAGATGAGACGTATGCTCGGATGAGAGATGGCGGACTGGGGATGCGCGTGTTCACTATTTAATGCTCAACCCTAACCTTAATCACCTAATGTGTCCTGTGTCCTCAGTGGCTCAGTCAGTCAGTCATTTCCATTTTCCATAGCAAAGCCCTTTTCTAGGGTAGTAAGGTACTTGTATGGGTGAGTTAGGGTAAAGTAGGGATATTTTGGAATAAGGTTTGGGATTTGCAGGGGTAATATGGGATAAAAGTGTGCATGGTAATTTTTGGCCTCATGGGTAATTTTTGTCACCTGAAAGAGGAACTCCTCAAGCAGGCTGTTTTCCTCCACGTTCCCGAACAAGAGAATGATGTTCTTCCATCACAATCGTCTGTAACGCCACCAAAGAAAGTTAAACTTAGCCTTGGAGCTTTGACTAGCCTCAAGAAGTCAGAACAATCATCACCAGCTCAGTCACCGCGAGATCGTTTGTCAATAGAGATCAACCAATACCAAACGTATCCCGTAATTGACGGAGATGAAGATCCACTGAAGTGGTGGCAAAGAAATGAAGTTGATTTTCCACTACTCTGTCAGCTTGCATGCAAATACCTCTCCATTCAGGCTAGCAGTTCTCCGTCAGAGACGAGCACAATTAAAACCAGGAAAAGTTGACATGCTTGTGTTCCTGGATGAAAACCTGTAAGAACGTTCCTATATTGCGTATTTTTGTACTGTTGTAAACTTTTCTTATCAAAAATAATAATTTCGTGAAGTAAAAAACGTGTGATTTAATATTTTATGTCTACAATATTTTGATGAAAAAAAAACCCGGTTTTATCGGGTTTTTCTTGACGGTTTTCGGTTTCGGGTTTTTTATTAAACCGCCCCAGCCTAGTTCCGCGCACTGCATTTTGGGTATATATATTTTTATTATATATATATATTTCTATTATATATCTTGTAGTTCGAACCACAATGCAATGCGCTAAAGACGAATAATATTGGCATTTTAATACACTCGATAACTGTCGAGCAAAAATATCTGTCAAATGTAATCAAATATCCCCACTTGGGGTTACGTTAAAGAGGCAACATAGGCCTTTCGTCTCAAGCGAATGATGCGCGATACCCTCGGGCCGAGATGAACTAACTACATAACACCTCCAATTACCCCTACCCGGCCGGAACACATTCCTAGTTCAGAATTCATCCTTAAAGACATAAATGATAAATCTGCGGTTGTCGACGTCTAACATAATCTGCGATAACAGAGGGGAGGGTGCGTCTAACAGAACTCTCAAGATTTCAAAGAGGAAGGACATGAAGGGACAAAGCGGGATATAGTGGAACCTCTACTAAACGCGGGGCTGAAATAACTTGCCCGAATAAATGATAACGTCAATGTTACTATAGAAAGAATACGAATTGCCATCGTTTAGCATAAGCATGTTTTTCGTTAATATATATGGATGTGCGTTAGAAACATGTATATTAGGGGGTCGTGACTCCGGGGGCATGCTAACCAAGAAAATTTCTGAATTTTTGATTCCCTGAAACTCAAGTGTATAACTTTTCTCGTTTATCAACAGTGTGCGGGATTCGAAGTATTTAATTACCGTTAAAGTAATACAAGTTTAGACCGTGTGAATATCTCGAAGGAAAAGCAATTAGCCACAAAACCAAATTTATTAGGTCTAAATACACTGCAGCCCCGGCTCGAGGTTCAACTGCATCATGGAAACGAAGTTGGAAAACAAGTACCCAGTTTCCCCTCGAACATAAGAAAATGATTTAAAAACAGATTTTCTACTTTCTGGAGACGATTATGACCGAAACTATAGAAACTGGTAAATACTATTAATGAAGAAAAAATAGGAAAATCTGGGAAAAATAGACAACACTTTGTTGGAAAACCTCCTCAATCATGAAATAAGTCAGATAAATCCCTCGGACGCTACGCATCTTCTGGGCTGTATATAGCATACATCTGGACGTTCGAGGGATTTATCTCTTACAAATTATCAGTTTATTAGATTTGTCACTCTTTTAGGTGAACGGAATACCCTAACAGCTTAGAAGCACAATTGATAGGGGTTCCGAGGGCCTATGATTTAAGGTCGTTATCCAAGAAGACCCGAAAGTCTTACCATTTGCTGATATTATTACAAAGGCAGCACTTTCTCCTCGATTATTTTTAAGACCCTGAGTGGAGGTCTGACCCAGTATTTGAACCTGTGTCTCCCAGCTCATAGACAGCACTTTTTCCTCAATTATTTTTAGAACCCTGAGTGGTGGTCCTCCGACCCTGCAGACCCACAAAACAATTACACAACAAGAAACAGCAAAATGATACCGTTTTATCATTGAAAAACCAATATAAAATACAAAGATGGACAAATGTTGCATCGTTCTTTCCCCTATAGCTGCATCCTGTGCTAACTTTCAGACAAACTACCCAACCAATGGATTTCACTGCCACTATTACATCACCCCCCTTCTCCATTGTTAACCTTTTTAAAGGTTAAAGGACATTGGCAACAAAAATTAAGTTTGTCTAATATGAATGAACTCGTAAAATGATAGAGCAACACCTTTTACCACTTTTCCGTATTTTACTTCGTTTTTGAAATATTTCAGTTTGTTTGATATTTCAGTTTGTTTTCACTCATTAAAAAATGTCTTATATCTCAGTGATTGCTAAGTTTACAACATTCATTATCACGAGGAATTATTATACGCACATCGTCAAGTAAATTTGTGTTAAAAACTTGAAGATTGAACTAATATTTTAATGAGTGAAAATTCCCTTCCTTTGAAATATTTCAAAAACGAAGTAAAATACGGAAAAGTTGTAAAAGGTGTTACTCTATCATTTTACGAGTTCATTCATATTAGACGAACTTAATTTTTGTTGCCAATGCCTTTAACCACATTTTCATTACCCTATTTTTTCTCTTTTAGATATTTTTCCTACAAATCAAAGAGCAGTACAAAGGAATAAATATATCCATTAGGAGCTTAGTTATATTATTAGAAGGAGCTTAGTTACTGTTGATTTTAGGCATATTCCAAATTTATTTAGTCTCTTGAACCTTTACCCTTCTTCATCATCTATTCCTCCTCTTCGTCGTCAGACTCGGCAAGCAAGTTGATTAAGTCATTGTTTAATAATCGAGGATGGCTTGGCTGATAAACAAAAAAGATAAAAAAACACTTTTTATTAAAATGGATTTGTGACCACAGGCAGAATTGATTGGGAATGAAGGCGTCAGGTCAAAAGACTCAAAACGTCCTTGGGTCAAAACGTCCTCGACTCTTCTCCTATTGTAAGAATTAACTTTTCCTGTGCTATTTAATTAACTGTGTTTGTGCTGTTTTGTACTGTATGTTGTAAGAACTTTTAAAATGATTAAAAGTAACTTCTTTTGAAGATTTTCGTTTCTTTGCTTTGCTTTTGATATATTTCAGTTTGTTTGATATGCAAATGTCTGGAATTTCATCACACATGCATAATGACTTATCAGAGAATGTTATATATCTTTGCCTTCACGAAATGAAAACACTAAAGTGTTAATAACATGTTCGCGTATTTCTCCCACAACACCAAACTTCTTGATTTTAAAGGATTTCGTTTGAGAATGAAAGTGATACACAAACTTCTGTGGTACGTCATTATGCATGTGAGACGAAATTCCAGACATTTGCATATCAAACAAACTGAAGTACCTGTATTTCAAAAACAAAGCGAAGAAGCAAAAATCTTCAAAAGTTGTTACTTTATCATTTTATTTTCATTATTATCGAATTATTTTCAACTTCAAAAGTTTTCAAACTCAAAGTTTTTAAACTCAAAAGTGAACTTGAAAAGCTCACCTTTCCTCCAAAACGAACTTTGATTAATCGTCTGCGTCGACATGTCCGTACCAGGACAACAGTAAATGCCACAGCCAATGCTAGAGCAGCTCCGATTCCAACTGGAACAATAAAATCCCAAAGGACTGCTTCGTTACCCTAATGATAAAGAGGAAAAAATTGGTTATATAACAGTCATCATATTTAATTACAGCATGCCCAGGGCTTTCGCTTAGTTCTGAAGTAGGTGGCTGACACAACGAAGTATTCGTCAGTGTCGACATGGGTGCCGAAGGGACATTATGATTCATGGAGGGCCAGGGAGTGCAGTCTATACTACTTCTGCAAAATAGTACATTCAATGATATTATCAACCGTGGCATTCAGAGCAAGGTTCGAATTAGAGGAATAGCGAATCGCTATTCACTTTTAAGAATTCGCTATTCAGTCAAATGAAAAATCGCTATTCATAATTATTTTCAGTTGTATTAAAAAGTGTGACTGAATTTCATCTCGCCGAAACTCCCCAAAACTAGCCTATAAATAGCAAAAGGATACATAAATGCACCACACAAGTTTCAACCATTTTTATTGGGATTGAAGGCATAATATATGACATTTAAAAAGTCATATTTGGCGACTTTTGTGGCTGGATTTTGACGATTTTCTGCTGCCGTGCAAAAACCGTTTCATGTTAGATCTCCCGTCTGACCTGGAAACAAGTGCTAACTCGTAGCGTGTACTTGTTTACGCGTTTGTAAATATTGATGTAAATATAGTTGCATCTTTCTCAAATTCTGTTTAATAAATTCTACACAAACCGAACAGCACTTGATAGAAGAAATCGCATGCGAGAACTTCGACAAAAGAACTTCAAAATTTTATTTTAAGCAATTGTTTTGCATTTGGGGTGCCTTGAGACGAAATGCTTTATAATGCCATACAAATATTATACATCGCGCCAAAAACTAGGACGGAAATGCGCTATTCACTTTTAAATATTTAATTTGAGTACCGGTATGGGTTACACTGACGATGGACATAATGAGTGATCATCAACATGACATCATCAAGGCAAGACCGTGCCGGACATTGTGCATTGACCAGCCGTTATTTTGAGCTCTGAAACCTATTATTATTACAAATGAACAGTTTTACAGTACCTTGTCTGGTCTTGGCATTTTACCTCCATCTAAATAAAAAACAATGTGATAACATTAGAAAAAAATTGCCTAAAGCAAAGTGCAGATTATCACTTTGAAATAAAAAGCTTTTATGTATAATGTTTAATAGTTTTATGGTATCTTCATTCTCATATTTTGTGCTTCTCGGAGTCCCTATTCCTACGCTATTCATTTCATAGTTCCTACACAATATTTTTAGAGTTTTCGATTAGTTTTACAGTATGTTGCTTTAAGCTCAATTTTATAAATAAAATATTTACACATACCATTCTTTTTGCCAGCTGTTGTTGTGATTTTCTCAGGTGCTTCTGTTTTTTGCTCAGTTCTCTCAGCTATACTTGTTTTACTAGTTGGTAAAGATGTCTTGGGGGTATTAGCTGTGCTTGGGGCATACGTTGCAGCAGTTGTTTTCTTGTCAAGGACTGTAGAAGACTTAAACGCAGTAGATGGTACAGCCACTTCGGCTTTGCCTTCAGTTGGTGCATTTGATGTGCCAATAGTCGTGGTTTTGGTAGATGCAATGGTTGTAGATGGTACTGTTGACGTTTCAGGATGCGTTGGAGAAGTACCCTGGGTAGATGGTGGAGCTGAGGAAGCCTGGGTTGATGGGACAGTTGATGCCTTAGTAGATGGTGCTGTTGATAACTGGGTAGATGGTGCTGTTGATAACTGGGTAGATGGTGGAGCTGAGGAAGCCTGGGTTGATGGGACAGTTGATGCCTTAGTAGATGGTGCTGTTGATAACTGGGTAGATGGTGGAGCTGAGGAAGCCTGGGTAGATGGTGCTGTTGATGCCTTAGTAGTTGGTGCTGTTGATAAAGCCGAGGAAGATGAAGCACCATTAGTTGGTACCATTGAGCTTCCAGCAACTGTGGAATTACCCAAGGTTGCATTGTTTAACTTTATACTAGTATCATTATTGAGAACAGTTCTATTTGACTGGGCTAACGAAGAATTGAGGCTGGACGCTGTTGCATTTAGTGAAACACTTGCGTTTAAATGTGTCGTTGTATTGTTAATAATAGGATGTGAGGTTGAGTTCAGATTTGTCGGAGTAGTCTTGTGTTCGTTGACAACGGGAATTTGCGTCGTAAAGCTGGCATTGGTATGTTTTCTAATCAACAAGGAATTATTTGATATTTGGCTTTGATTTGCCGTGATATTCAAGTGCAACTTAGAAGTATTGGTCTTGTATTCAAGAGGATTTTCGCTATGGTTAGTTGACGTTGTTGTCGATTGGTTGATGCGAGATCCGTTAGCAGCAATATTTATTGATTTATTACTTGACATAGTAGAAGAATTCGAAGTGCTACCATTAATCAGCGCCATTGAACTTCTATTTGAGGAACTGCTGTTGGTAACTTCTAAGCCATGGTTTGATGAGCTATTAATAGCAACTCCTTCGCCAAGTTGTGAGGGACGATGCGCCTTTAAATTTGTCGTGTTTTCAGTTGTATTTGAGAAAGTGGTCGTCAAGTTACCGGTGGTACCGGTGATGTTTGAAAGCAATGTTAAATGTGCATCGTTTGAACGTTTCCCCAGCGAAGAGAAAACCTGGTTTTCGGCGGGGTCGTCACTCAGTCCCTCCAATGCGTCTCTTTCGCGAAACGGAAAGCCTGTCACAGACCATAATGAAGACGAAACGATTACGACAAAAACCCACTGTATTCTTCGTCCGCTATTCATGTTTAAATAATCGTTCAGAGATCCACAAAGAACCAACGTTCTTCACCTTGGTTGATAGACCAATGGAGTATCTTTGCGACCGGAATATGAAAATCAAACACTTGATATTTGGAGATGCAAAAATTCCACTGCACGCACAAAGATTGTGTTGTTTTCGCAAGACTTCATATCGAAGATTCCATCGGAAATAATTTACACGTAATGGACGTAGGCGTGCATAAATTAATCATAATTATTGCAACTCGCCCCAGGGCTTGGTACAGAGTATATAGTATAATATACGGTAAACTACATGTTCTCAGGATTTTTTTCAAGGAAAATTTCGAGTGTTGGAATATATACATTTTAAGACCAAACCGGAACCACTATATATATATATATATATCGTCGCAATGGCAGGCGGGAATCGTAATCTTGTTATGAATATTAATGCCCAGCATGGCCAGCAAATAGCTTTAAAGAGCCATAACAACATAATTTTGAAAAGAAAAAAATTTATTACTAACGTTTCGTTACTAAACTCGTAACATAATCAGAGTGACAAATTACAATAAATGAAGGAGGCATAGCTATTAAAAGACAAAGGAAATTAAAAGCGAGAAATTAAAACCGTCGTCTCGCTTTTAGTAATAAATGTTTTTCTTTTCAAAATTATGTTGTTATGGCTAATTTTAAAGCTATTTGCATGTTTGCTGGGCATTAATATTCATAACAATATATATATATATATATATATACAGGGTGTATCAAAAAAAGCGCAACCTCGGAATTTCCCAAGAAATCCACTGTGTTCTTAAACAAAAAAGTGTTTCGCCCCTGGGAATTTAAAATAGCTTGTAATCGTATTCCAGGGGCATAACTGTCTAATTACTACAAACTCGAGCGTAAAGCAGAATTGAATCGAAATTTATGCATTTATTTAATGAAAGTTGTTTATTTATTAGCAATTCGACAGTTATGCCCTTGGAATACGATTAGAAGCTATTTTAAATTCCCAGAGGCCTAAAATCTTTTGTGCTAATAAAAACAAAGTGGATTTCTTGGGAAATTCCGAGGTTGCGCTTTTTTTGATACACCCTGTATATACAGAACTCGTGACTAGGCTCTCGGCAACGGCTTGCGTAGCATCGCAGGGGGTTCAATTCCAGCCGGAAGGCCTTGAATTAAGTTGCATTTTTCGCAACTGGTCCCAGTTTGGTTTTAAAATGTATATATTCCAACACTCTAAATTTTCCTTCACCATAAATCCTGAGAACATGTAGTTGAATCGAGTGAAATGCCAAATATTACCTGTAATATACGGTAAAATAGCCCGGGTAGAAACATCGTATGACATTAAAACGTACGGTTTCAACTTTAAATTAAGACAAAATTGCAATGTTCAATTTATAGAATAATACAAAACAGGAAAATGTCTAAAACTTTCTTTAAATGTTAGTTGTGCCTATAAATTAAAAATAAATTAATGAATATACAGTAAATAAATTATGATAATTATTCGCTCTTTAGATAAACACCGTAGGTATGACATCAACCACATGACATCACAATGTATGCCTTTGCACGCTTGACGTCATGGGTATTTCTTTGAAATAATTCGATCGAAGATATATGTAAAGAAATGGTGACGTCACCAACCTCGTTCCCAGGCTCTTTTGTTCGCTTCCACGCAGCGGGGAGCGACGGAAAAAGCCTGGAAACTAGGTTGAGTTTCACGAAAGAAGCTGGCGACATTCAGTTTCTAAAAGACCAGAAAATACTTCAAAATGATGATTCGTTTCTTCCAGGCAGTGGATTTTGTATTTCGAGCCCAGTCCTCCGAACGAAGCAAACTGCTGCGCGTAGAAAACTCGATGTATCCTCGCGTGGAGTAAAGCCATGGCGCACCTGAAAGATAATGTATATGTACATCACATAATGTTGTTTAGATTAAATAACACGTTTTAAACAAGCTTAATCGCCAAATAGACAAATAGTGAAAAAGAAACTAAAAACTGTAGAATTTACGATTCCTTGTTTTGGACCGCGAGGTTATCGAATTGCAGAAAAAGGCCTGGAACCAAGATGTTTGCCCTCCAATTTGCCCAAAATGGCGGCGTTCAATTGGTTACCAAATTCTGGCCACAGTGTCCCCTCTAGTTTATTTATGATCTCTGTGTTTAGTTCTCCATTCTTACAACGCTAGAGTGTAACAAGCACAGCGCTAGAGTGTAACGAGCACACGGCGCTAGAGTGTAACGAGCACACGGCGCTAGAGTGTAACGAGCACACAGCGAGCACACGGCGCTAGAGTGTAACGAGCACATGGCGCTAGACTGTAACGAGCACACGGCGCTAGAATGTAACGAGCACAGCGCTAGAGTGGTTTACGTGTATCTTTCTCAGAAAGAGAAGGAAACGAAGAGTCATCGAAGAAAAACAAATACAGCAACTCGGTTACTTACATAACACAAGGTTCACGTGTGATGTAAAGATCGTAGCCAGTGCATAAATACGGTGCGTCGGTGTCGCATGCGCTGGCGCCGCTGGCCACAGTGATTGACTTCGTCTTGGTAGCATTCACCTCCTGACTCGAGTTTGTAGAAAATAAAGTATCTCTGTCACCACATACTTTCATATTATCTTCACAACCGTGTTCAGTAGTAATGTGGTTCCCACTATTCGCTTCACTCCGACAGCCGCCATATTTCTCTTCCAGCGTCGAGCTACAGTGTCCCCCTTTATCCTCACTAACCACCTCCAAATGTCCCTCTCCTATAAAATGTTCTCCCAAGTCCCACGCTCCCCCTCCCTGTGATTTTCCAACAAGGTCGATGCAAACCAAAGCGGCATGCTGTAAGGGATGCTCGGAGCTCATATCGTGGGCTTCGCATAAGATTTCTTTCGTTTTAGGGTTCACCATCACTGCCCCGACAGGAACCTAAAAAATATATTTCACATAATCAAAACAAATACTATCTACTTATTAAAGTGCCAAAACAGCCCTTTCGTTTTTTAGTTATCTGTATAGAGGATCAAAAAATAGCTGATAAGTTATTTTACAGTTTTTGATTTGGACTTTTCGTTTAGAAGATATTTTGCATCCAAATTAAGAAATGTAAGCAAATTCCAATTAAAAACCGAAAACGTATTTCTGCCAATTCTCGAGTCTGGAAACTAGGTTGTGACGTAATTTAAGAGATGAGTCCAGGATCTTCCCAGCTTCGTGGACAAACGAGCTCGATTCCCAGATTATACTTTAAAATTTATCGTTTATGTTGAACGATTCAATCATGCCAGACAGATACGCAGTGTATGGATGTTCTAATGAAGCGAATTTGAAAGAAAAAATATCTGTCCATCGTATTCTTCACTTGAACGATACCTTACTTGAACGATTCCTTACTTGAACGATACGCGGACAGTAAATATGAATATCACATAGAGATCTTACAGTGTTTACAAGTTCCCCAACGCAAAACACACACTCGTCTCTTAAATGACGTCACAGTGTGGATCGTTCCAGGCCTTTCTAATTTGCGGCTTTTTGATATAAATAGCAATGTATAA